>OY741978.1:1215000-1711550 GCA_963555595.1 Tethea ocularis | reverse complement strand
AATTATAGTCTGTGACAATACAAATAAAAGGGCTTGTTGTGAGGATCTCAATTTTTTTTTTATAATTTTAACCATTCAGACGTGGCTGTCAAATAAAATGGAAAATATGTAAACGTAAATCTAGGAAAATGCATTGCATGCGAATCTTGTCCTTATTGACTATAAAAACATTATTATAATTCTTATATTTTTCAGTCAAGGTTGAAATTTGAATAACATTTAAAAATAATAAGATAAATAGTTTTTAAGTTATTTAAGAAAGTAGGCGAAAATTAACCATTCCCTTATCTCCGAAACTACTAGGCCAAAAATAAAAAAAAATACAGAAAATAGTTACAAGAAAACCTATAAGAGAAGTCTATGGTATTTAGAGTAACATAGGAAATTACCGAACCCTCGGTGAGCGAGTGAGACTCGCACTTGTCCGGTTTTTTGTTATAAACATTAATTACGACATATAAAGAACATCAAGTTTGTTAGAAAGAGATAAGTATACCTAGTGAGAATAAATAACTTTAGTTTCGACACCAATGTCAAAAACTGGAGGAGTTCAAAACTTCTATATCACCGATGTAAATCGAATCAAAATTCAGCGCACACAATAAGGCAAACATAATTTTAAAAAAATATATATATATATATACTTTTACATAACTACCTACATAATGTTGAACTGTAAACACAATTATCAATAAAGTGAAGAAAATTCAGAGACAATAGGGATGATGACACATTAAAGTTCAGGAGTGGAGGCTTGTGACGTCACGTCTCTATAAAAAGTGTACTAAGATGTGACGTCACACGAAATTTTAACGCACTGTATCTTCGTTATTTTTTGTTTTCGGAACTAAAGAAACAATATGTAAATAGTAATGTAACTGACGGACTAATTAGATTTTTTTAGCCATCAACCCCATTGTATGATTTTTTTTGCCAATTTTTCATTGTCGGTAATAAAACAGTTTATATGCTCACAAGACAAATGGAGTCCCTAACTGAGTATTACGATGTGTACTGAGTACCATAATCGTATATTTTAGGATCCTATATTTGGAATACCCAACTGTATGGAATATTTAAACTATGCCAGTATCATCTGGAACATGAGAGGCTCGCGCTGGTATGGTATGGTGTAGTGTATGGTACCTGATGCTGCTGCGGCTGCGGCTGCTGGTGATGGTGGTGCTGGTGCTGGTGCGGGTGTTGGTGCTGATGCTGGTGTTGGTGCTGGTGCTGATGTTGGTGGTGCGGCGCGGTGATGTAGAGATGCGAGGCGGCGCCGAAGGGCGGCGGGGTGCCGCTGTGGAATGCCGCCTTCTCGTAGCTCTGTAGACGTTACAAAAAAAACCTTCATAAACATAACTAAAATACAAAAATTAAAAAACACCTCCGAAACTCGCTAGAAAATTGGGGATAATTTCCAATCCTGATTTTCTTAAAACATACCTAAGAAAACTCTCGATTAAGACACCTCGTCAAACAGCTCCAAGGGACAGTACACCTAAGTATTTTTTTTTGTTTTTTTTTTTTTTAAAGGACTAAAGTTGGTTGCCTCTGATGGCTGCTCCAACCTTACCGGACAAATCGGCGAACGCAGAGGGCTCTCAGCCTGGTAACATTTAGGTAACACCCTGGATTAACACATAGGCTAATAGGGTAGTTGACTGACATATCAAATCAGCTACTTTTTAATAAATGTCAAAACGATAGTTTATATGGAATTTTGTATGAAATATTACACTATGACGTCATAGTTTCACAGCATCAAATCATCTACTCTTAGTGGTTCCACTGGTAATTAAAAATCATAAAATTCATTAAATGTACAACATATTTGACATTTCCACGTGTTTTTAGATGTTTTATGCGTTGGTTAGTGTTTGGTCATTTATTTTTGACACTGCCAACTACCCAATTTTTACGCGAGTGAAACCGCGGGGCGGAGAGCTAGTATGTAGTAAAGAAGTATGTTACGTACATTGACCTTGTTCAGTGCTTGATGCGGCTTGGCGTACATAGCGGAGGTGATGTCAGCGGGGGTTCCCCCTCCCCCCGCGGCTCCCCCCACTCCGCCCACTCCGCCGCCCACTCCCACGCCCACTCCTGCGCCGCTCTTACTGTGTGTGTGACCAGCGCCGCCGCTGTACCCGCCGCCTGAACAATAAATACAACACAATAGTATAGTACAATACAATACAAAATATCATCCTGTATGTCAATGCGAATCTTGTATATTGATAAAAAAAATGGTTCCACCTTGGAGCTATGCTGAACCTAACGCAAAAAGAATTATTAAAATCGGTTCATAAACAAAAAAGTTGTGAGTGAATATAAAAAAAACGTTCTGTTAAAAATTTCATTTATGGTACAAGCTTTTCTTGCCGACTGTATTTTTTTTGACAGTCTTCAACTACTCGTTAAGACGGTTCCAATGAGCCCAAACACGACAGGGTTGTGTCGTTTTATTTCGGAGTTCCTATGGCCCCCTTCCAGCTCCATCATCAGACCCTGGTTACCATTGAAAGACAAACTACTCAAGACGAATCAAACGAGCCCAAACTCGATGGGGTAATGTGGTTGTATTACGGGGTTCCTATGGCCACCTTCCAGCTCCATCATCAGATCAACTCCACGTCATCATAATATTGAATTATCACGCGATTTGCATATTCGTGCAAAATTTCAGCTCAATCGGAAACCGGTAAGTGGGTCAAATATAACTTGCATAATTCCATTACAGACAACGGGACAGGTGAAAGTGAATAAAAGTTTGTAAAAACATATCGAATTGAGAACATCCTCCTTTTTAATTCGGTTAATAACAAATCTAGAAAGTCGTGTTAGTTACACTGTTTATAACTCAAGAACGGCTGAACTGATTTGGCTGAAAATTGGTGGGGTGGTAGGCTAGAACCTGGAGGACATAGGATAGGTAGGGTGGGTAAGGTAGGTAGGGGTAGGTAGGGGTAGGTAGGTGCCGTCGGCGGGGCAGGCGGTCGAAAGGCCTTCGAGGAATGTCCCGCGGCTCCCACCGGCAAAAGGCGAGAAGGAACACCCGAGGGTTTTAGTCAGTAAGAGTCTGATATAACCCGGCAACTCCCCCCGGAGTACGGCCGGGTATCCATGAGGATTAGAGTCGTAGGTAGTAGAGTCTAAAAATTGTAACTGTTGACATTCATAAGTGCCTTATTAGGGCCTAAACTGAATAAATGAGTTTTTGATTTTGATTACCCTGGGAAAGGTAGGGTAGGTAGGTAAGGTAGGTAGGGGCAGGTAGAGGTAGGTAGGGGCAGGTAGAGGTAGGTAGGACTAGGTAGGGGTAGTTAGGTGTCAGTTTTATTTTAGTTCTCAGGGCAGGACAACAGGAGGCCAATTTTCGCGCGGGTAGAGATGAATGTCTATGAAAAATCTCATCAAATGTCATTATTAACATCGAAATCTCTACTGCTCCGGACCATTGGTTGCATCTCGAACGAAAGGGATTCGACATTTCTCTAGCGTGACATCCCGAGAATACGAAAAATTGATTTTATTAGAGATTCGCCATCTTGTTTTGACATATCTCGAATTAGAGATCATCTGTACAGCGTGAGAATTGGCCTCCAGGGCAGGGCTGGCGTATATATAATGCTCTAGTAGTATATATATAATGACCTGGTTTATACGTGTCTTGTGCGTCGTAGGGCGGCTGTTGCTGCGCGTACGTGGACACCTTGCCGCCGCCCGCCGACACCGAGCCCACGCCGCCCACGCCGCCCACGCCGCCCACGCTCGACCCGCCGCCGTACTGTTACAATACAATACAATACTATACAACACAATACAACACAACACAATATCATGTAGTATAGTATGACACAACTTAGATGAAGCATCGGCAAAATTCGTAAAATCGATCGTTCCCGAAAAGAGTGCGCCTACAACATGACTCATGTGTTAAAAAATTATCGACGAAAATGATCTTGTTGAACGTTGAATGGCGCGATAATGACCGATTTTTAATAGTTGTGTAAATCGGAAGTGAAGTGTATGAAAACGATTTGCCGATGCTACATCTAAGTTGTGTCATACTATACCTTACATACCATAATATGATATAGTATTGTTAATTCGAAAATAAGACATTTTGAACACAAGGTAGTTAATTCTAAGGGCCGGTTGCTCGTACATTTTAGTTAAAGTTAACTTAACTATTACCATGCTATGACCGTAGTCACTTTGACGATGACCGATCTCCTTCGGTCGGATATGGTTACGGTTAAAATTTTAGTTAAAGTGACACGAGCACCCCAAATTGCTTAGATTCGGCGGTTAAAGTAAATATAACCTTACTATAACCGCGCTTACGAGCAACCGACCGTTAGTATTATTGGTAGAATACAATACAGTATTACTGTAGTATTGTAGTTCAAAATGAGGAATTTTAATCGCAAGGTTTTTTTTAATTATATTCAAATTTATCTTCTCAGTATTCTGTATTGTTGGTACAATTACAATACAATATATTGTAGTATCTTACAAACTATAGATATAGTATTTTAAATTCGAAATCGTGACTTTCTTCAATGCCTTATCGGTGTGTAAAACTTAATGTTTAAAAAGTACTATTTTTGGACTTATTTGAGTGTTATATTCCACTCAAAAATATTTTTTTGATGATCTTTTGTAGATACGGGGCAGAGCTCCAGATAGCCATGTGTGAAGAATATCCCAAGGATATTATTATTATACTAGCTTCCGTCCCGTGGTTTCACCCGCGTTCCCGAGGCATCTTATGTTTTCCCGGGACAAAATGTATCCTATGTGTCAATCCAGGTTATAAACTATCTATCCAAATCTGTTCAGTAGTTTTTGCGTGAAAGATTAACAAACATACATCCATACTCACAAACATTCGCATTTATAATACAGTTAGTAGGATAGGATTATACTTACGGTAGGGTAGACACCGTACTGGTAGGTAGTTGGAGGCGGCTGGTACGCGAAGTAAGCGTAGCCTGGAGGCAACGCCGCTGCTGGGACCTAAATACATACATATAACATGTTATAGATTATTATACCTATATACTACCTGTTTCACTTGCATTCCTAGGAAGTAATCAGGTCATAACACACGGGAATAATGTAGCATTATATTAGTGAAAGAATTTTCAGAATCTAATCAGTAGTTCCGAAGATTACCTCTACTCATTCATTCTTACTACTACAAATTCCAACTAATTAGCTACTAAACTAAAATAAATTAGTGAGCAAACAAACGACAATGATATTAAAAGCGAAAGAGTAGTACAAAAGGATGCTTCAGTTGGAAGTGATCGCAAAAATTGGCTATCCTCAAAAAAATTCTTCAAATATCACCAACAATCGTGTTTCTAGCGCATTGAGATAAGATATATCTCAAAATCCTGACCTTCTAGAGCAATTCTGTGGCCAGATTTAGATTCAGCGTCAACAATTCTACAAGAAATTATTTTTCTCACTCTGGCATCAAAAATGTTGTAGACCAGTGTAATCAATAAGGCAGCTTACTCCACACAGTACAGTGTACCGGAGTACAATACAGTGTAGTGTAGTACAGTAGAGTGTAGTGTAGTAGAGTACAGTAGAGTGTAGTATAGTATAGTGTTGGGTACCTGTTGCGGTGAGGCGGCGTCAGTCCTGCCGAACCTCTCCCCGGCGCTGAGCCCCACGCCCACGCCCACGCCCACGCCGAACGCGCCCTCCCGCCCGCCGTACCCCACCTCGTAGTACCCGCCCTGCTGGTCGTAGTACACACGACACAAACATCACCCATCAACATCACATATCATAAACTACCTCATCACCCCAGTTTTCCTACCAAACACCTTCCGGTGTGTTCTGGCTATTGCCATAGGCTAGATGACACTGTCAAAAATAAATGACCAAACACTAACCAATGCATAAAACATCTGAAAACACGCGGAAACATCAAATATGTTGTACATTTAATGCTTTCTATGATTTTTAATTACCAGTAGAACCACTAAGAGTAGATCATTTGATGCTGTGAAACGATGACGTCATAGCTTAGTATTTCATACAATATTCCATGTAACCGATCGTTTTGACATTTATTAAAGAGTAGCTGATTTGATAAGTCAGTCATATACCCTATTGCACTTGAGAGCCAGTTGCCTTCTCGGTATTGTAACAGGTCGGCAACACATTGACAATACCTATGGTATTGCAAATGGCGATAGGCGACGGTAACCACTTACCATCAGGTGGACCGCCTGCCTGCTTGTCAACCTTCTGACATAAAAATATTTTAAAATAGAAATGATTATAATATACATACCATATGGTGCGGTATAGTAGACCTCATGATCTGATCATCGTATGCGTACGCGCCGGCCGTGCCCGCCGCGCTGTACAGCGCTCCGGCCGCGTATCCGGCTCCGGCGTTCACTCCGGCCGCCGCGCCGGCTCCGGATCCGGCGCTCACTCCGGCTCCGGCTCCGGCGCTCACTCCGGTTCCGGATCCGGCGCTAGACCCTGATACCCCCGTCGCTGATGACGCTGAGTTGGACGACGCGTGACCTACAATATTATAATTATAACATAATAGGCCTCTCGTGACAAGAGGGCTGCCATGTATGTTGCCCCAAGAATCGGCTTTGACATTCAGCATGGTAGTGCTGAAAGACATCATTCTTCTTTCTATCCCAAAATACTGTACTGGATTGAGATGAAATTTGGTACATATGTAAGTCGGTGAACCAAAATCAAACATGGGGCAAGTTTTAGGGGTAAATTAGAAAAAAAAACGTATATTGTGTGATACATCAAATGAAAGGGCTAGTTGTGAGGATCTCAAATATATTTTATTTATAATTTTACGATAAATAGTTTTGAAGTTATTTATGGAAATAGACCATGATATCTCCGAAACGACTGGGCCAAAATTTTTGAAAAAAATACAGAAAATAGTTTTTACCAATAGATTACACGAAAACCTATAAGAAGTCTATGGTATTTAGAGTAACATAGGAAATTACGGAACCCGCGGTGCGCGAGTCAGACTCGCGCTTGTGCGGTTTAATTTTATGTTAGTTATAAAATGATTAGTTAATGGCCTCTTCTGTTGTTTACGAACTAAATAAATTTAATCTCACTATATCTCTTTCTAATAGTAAATATAAGAAAGGGATGCAAGATATTTTAGTCGTCAGTTTAGTCCGATCACATATTTCAACGTGAATTTAAGCGCGATCTTTATTGGTCACGACTATTTACCCGTACATTACGACGGCATGGAATAAACTGACAGCATTAAAACTGTTCTATCTTTTTTCAATAAGGTTAACATGAAAGAGAGGTGACTTGTCTAATATTAGTTAAGTTCGTGAACAACAGAATCGGCACCAATATACACCACGCTATTGAATCGGCCATGCAAGTCGGTGGAACGCTACAATATCTCAAGTGATTTTAATCTCAATTACAATGCTATAGATTTTTTATTGTAATGAAAACAAAACTTATTTTACAAGTAATCCGACGTTGTCATATTTCAAGTGATTATAGTCTCAATTTCAATGTTATAGAGATTTCATTGTAATGACAAAAATATGTAATTTAAGGTTATGTCAAGCGTAAGCGTTCCTTGGATTTGTTCCTTCGATTCCTATCTGTAATTTAGTACTAGTACCTGGATGAGCGAGCTTTGCTCGTTATTTTTTAAAAACGACGTTTTCTAAAAATAAACCTAGCTAGATCGATTTATCGCCCCCGAAAACATCGTGAGGAAACCATAGCACGGTGGTAGGGTACTTTGTAGTACCCATCTGGCTGGCTACCACCCTCAAGTTGAAAATATGTCGCCAAGCACCTTTCGGTGTGTTCCGACAGCTGCACTTGAGAGCCAGTTCTTTTCTAGGCTTTGTGTGCTTACCACCATCGGCCACATCATCACTGACCACGGTGAGATTGTGATCAAACACAGGCCTATACATAGTAAAAAAAAAAAAAACCCCTGCATACTAAATTTCATAAAGATCGTTGGAGCCGTTTCAGAGATTCAGATTATATATCCAGTCTGGCGTCGCTGTCCGTATTTGTTGTCATATGGCTTTTGTTTATAACAAGTAGTTTCCGTTACGCTTTTATTATTTATAAATGTTATTTAAATTTCAACCTTGATAGGAAAATATAAGAATTATAATAATAACGTTTTTATAGTCAATAAGGACAAGATTCGCCTGCAAAAGAGTTGCTTTTCACGACTTTCCTAGATTTTCCTTTTTTTTTTATTTGTCAGCGACGCCAGACTGGATATACAATAATTGCTCGTTTATAGGTAATCTGTGGTATACACTTACCAGTGGTTGTGGCAACTTTGGCTGTTGACGTCTGCGATGTGGACGTACTCGTTAAACTATTACTCGACGTTACTGAACTATCATACTGGAACCAAACATATAACGCTACATCACTCATTCAACTTATAATTTTATTTATGACAAGCTGTTCCCCGCGGTTTCACTCGCTATCCTGGGATAAATAGGGGGAAAGTATATTCAAATTCAAATTCAAAAGTGTCTTTGAGAGAGAATGAACTCATTGCAAGTATTTTTAATCGTCAAATATGTAAATATAAAAAATATGTATATAAAAAAACTATAAAAAATAACAATATGATAATAATAATAACAAAATTCATAATAATAGTAAACAGCATGTAAAGCGAGCAACTCATAGAAATGCGTTCTTGTCCTCTATAAAATCAGAAACTTTATAGTACCCTTTTTTGTACAACTTATCTTTAATTAACTTTTTAAATTTTAAGACGGACAATTCTTGAATTTCTTTGGGTACTTTGTTAAAGAAGCGTATACATTGCCCCTTAAAAGAATCCCTAACTTTGCTCAAACGAGTTAAAGGTACAGCAAGTTTATCCCTATTTCTAGTGTTTAAACTATGAGTGTCGCTATTTTTGGGAAAGTTATGAATGTTTTTCCGAACATAAATTAAGTTTTCATATATGTACTGTGACGACACTGTCATTATATTTATAGTTTTAAATTTATTTCTTAGGGAGTCTCTGGGACTTAAATTATATATAGCGCGAATAGCCCTCTTCTGCAGAATAAAGATTCTATTGATGTCGGCACCGCTACCCCAAAGGAGGATGCCGTAAGACATCAAACTATGAAAGTAACTAAAGTATACTAATTTTGCCGTTAGTTCATCAGTGAGAGAACGAATAATATAACATAGAATATAACATCTTATTAGTGAAAGAATTTTTCGAATCGGACCAGTAACCCCAGAGATTAGCACGTTCAAACAAACAAACTCTTCAACTTTGTTATTAGTATTGATTACTAGCTGTTCCCCGCGGCTTCACTCGCGTTCCCGGGATAAAAAGTAGCCTATAACCTTCGGGGATAATGTAGCTTCCTATTAGTGAAAGAATTTTTGGAATCGGACCAGTAACTCCGGTGATTAGCGCGTTCAAACAAACAAATTTTAAAGCTTTATTATCAGTGGTGCTGATTCTGTTGTTCACGAACTTAACTAATATTAGACAAGTCACCTCTCTTTCATGTTAACCTTATTGAAAAAAGATAGAACATTTTTAATGCTGTCAGTTTAGTCCATGCCGTCGTAATGTACGGGTAAATAGTCGTGACCAATAAAGATCGCGCTTAAATTCACGTTGAAATATGTGATCGGACTAAACTGACAAGACTAAAATATCTTGCATCCCTTTCTTATATCTATTAGAAAGACATATAGTGAGATTAAATTGATTTAGTTGGTAAACAAGAGAATCGGCACCTGTGTAGAATATAGATGTATTTTGTTTGTATATATGTCACCGGAAATGTATTAAACATAGGAATTGTACACAATTCCTGTGTATTTCTCCTAGGAAATTTTATTTCAATAATGATACTAGGAAATACATAAATTCTATTGAAAAAAATAGGTTGGGGTTATTTTTTTTATTTTGCATAAATTTGAAAGTATTCGCACAAAAATAAATTTCACTTACAACCCCCCAAATACCGCTATCCTTACAAATATCCCGAATGTAATACTCCGATAGATATTTAGGAAATGACGGATTAGATACTTTTCCGTTAACACATATATCTATGTAGTATTCAATCAATATTATTTGGTTGGTTAAATTGAGTACGGGGTGTTCATGAACTCTTATGCGGGTGAAACCGCTGGGCGAACGCTAGTTATCTATACAAGTATGTATTTACAAAAAAAAGTAGTATATCAGTTATCTGGTTGTCCATAGTACAAGCTCTGCTTAGTTTTGAATCAGATTAAAGTGTGTAAAAAAAAAAAAAAAAAAAAAAAAAAAAAAAAAAAAAAAAAAAATACCTGTGTGGTATCCTTCTGGTGTAGTTTATTGTGTGGGGGCGTATGCGTAGTATGCGAGTGGTGCTGGTAGGCGCTGGCGTAGGGCGCCGCCGTGTACAGCGCGCTGCCGCCGTACGCGCCCGCCGCCGTCGACGTCGCTTGCTGAAAAAAAACGCAGAAAAAAAACTCATTCACAAGTGACTATCTAATAACAATGCTAAATACGTTACATTGAAAATCCCGAAAAACAACTCCCTTTTGCGGGCGAATCTTGTCATTTTTTTTTTTTTAATTTTGGCGTCACACTTCATGTATTTTGCCAGTGTCAAGTTGAGCAATGTAGTTATTTTTATATTCTACATGTAATAAATTCTCGTCAATCGTCAAGTTTCAAAGTTCAAGTCATGTTAAATCTTCTTCGAGTCGTAGTCAGTTTAAGTTAGGTTTTAGTACGATGGTAGCCGTTCTACTAAAACTTTTCACGGACTTCTTGAGACAACTTGAAAAGCCACTATACACGTAATCATTTCATTTCACTTGACTGGTGCACTTGTATTGATCTTTATTGGACAAAATACCACCGATAATATTCAATAGAACTCAAAATACACGATTTTATGAAAATAAAACGAAAACGCAACGTCACTTCGCAAGTTCCCGCCAAAAAGTCAATCTTGTCCTTATTATTGACTTTAAAAACGTTATGAATATAATAGGGTAGTTGACTGACATATCAAATCAGCTACTTTTTAATAAAAGTCAAAACGATAGTTTATATGGAATTTTGTATGAAATATTACACTATGATGTCATAGTTTCACAGCATCAAATTATCTACTCTTTGTGGTTCTACTGATAATTAAAAATCATAAAAAGCGTTAAATGTACAACATATTTGATGTTTCCACGTGTTTGTGTGTTATTTTTGACACAGTCAACTACCCTATTCCTAAATTTTCCCGTCAAGGTTGGAATTTAAATAACATTTAAAAATAATAAAAGAGTAACGGAAACTACTTGTTGTAAACAGAAGCCATATGAAATAAAAATTGATGGACCAAATTCGGACAGCGACGCCCAACAGGTTATTCAGTTTAGGCCCTGATCAGGCACTTATTCCGCAAGCGAATCAAAGTAGTCGACATAGCCCGAAGAATTGCCAAACTTAAGCGGCAGTGGACGGGGCACATCGCTCGTAGAACCGACAGCCGCTGCCCCCCCCCTCACAAGATGGACCGATGATCTTATGAGGGTCGCGGGAAATCGCTGGGTGCGGGTAACGCAAGAAGCAGTGGACGTCTTTCAGCTGAGTTGTTAAATACCTGATAGGAGTTGATGATGGGCTGGTACTGTGTGATGGAGGGGTAAGCGGTCGCTGATATCGACGCGCCCGTTAGTGACGCGTTCGTTGAGTTCACCTGAACATAAAAAAGCTTTTTATCTGCAGGAATTTCTCAATTACAACACAAATAAATAATTAATAATACCTGACATGATACTCCTATAATCAAAATAATGTACTACTATTCAAATATTGTTTATTATTATTATTTTATATATATATATTTTTTTAATTAAATAAAATATCCTGGGACATTCTCCACATACGGTTATCTGATCCCAAACTAAGCAGAGCTTGTACTATGGAAACCACTTACTTTTGTAGATAATTACACCCAGACACAGGAATGGCCTGCCTGTATAAGACTAAATCGTGCAACGTACAGCTCAAACCACTGGACGGATCGGACTGAAATTTGGCATAAAGATAGAAAAATCAACCCCTAAGGGGGTAAAATGGGGGATCGCGAATGAAACCGAAAATTATTAATAAAGGCGGGGTACCTGTGGCGCGTAGACGTTAGCGTAAGGCGGGTGATGCGAGACCGCTGCGGCCGGGTGATGGCCGTACACGTTCTGTTGGCTCACACTCTACGCAATACGCAATACGCAAACCAATACTTTATATTCATATGTCACCAAACACGAAAAAGAGGGATGTTATAAGGATGTCTGTGGCCTGCCATAGCTCCTGAATGGATGGACCGATTTTGATAAAGTTTTTTTTTGTCCTTAGCTATTTTTCAAGAAAATCCGCTCAGCCGTTTGAAGATAATCACCAATGGGGTTGGTTAAATTTTTTAATTTTAGTTATGCTATGGCCAGGTAAGCGATTTCAGGCTGTTAATTGAAATTAAAACAGTTTATAATATAGACCTCGCAGAACAATAGTGTATTCTAGGTTTATCTAGCTATAGAAAAATCAGACCTAAGTATTATGTATAGGCCTGTGTTTGACCACAATCTCTCTCAAGCACACAAAGCCTACAAGGGAACTTGCTCTCAAGTGCAGCTGTCGGAACACACCGGTAGGTGCTTGGCGACAGATTTTCAACTTGAGGGTGGTAGCCAGCCAGGTGGGTACTACAAAGTACCCTACCACCGTGCTATGGTTTCCTCACGATATTTTCCAATTAGTATTAAGACAAATGCAAAAAAATAACATGAAATTTATCAATTCAAAATTAACTTTAAAACCGCCGCCATAATGTAGGAACTCCAATCTGACACTGCTTTAAAATCATCGAAAAAAAAAATTGCAGTACAATCTAATATTTATAGAACACGAGATACACACATACAAAAACATACAACCGAATAGAGAACCTCCTCCCTTTTATAAGTCGGTTAAAATAAAGTATTAGTGACATCCGACTGTTGACTGCATAAAAGTTGAAAATATATAAGTACCGTGGGATGCGGCTTTGAGCGGTGATGCTGGTGATGTGTGGCAGGCGGCGCGGCGGTCGCAGGTTCGCTTCCCGACGCCGACAACTGCTTCATCGAAGCCGTCAGCTGCTTTTCTAATGCTGCACAAATAAAAAAAAATCAAACCAAAGTAAAATAAAACCGGACTAGGGCGAGTCTGACTCGCGCACCGAAGGTCCTGTGGTACTTTATGGGAATTTCCTATGGTACTTTAAATACCATCGACTTCTTATTGGTTTTCCTGTAATCTATAGATAAAGAACAATAAAGCGATAGGCGACGGTAACCACTTACCATCAGGTGGACCGCCTGCCTGTCAACCTTCTGACATATAAACAAAAAGAAAAAAAGGAAGATGATGGAGCAGCAGTTATCAGAAAAAGTTAATACGTGATCACCATCCAGACCCCACCATTCCTCATGAAATAAACCTAACAAAGACCTGGCCAAGAATGCCCCCCCCCATACGGCGTGAAATCATACTTACATGTGGTATTTGAGACGGGCGGTTCCGACGCTACAGTTTGACTAGGCGGCGTCGATTCCACTGATAAGCTCTCACTCAGCTGAAAACGAAGATAAAACAAATAAATCCTAGTAATATTATAAATGCAAAAGTTTGTGAGTATGCATGTATATTTGCTACTCTTTCACGTAAAAACTAATGAACGGATTTGGATTAAACTTGGCACATAGATAGATCATACCCTGGAATATAGGCTACATTTGAACCCGGGAAAATATAAGATTTCTCGAGAATGCGGGTGTAACCGCGGGGCGGAAAGCAGTATAAAATTGTTAATACATTTTTCTAAACAAACAATAGTACCTTGAATTCGAATCCGATAAAGACGGTTTTACTATCTATCTATACTAATAATAAAGCTGAAGAGATTGTTTGTTTGTTTGTTTAAACGCGCTAATCTCTGGATCTACCAGTGGGATTTGGGGTTATAGGCTATAGAACATCACGCTACGACCCTCAGGAGCTGAGCAATGATAAAAAGAACGTTAAGCGGGAAGCATGTAATAGCACGGGTGAGCGATGCGACGCCATTGTCAATGGATGACAGCGGTTGCCTAGGTTACAGTTTTTGTTATTTTTAAATGTGGTTATCAATTTGTCGGTATCTTTTTTTTATGTATTTTCCACGATTTCTCGAATATGCCTGAACCGATTTGGAAACTACTATACTTACAGGTGGTCACATGGTCACCAAGTCAGGATTTGATGATGGGATCTTGAAGTAATCGAGGGAACTCTTCAAATTTTATAGGCATTAACAATGTTTTTCATATATTTTCTAAACCTATTCAGATATTTGCGTCTGGTAGGTTTCACATGTTGCTGAGCTGATAATGGAAGGTACAACTCCTTAACGGTTAGGAGTTAGGGGATAATTCTTAAATATTATAGAAACGATGAAGGAAGGTACAACGCTAATATGTTTATCCTAGGTCAGTGACCTTGAGAGTCATTGATTACACATAAAAAAAAAATTGAAAAATAAAATACTTTTAACATAAAATAGGCCGCCTTTAAAGGCACTAAAAACATGTGTGTGAACTGTAAAACTTGACACAGTACAATGTCACGAGATTAAGGGCCTGCTGGATGAAATTCGTCGTTAACAACTTTACACACTTAGAGGCCGTTCAAATATTACGTAAGCCAGTTGGCGCAGTTGGTTAAGACACCATATATCATGCCGCTGGTCATGGGTTCGATTCCCATCCAGGACAAACATTTGTGTGCATGAACATGTCTGGGTGTAATTACCTATATAAGTATGTATTTACAAAAAAAAAGTAGTATATGTAGTATATCAGTTATCTGGTTGTCCATAGTACAAGCTCTGCTTAGTTTGGGATCAGATAACCGTGTGTGGAGAATGTCCCGGGATATTATTATATGCAAGAGACAGACACACAGGTACACACTACAAACATATAACACCTCTTTTTCGTCGGGGGTTGATAAAATGCGAAGTAACGTTAGGTAGGTACATTACAAGTAATATACTGACCATAGCGTTAGCAGTAGGGTATGTGGGTAGGGGGGCAGGGTCCAGGGGCGGGTCCGCTGCGGGCGCGGGCGGCGCGGCCGTGGACTGGGACTGCGGCTGCGGCTGGGACTGCGGCTGCGGTAGCGGCTGCTGCTGCTGCTGCTGCGGCTCCGCTACTGTCGCCCCCTGTGGATCACAAACAACACTCACTATGGTAAACTCCAACTCATGTGGTTTACAGGACTCGCTTTAAGAAAGTTATCTAAAGCCCATACATGTAATAAAATAGTAGTTTATGATACTGTTGCATAATAGGGGTTATAAAATACGAGTGTGAGTTTAAGTTTCTTAATAGGGTACTTGACACTGTCAAAAATAAATGACCAAACACTAACCAATGCATAAAACATCTAAAAACACGTGGAAATATCAAATATGTTGTACATTTAATGCATTTTATGATTTTTAATTACCAGTGGAACCACTAAGAGTAGATGATTTGATGCTGTGAAACTATGACGTCATAATGTAATATTTCATACAAAATTCCTTATAAACTATCGTTTTGACATTTATTAAAAAGTAGTGATTTGATGTGTCAGTCAACTACCCTATAGTATCACACGAGTTTTTAATACCTAATTATGTGCAGTATCATAAAGTACTTTATCTAAACTCATATAAGTAATGTAATTTAAAGGTAAGAAAACGATAATATTTTGTCATAGGTTTTCATGACTTACGGGTATCGATTATTCGTCATTTCCATTGCCGCCTCCACAATTTCAGATCCAAGTTTATTTCACCTTAGTATCACTGCTATTTTTCTATCATTTTTGGCCAAAATAAAATATGAATGCAAAAAAATCAATAAAATAAACAAACATTAATCATCATGGGCTCCCAAATCCGTGTGGGGAAAAACTCTTTAAGTTGAGATCTCTACCGCATACGCGACCACAGACAAAGTAAATTTGCATCTAAAATTATAATTGTTTAGTCCTGATTTCTGTCCACTTATAATGTTTTTTTCTTTATTATTTCGTTTGACAAGTTGACTGACAGTAATTGAGGTATTAAAACCCAAAAAACATTATAAGTGGCCAGACATGTCCAAATACTTGTACTTTAATGAAAAAAAGTTATTTTATAGCATTATCTTGGGAAGAAAACTGTACTATAATATAATTTTTTAATTTCATTATAGACGGGTGTGCATAAAGTGGGTCATTAAAGTACTGTTTTTGATTTCATAATTAGAATTTTACGATTTGAGAGTAGATAAATAGTATAAAACTGACCACATGGATGGATATAGCGAAACTATAATTCTTTGTAGACTTTGAAACTTTAAAGTCATGACTGTTTCATGAATATTCGCCTATGTTCTTAAATAACTTAAAAACTATTTATTTTAAAATTCAATCCTGTCGAATATTTTCGGTTAGATATACGGGTTCTATACGGGTTCCGTTTTTTTTCTGAACCCTAAAAATCGTCTCAGCAACCTCTCATGTTTTAAAAAAACCTATCAAATGATACCCCACACAATGGGATAGACGCGAGAAAAAAAATCATTCTCGCTTTACGGGCATGACGAAACTATAAGGGTTCCAGACGTGAACTATGGAACCCTAAAAATCGGTACAACCGTTCAAAGGTTCAGGAGCTACGATACCAGAGACAGACACAACAAAATGATAACACCTATATTTTTGGTTGGACATTAAAAAGCTAGAGTATTGACAAGTACCTGTTTGTTTTGTTGGTGGTGGTGGGAGTCGAGGGTGGGGGTGGTGGCGGTGGTGGTGGTGGTGGGGGGGAAGAGCGGCGGGTCGAGGGCGCCGAACTGCACGTCGAGGAAGCCCGCCGCGCCCTCCACGCACCCGCCGCCCGGCATCTCCACCGCTGACGACGGGATCTACACACGAACAAACAAACAAACATTATATCTACATTACCGGCCCCTCCCCCGGTAACGCCCTGAGCCGAGGTTTTTTTTTTACGAGGTTTGAGGTTTTGTGTTTGACCACAATCTCACCGTGGTCAGTGATGATGTGGCCGATGATGGTAAGCACAAAAAGCCTAGAAAGGAACTGGCTCTCAAGTGCAGCTGTCGGAACACACCATAAAGTGCTTGGCGATAGATTTTCAACATGAGGGTGGTAGCCAGCCAGACGGGTACTACAAAGTACCCTACCACCGTGCTATAGTTTCCTCACAATGTTTTCCTTCACCGAAAGCTCATTGTATGATTCAAACCCGGGACCTTCGTCTCGGCATCCAACGTCACCACCACTGAGCTATCATCATATATTTTATAGTTTAATTTTAATTTAATATTCTATAAGTATTTAAATATTTTTTTAAAATTACAAAAAATTAATTGAGAAACTCACAACGAGTCCAACTTTCCTTTTTTTTTTATGTCACACGATATAGTTCCTGTATGACAATTTTAATTTTTCGCGCCCCCCTTTATCTGTATAAAACTCGTAGCCGATTTTCATCGATCAAAGTCGGCCCAGCGGTTTATTAGTTCAATGACATGTACTAATGACACATACAGAGAAGAAGAAGTTGCCATATAAACGTTTTTTTTATTATTTTTTTTATTTAATAAAGGATCACCAACAAATGATACACACAACTATGACTAAAGATATATACAGAAATAACATGCCCTATGCTCATTTAATTAAAGGCAATCACTACTAACACCAACAACTTCTATCGCTTTTTTAAATTAAACATAAAAAAATAACAAAATGTTTGTACCTACAAAAGAAGAAACAAAAATAAATTAATTACATGAAACAAAAATAAATAGTTGACAGAGTAGTTAGTGTATTATGTAGTATTTACCTTGGAAGGCGGCGGCACGCGCGCCCGCTGCGGCTTGCGTTGCGCGATGATGTCCGTAGAACCGTACACACCGTAGTTAGACCCGTACACACCTACAAACATACAATAATTACGTACTAAACATAACTAATAGGGTAGTTGACTGACATATCAAATCAGCTGCTTTTTAATAAATGTCAAAACTATAGTTTATAAGGAATTTTGTATGAAATATTACACTATGACGTCATAGTTTCACAGCATCAAATCATCTACTCTTAGTGGTTATACTGGTAATTCAAAATCATAAAAAGCATTAAATATACAACATATTTGATATTTCCACGTGTTTTTAGATGTTTCATGCATTGGCTAGTGTTTGGTCATTTATTTTTGACAGTGTCAAGTACCCAATTCAATGCCTGATTAGAAATAAGAGAAAGAAACTAACAACAAAATCTAGACATAACATTAGGTAGTCAAAGATCGCGCGATTATGTTTTAAAAAAAAAAACTGTCGCCAAGCACCTTTCGGTGTGTTCCGACTGCACTTGAGAGACAAGCTGCACTTGAGAGCCAGTTCCTTTCTAGGCTTTGTGTGTTTACCATCATCGGCCACATCATCACTGACCACGGTGAGATTGTGGTCAAACACAGGCCTATACAGCGTAAAAAAATAAAAAATAATTATAATGATTTAATTGAATATTGTTATATACAAGACTGGCTAAAACTTAACTCTAATACAGATCGGTTGTTTTGCATAACGATAGGCCACCGGTCGCGTAGACGCTAGTCAGCAGTCTCCATGTATTATCAGACGCTTACGTCTGTATTGATATCTTGTGGTCTACCGGGATGCATAACTAGCTATGGTCGGTCAAGAAACTCGTGTGCCAGAGCCCTGAGCACGAACCTCTGCCGTAAGCGTAGCGTCATCGTATCGAGTGCGTCAAAACTAAATTGTATGGAGATTTGAACCTCGAACAGTGCTAAACGTTAACGGATCTGCAAATCGGCAGCACGAACACCTTTGACAGTTTCTACGTTTTCCTAACGTCACGTGCGTAAACGTACGTATACGCAGTTTTGTATTAAATTTGATATAATGGTACAGTTACTCGCAAGCCAGCTATCGTCGACCTTCTCACCGACTATTTTGCAGTGAGAAGGTCGTTTTTTTACAGCGTTTTTTTTTCCATGTATCGTAGATTATTGATTTTTTCGTATATTGTGATTTTATTAAAAACGTCTAAAAATCCCTTTAGTTCGATTTTAATAATTCTTCATAGTTTTGAATTTTTTGTACTACAATAATTTAAGGTTTCGATTTTCCTTGATTTTATTATTAATTAGCCTTTAGAGATGCTAAAAAATATCTAGAAACATCTACACTAAAGCTTACAGGGAAAATATTAGTATTTTTGTTTGTAATGAATAAACTCAAAAACTGCTAGGTATTTTAAATTCGCCGAATGCTAAGTAGGTATATTATCACTGAATAACATAGGTAATACTTTATTTTATTTGTTACAAAAATTCCGTTTGTTCTAAACCATTCTAAGGATATAGAAATCAAACCCCTATTATATGTATTTCATTTTGTTTGGACGGCTAAAGATGGATCATCTTGTATACCTTGAAATTTTTATAGTAAAATGTATACTTATAAAAATGATTATTTCGATTGATCGTTAATTTAGGAACATCCTTTAATTGTAATAAAAAAATAAATACGAATTTCATAAAATGTGCTAAAAAAACAAATCAATATTTGAAATGCATCGAATTTATTTGTATAGAAATCACGAGACTCAACTTTTTACTATTTGTTCTAAATTCAAACTTAGATCTCCTTGCTGAAATAAAAAAAAGTTACTACGCGCGCTTTTTACTTTTAATATTATTTGATTACATGGATTACGTTCACCATTTTCACATTCCTAAATAAAGAAATATTATTATCTTAAATTGTAAAAAAAAAACATTAAAATATGAGAATTATCTAGTATACCTTTTATTTTTTGCTAATAATGTGAGATTATGCAGGTTATTTAATTTATTTGTTTGTTATTTGGAAATAAATATGTATATATTGTTTAACAATACAATTGATAATAATTTCTAGACGAATTTAACGTAGCTCGCTAGCTGGGTATCGAGTAGACGATAGAACTTCTGTCAAAAATTACACGCAGACGCTACGATGACGATACGTAGGTTTACGCAAGTGATTCGTGCTCAGGGCACAGTTTTGATTTAGTTACCCAGTCATCGAAAATTACAACAAGGTTCAAACTAAGAACAGCTGTCGCGTAACAAACAGTAAACAAAATGCAAGCGAAACTAATCATTACCAGCGTCAGTGAGGTTATCAAAAATATTGGATACGTATTTTTTATTTTATCACATCAATAAAAAAAAGCAAAGATAAATCGCATCAAAGTTCAGGAGTGGGAGCTTGTGACGTCATCTCTCTGTAAAAAATGTAGGTACTAAAACGTGACGTCACGCGAAATTTTAACGCACTGTGTCATCGATATTTTTTGTTTTCGAAACTCAAGAAAAAATATGTGTCCAATATTTTTTGGTAATCTAACTGACGGACTATTTAGATTTTTTTAGACATCATCCCTATTGGTCTTATCGCTACGAAGCGATCTTTTTTAACCTACTTCAAAAAGGAAAAAGAAGGAGGAACAATGAATGTACGTACTGTTATCATGATGCTGCCGCTGCGTGTGCTGCTGGGAGTGGTGCTGCTGCTGCGAGTGGTGCTGGTGCTGGTGCTGGTGCTGCGTGTGCTGCGACTGCTGGGTGAGCTGCGTGAGGTACTGCGACTGCGCCGCCGTCAGGCTGCCGGACATGCCCATCGGCTGCCGGGGGGGGAGGAGAGAGGGGGGGGGGGAATATTAATTAACATTATTTTATGAAAATGGTGCCGATTCTGTTGTTTACGAACTAAAATAAATTTAATCTCACTATATCTATTTCTAATAGTAAATATAAGAAAGGGATGCAAGATATTTTAGTCCTGTCAGTTTAATCCGATCACACATTTCAACGTGAATTTAAGCGCGATCTTTATTGGTCACGACTATTTACCCGTACATTACGACGGTATGGATTAAACTGACAGCATTAAAAATGTTCTATCTTTTTTCAATAAGGTTAAAATGAAAGAGAGGTGACTTGTCTAATATTAGTTAAGTTCGTAAACAACAGAATCGGCACCATTAACTCAAGTGTAGTATATTGTTGTATAGTGTAGTATAGTATAATGTAGTATATTTTTGTGTAGTGTAGAGTGTAGTATAGTGCAATGTAGTATATTGTTATGTAACTATAGTGTAGTATTAATAAGTAAATAAAAATATTCTGGGACATTGTTCACACACGGTATACATATAATACATACTATATATGAATAATTACACCCAGTCCAGGACAAACAGACATACTCATGCACACAAATGTGTGTCCCGGAAGAGAATCGAACCCACCTGGGCTCGATAGGTGGTGTCTTAACCAACTGCGTTAACTGGCCTGTCTAAAATAAAGTATAGTATAATAGTGTAGTGTAGTATAGTATAATAGTGTAGTGTACGGGGCGCGACTCTAGTGGTACTACCTAGTGAAAGGCAAATATTTATCACATTAAAATAGTTTATTTCGTTAAAAATGCTTGATGGAGACGCTAAATGAATGCGACCGTTTTACTGTCCGAAAATGTACGCACTGAGGGTTCCGCACAAATAGTTCAGCCACGCTGTTTTGTAGGCTCAGCAAAACAGTGTTCGATTACAAATCGAACATGTAGTATAATAGTGTAGTATAGTATAATATTGTAGTATAGTATAATAGTGTAGTATAGTATAGTAGTGTAGTATAGTATAATGGTGTAGTATAGTATAGTAGTGTAGTATAATATTGTAGTATAGTATAATATTGTAGTATAGTATAATAGGGTTGTTGACACTGTCAAAAATAAACGACCAAACACTAACCAATGCATAAAACATCTAAAAACACGTGGAAATATCAAATATGTTGTACAATTAATGCTTTTTATGATTTTTAATTACCAGTGGAACCACTAAGAGTAGATGATTTGATGCTGTGAAACTATGACGTCATAATGTAATATTTCATACAAAATTCGTTATAAACTATCGTTTTGACATTTATTAAAAAGTAGCTGATTTGATGTGTCAGTCAACTACCCTATAATGTAGTATAGTAGTGTAGTGTAGTGTAGTATATTGTAGGGAAGTGTAGTGTAGTATAATAGTGTAGTATAGTATAGTATAGTATAGTAACCTGATGGTGCATGGGCTGGTGGTAGTTGTCAGGCGGCGGCGGCGCGGGCTCGGCCACGCTGGCGGCGGTGGGACCGCCCGAGTTGCTCATTTGCTGCAAACAAACAAACAAACATACACCATACTACTTAATTATAAATTATATGACTCCTAATTGTAATGGATTTATTTTACATTTAATTTTAATCCTGGCTTTAAGGTGTCGAGACTGCTATGTATTGAAAACAATGAGCATCGAACATTTGATTAGTTAAATTTAATAAACGCAACAAAAATAAAAATAGTATTTTCGTATGAAAAATATTTTTCCAAAACATTAATCTTTATAAGCGATTTTTTTTTTACCAATGCGTTCAATTCCCGGCAAGGCAATTTTTTTCTTTGCATTATCCCCGAAATTTATATTTTACTTTTTATCCGGGGAACGCGAATGAAACCGCAGGAAACAGCTGGTATAATATACTTACGTCGATAAGCGAGGGATGATGCATGTTGGTATGTGTGGGATGGGTGGGATGGGTGGGGTGGGCGGCGTTGTGGTAGGTGTAGGTTGGAATGTGCGCCTCCGTCGGCCCGTTCGACTCCGCCGGCGTGTCCCAGTCTTCCTGAAAACACATTTTACTTATCAATATTTCAGTCTGACACTACGCATATCCTATCTCATCATGTCAGCCTCCCCCTGGATCTCCACGATGGCCGGTCCTGCGCTAACCAACCCTCACGAGATGATCGGTCCAGCTTGTGGCGTGTGGTGGACCAAGCTGTGTGTTCCGGTTGGTGGTCGCCACTCGAGAATCCTGCCCCAGCGGCCGTCGGTTCTACGAGCGATGTACCCCGCATTACGATGTACGTACTCAATCAATTTTCGCCTATTTTCATAAGGGTTCTTTTTCTTTTGAGTAAAAAGGAATAAACAAACAAAACAGAGTATAGATAGATTAGTAGGGTAGTACATACCGTAACGTTCCCTTGCGCAGTCGTTTCTCCATCAGTACCCGGAGACTGTGCGCTTGCACTGGGGGTGAACACCTGATACAAACCAATTTTACATTTTAACATTAAATAATCTATTATTGTCAGAAGGTTGACAAGCAGGTAGTTCACCTGATGGTAAGTGGTTACTGTCGCAATTTGTAATACCAGAACTATTGCCAATGTGTTGCCAGTTACAATGGCATGAAGGCAACTGGCTCTCAAGTGCATGCAAGCATGTTTTTTTTTTAAACGCATTGCTTAACAAAACATGAAAATACCGTAAAAAAGATGTCAAAAAGTGAAATTAAAATCGGCCAAGGAACACGGAAGATAAGCTTTTAAAAGAGAGATCGGATGTGACGTCATAATACTATGACGGGCCATATAAACTCCATGCTAAATTCTGCTTTGCTAGAAAGAGATAGGAATAAATCTTTGATGGCTTATACCTTGGTTATTTTAATAATTATCCCAAATATTTTTTTCCTAATGCTTCTTATATCAATGAGCTTTCATTAAAGCAAAAAAAAATAACTTAATGGTGTCGATTCTGTTGTTTACGAACTTAACTAATATTAGACAAGTCACCTCTCTTTCAAGTTAACCTTATTGAAAAAAGACAGAACATTTTTAATGCTGTCAGTTTAAGGGTAAACGTTCGGTTGGAGCGCGAAATTCAAATTTTTTCACGTTTTTTGCAAATTGCAGCCCAGTTATAGGTCGTATGTTATCAACATGTTATTTGCGAGAAGAATGGAAGTATATTTACTGATTAATAACAAAAGAAATCATCAACATATTCCTCCAAGGTATATGACTGACATATACGACTATTTCATGAAAATGTTACTAATATACCTTGGAGGAATATATTGATGATTTCTTTTGTTATTAATCAGTAAATATACTTCCATTCTTCTCGCAAATAACATGTTGATAACATACGACCTATAACTGAGCTGTAATTTGCAAAAAACGTGATAAAATATGAATTTCGCGCTCCAACCGAACGTTCCCCCTTAATCCATACCGTCGTAATGTAGTCGTGACCAATAAAGATCGCGCTTAAATTCACGTTGAAATATGTGATCGGACTAAACTGACAGGACTAAAATATCTTGCATCCCTTTCTTATATTTACTATTAGAAAGAGATATAGTGAGATTAAAGAGCAATGGCGAACTTCCATACATCAATTTATTTGAGATTAAATTGTAACGTCTTGAGATGAAAAAAATATTAATTGATTCAGCGTCAGTTCCTGAGCTTGTATATGCAAGATTTTTTGTAAAAGGAACCGGAGATTAATAGATATTTAGGTTTGAACTTTTGGAGGTTATGTCATTATTTCACTTTTGATGAAATATCAGGGTCCTTAGGTATGCAGGGGTCAAATAGGGGAGATATAAATATCAAAGTCCTTAAGCAGTCCGGGTCAATTTTAGTAAAACTTGAGAAATTATGAAAATACAATCGAAACAACAACACCAAAACAGAGCGCGAACGATTGTGATTTTTTTTTTTTATTAAACGTTATTCATGACCATAGATACAAAGTCTTTCACAGTAGAGTGTTGCCATAACGTTTCTTTCATTTTACTTCCTTTCTTCTAATTAAAGAAGAAAAAAAATATGTAACATGACTTAAATAATAAAATCAATACACAAAATCATTTTTATTTATTAAAATAAACAGCATTCTGTCCGTTTAATTAATTATTAAACTTGTTATAATTATAAAACTACGCTATTATTAAACTATAACTACCACTATGTCGAGGAAGAAATATTGAATGGCAACACTAAACTGATGGTATTGACAAATGGAAAACTAAAATAGTCAATAGTATTTTTAAATAATAATATTATTTAATCCGGGTTTTACAAGATTAGATATTGAGTTGAAAAACCGTAGAAAATTATTTGAATTACTTTTGTTTATAAGACATTTCTAGACGCTCAAATTTTGATCAAATGAGAATTCGCCTTTGCTCTTTATTTAGTTCGTAAACAACAGAATCGGCACCAATGTATACGCCCTATTGCCGGAACACACCGGTTGGTGTTTGGCGACAGATTTTCAACTTGAGGGCGGTAGCCAGCCAGACGGGTACTATAAAGTACCCTATCACTGTGCTAGTGTATTATATTATTAAAGACAAGCTTCCGCCCCGCGGTTTCACCCGCGTTCCCGAGGGATCTTATGTTTTCCCAGGATAAAAAGTATCCTATGTGTTAATCCAGGTTATAAACTATATGTGTTCCAAATTTCATCCAAATCCGTTCAATAGTTTTTGCGTGAAAGAGTAACAAACATCCATCCATCCATACTAACAAACTTTATAATTTACTAGCTGTTCCGCGCGGTTTCACTCGCTTTCCCGGAATAAAAAGTAGCCTATAACCTCCGGGAATAATGTAGCTTCCTATTAGTGAAAGAATTTTTCAAATCGGTTCAGTAGTTTCGGAGCCTGTTCAATGCAAACAAACAAACATACAATCAAATCTTTCCTCTTTATAATATTAATATAGATAATATAATTAAGAAGTATAGATTTAGATAGTGTACTTACAAGCACCTTGGTGTCGGACAGTGACCCCGACCACTCCTCGTTGTCCCAGTCTTCTGTCGGTGGGAATGTGTCGCCCATATTGCCGCCTGGAATATTTATAATACGGTATATGATGACACATCAAATCGGCTACTTTTAATAAATGTCAAAACGATAGTTTATAAGGAATTTTGTATGTAATATTACATTATGACGTCATAGTTTCACAGCATCAAATCATCTACTCTTAGTGGTTCCACTAATTAAAAATCATAAGAAGCATTAAATGTACAACATATTTGATATTTCCACGTGTTTTTACATGTTTTATGCATTGGTTAGTGTTTGGTCATTTATTTTTGACAGTGTCAACTAGCCTACTTTTTTATAAACATCAAAGTTTACAATGGAGTATGAAATCCTTGCGTGTGACGTCATATTTTTACATCATTGTACCCTTACAGCCGGTTTCTGAATTGACAATTCTAGTAATAATCAGTATCTTTTAACTAACTATTTGACACTTAAATTTGACATGAGAGTGATTTGAGCGCTGTCAAATGCATTCAGAAACAAACGCAAATCTAGTGGTGGGTATAAATTATGATTTTAAAATCTCAAATATAAGTACACTCAGGGATAAATGCTTTAACTTTACTCAAGAAATGAAAAATTGTTGAAGTTATACTTAAGTAGAAACTGCCTGTTAGTGATTCAACTGGTAATTTAAAATCATTAAAAGCATTGAACGACCATAATGGCCCCGATGAGTGTAAGTGGTAGGTATATATATTAGTATGTAGAGAGGTATAGATACCGTGATGTCCTCCCGACCAGTCGGGCGGGTCCCTGGAGGCGCGGCCGCGGGCGTGAGGCGCCCCCCGGCGCGCGCCCCTCGCGCCGCCCCGCCCGCGCCCGGCGCCCCTGCCCCGCCCCGCGCCGCGCCCCCGCACGCCCTCCCCGCGCTCGCCACGCTCCCCGCGCTCGCCCCTCTCCCCACGCTCCCCGCGCTCGCCTCGTTCCCCTCTCTCCCCACGCTCGCCGCGCTCGTTTGAACCGCGACCTGTCGACGGTTAAAGATGATCTGATTTATATGAGAACACCTTGGAGATATACAAAATCCGACGCAAAAATAATTATTAAAATCAGTCCGTAAGAAAAAAAGTTAGGCGTAAACAAAGCAAGCACAAATATTTCTAGAATCCAAACTTCATTTACTAGTTTTGTTTACTTTAGGATTTTGTCAGCTGAACCCCCTTGAAAAATTCACCTCTATGTGTTAAATAACTGTTCCCCGCGATTTCAGTCACGTTCCCGGTATAAAAAGTAGCATATAACCTTCGGGGATAATGTAACTTATAATTAGTGAGAAAAAAAAAAACTCTTCAGCTTTATAATATTAAATACAATAAAAAAGCTGAAAATTTTGTTTATTTATTTGTTTGAACGCGATAATCTTCGGAGTTACTGGTCCGATTTGAAAAATTCTTCCACTGATAGGAAGCTACATTATCCCCGAAAATTATAGGCTACTGCGACGGGGAAAAGCAAGTTAAATATAAGTGAATGTGAGGTAGGTTCGGTAACACGTACGTGGTCGTGGGCCGGAGCGACTGCGCGGGTCGCGCGGAGGCTCGAGGTCCCCGTTGCCGGCGGGGGCTGGAGGCTTCTTTTTCTTCTTTTCATTCGTTTGCCACTCGCCCTTCAACCATAACAATATTAGTAGGAAATTAGGATTATCTGTGGTATTTTATTCCAATAAAGATCAACGCAAGTGTACCAGTAAAGTGAAATGAAATGATTATGTGTATAGTGGCTTTTCAAGTCGTCTCAAAGTGAAAAGTTTTAAATAAATAATAAATATCCTCGGACATTCTCCACACACGGTTATCTGATCCCAAACTAAGCAGAGCTTGTACTATGGACAACCAGATAACTGATATACTACATATACTACTTTTTTTTTGTAAATACATACTTATATAGATAATTACACCCGGACACAGGACAAACAGACATGTTCATGCACACAAATGTTTGTCCTGGATGGGAATCGAACCCATGACTAGCGGCTTGATAGGTGGTGTCTTAACCAACTGCGCCAACTGGCTTGTCATTTTTTTGTCAAATTTACTGACTTTGACTTAAAAAAATATCATGACTACAACTTTACAAGAAAAAAAAATACATGAAAAATATAAAACACAATGCTCAACTTGACACTGGCAAAATACATAAGGTGTGATGACAAAAAGAAAAAAAAATGAAAAAGGTACCTGTATCCGCTGGCACTCCTCCAGCAGCAGATTGCAGGCGACCTGCATGTCGTTGTCGGAGTCGTGAAGCGCTGAACACACTTCCTCCTCCGTGCGACATGTCATCTCCATCAGCTCCAGCACCTGGAACACGTAAACCCAGTTATAACCCACTTGTAAATTTAAGGTGATTATGAAGCTTTGACGCTTACAAAGGACCGCATAAGAAGGCTCAAGGTCACTCAAAGAGCAATAGAGAGGGCTGCTGGGAGTTTTCTTGCGAGATCGAATCAGAATTGATGAGATCTGCAGGCGAACCAAAGTAACCGACATACCCCAAAGAATTGCTAAACTGAAGTGGCAGCTGGACTGAATGTAGTTAGTAGTATAGTCTACTAGCTTCCGCCCCGCGGTTTCACCCGCGTTCCCGAGGGACCTTATGTTTTCCAGGAATAAAAAGTATCCTATGTGTTAATCCAGGTTATAAACTGTGTTCCAAATTTCATCCAAATCCGTTCAGTAGTTTTTGCGTGAAAGAGTCAAACATACATCCATATCCATCCATACTCACAAACTTTCGCATTTATATATATAGATAAGGAATTAGTAGGATGGTGTGTTAAATTACCATTCTCCGAACGTCAGACGCGTCTTCGCTTTTACGATCGATCATGTGTGCCATACGGAGTTGCTCTGTTGTTGCCTGCAAACAAACATATCAAAATCAAAAGGTCATTTCGTCGGTGATACTGCAATACCGCGTAAGTAGGTTTTACTATAAGGCCGAACTTTGGATTTAATAACGTTGAAATTGGCCGAACTTTGGATTTAATAACGTTGAAATTTTGACCTTATAGCTCACGCTACTTACGCGGTGTCGGTGATACTGCAATGCCGCGTAAGTACGTTTTACTATAAGGCCGAACTTTGGATTTAATAACGTTGAAATTTTGACCTTATAGCTCACGCTACTTACGCGGTGTCGGTGATACTGCAATGCCGCGTAAGTACGTTTTACTATAAGGCCGAACATTGGATTTAATAACGTTGAAATTGGCCGAACTTTGGATTTAATAACGTTGAAATTGGCCGAACTTTAGATTTAATAACGTTGAAATTTTGACCTTATAGCTCACGCTACTTACGCGGTATTGCAGTATCACCGACGATTTCTATGTAGAGTAATAGAGTAGTTTCCTGACATATCAAATCAGCTACTTTTTAATAAATGTCAAAACGATAGTTCACATGGAACATTGTATGAAATACTACACTATGACGTCATAGTTTCACAGCATCAAATGATCTACTCTTAGTGGTTCTACAGGTAATTAAAAATCATACAAAAAGCATTCAATGTACACACGGCCACAGATCAAGCTACACACTGCGGCACCTTATGCGGTTATAATAGGCGCTATTTTGCAACAAAAATGTGTAGCTTGATCTGTGGCCGTGTGTACAACATATATGATGTTTCCATGTGTTTTTAGATGTTCTATGAATTGGTTAGCGTTTGGTCATTTATTTTTGACACTCTCAACTAGGCATTAACTAGCCGATAACAAGGCGCGCCCCTCCACAATAGGGTAGTTTCCTAACATATCAAATCAGCTACTTTTTAATAAATGTCAAAACGATAGTTTATAATATGGCACTGGCAAAATACACAACGTGTGATGCCAGACAGAAGGACCATACCTGTGGCTTAACTTTCTCCTTGGCGGGCGGTTTGTCTGTGCCCTTGCCTTTATCTTGTGGCTTCCCGTCCTTCACCTTCGCGCCGCCCTTGGTGCCGCGCGCACCCAAACTCATCTTTATTCTATATACTTTATATTTACAGCCTCTATTTACAAGCAGCTGAAACAAACAAACATACACTCATTTACATTAAGTATACTAATCTGAACTAGGTTATTCACTTTCACGTTTAATAGTGCCAAAGGAAAATTAACTCTATTGCTTCAAGATAAGGTTCAACCCTTAAGGGTAAACCTTCAAGGTATTTTACTGACATATACGACTATTTCATGAAAATGTTACTAATATACCTTGGAAGAATATATTGATGATTTCTTTTGTTATTAATCAGTAAATATACTTCCATTCTTGTCGCAAATAACATGTTGATAACTTACGACCTATAACTGAGCTGCAATTAGCAAAAAACGTGATAAAATTTGAATTTAACGCCCCAACCGAAGCCTCCACCTTAAGTAAGTTACTAATCTCAACTAGGTTATTCACTTTCACGTTTAATAGTGCCAAAGGAAAATTAACTCTATTGCTTCAAGATAAGGTTCAACTCTTAAATTAAAAAATTTGACAGGCCAGTTGGCGCAGTTGGTCCGCATGTTGTGGGTTTGATTCCCATCCAGGACAAACATTTCAGTGTTTCACTAATAAGAAGCTACATTATCCCTGAAGGTTATAAGGCTACTTTGTATCACGGGAACGCGAGTGAAGCTACGGGGAACAGCTAGTCTTTTATAAGGAGGTTCTTATCGTCCACTTTTTGCTTTGATAACATTCTAAGTCACAATTCAAATCAAAATAAGACTAGCCACACACCAAACAAAAATAATAGTATCATTACACACTTTTTTTGGCAGTTGTGTAAAACGAATGAAAGCACCCTACTTTTTTTTAGGACTAAAATTGGTAGCCTCTAATAGCTTCAACCTTACCGACCAAATCGGCGAGCGCTGAAGGCTCTCAACCTGGCAACATTTAAAATAATACTTGACAAGTTGACACGTGTTCGACAAAAACACTCAAGTTGAACAAACTTTTATCACTTGTAATGACCCGACAGAAGTGACGTTATTGATGATAAGAAGCCCAAAGATAACAGACGTCTTGTATAGACGGAAAAAAGTAGCGACCAACTTTGATATAGCAGTATCAAACCAAAAGTTGGGTAGGTCAGTAATTTTAACGGACATACAAACAGTTCTATTCTTGGGTCACGTTTTCTAGTCGGTGAACATCGACCTTAGTATACCAAAATCCCCTATCGAGACTTATAAGAAAAGATTTCATATTCTTGAAGGTAGAGGTTTCAGATATCCCCCCACGATCTTATTTTGAGGTTAAGATAACGGGACGCTATGTGCGCTACAAGTTTTGACAGATTTATACCCAAGACAAAAAGAGAAATTTTAAGGCGATGATAGCTCAGTGGTAGTGACGTCGGATACCGAGACGAAGGTCCCGGTTTCGAATCCTACAATGAGCTTGAGCTTTCGGTGAAGGAAAACATCGTGAGGAAACCATAGCACGATGGTAGGGACTTTGTAGTACCTGCCTGGCTGGCTACCACCCTCAAGTTGAAAATCTGTCGCCAAGCACCTTTCGGTGTGTTCCGACAGCTGCACTTGAGAGCCAGTTCCTTTCTAGGCTTTGTGTGCCTACCATCATCGGCCACATCATCACTGACCATGGTGAGATTGTGGTCAAACACAGGCCTATATATAGTAAAAAAAAAAAAAAAAAAGACATTCATAGCGAGAAAAGGAGACACCCCTCATGACAAAACGGGCATCATATAGCTAATTTTGTTACATAATAAAACCAAATTGATTCATTAAATACCATAACACTTTCATAATGTAAACAAACTACATAATATTTGGTCGTAAACATGGAAACAGCTATAAAATTATGTTAACTACTGTGAGGCCGCTGAGTGAAGGAGTTTTGACATCTGTAAATAATGGGACTTTTTGGCGGGAACTTGCGAAGTGACGTTACGTATTCGTTTTATTTTCATAAAATTGTTATTATTTTGAGTTTTATTGAATATTATCCCTGGTATTATTTCTAATAAAAATCAATACAAGTGTACCAGTGAAGCGAAATGATTATGTGTATAGTGGCTTTTCAAGTTATCTTAAAAAGTCCGTAAAACATTTTAGGAGAATGGCTACCATTGTACTAAAACCTAACTTTTACTGACTGACTATGACTTGAAAATGATATGCTCTACTAACGCCTACCTACCGATTTTTTTTTATATGAACCTTCTCCTGACAATAGCACAACAAAAAAAAAAGCAAAATCGGTCCAGCCGTCACTATTCGATTTTCAAATACATTGTTAATGTAGTACATTGTTAACAAATGAGTAATTCTAGTGACTAACCAATATTTTTGAACAATGCTACAACAGTTATTTAGAATCTTTCCTCAATTATTTATACAGAGTGGAAATTTGAGACGGGTCAGTAAGGGCAGCTACCTTAAGGGTTGAAGCCACGCGAATATGGTCTTAGGAGACAATCTCTTATTTTTTGAGTTATTGCTATCGGCATTTACAGATTTTGAAAAAAAATTATAGTCTGCGAAAAATCGGCGATTTTTGAAAATATTTTTTATTAGCTTAATCGATCCTGTCTCCAATAAGGATCAAAAGGCTCTATGGGGCCAGGTTAGGTTAGGGTATCAGAAATGTCACAAATCGAAAAAAACAATTCCCATACATTTTGCTGCCCTTACTGACCCGTCTCAAATTTCCACCCTGTATATGTAGAAAAAAAATATTAGAACCTAGATTTTGGATCAGAAAACTATTAAATTCAATTGATAAATTTAAAATCCTGTGACATCCCATCCAGCACTGTGTGCAAGCCATAAGGGATTGACACAGGGGAAGTGTTATATGTAGAAGAATAGTAGAAATACTACTAAAGAACATTTAGTACTTGTAGTCATAATTATTTCAGACTGAAAAGCATGGTGACAAAAATTTTAACACTACCCCTGCCAAATCTTCAGAATATTTGTAAAAAAAAATAAGAAATGTCTTTGTTTGTGTAATTAAATGAAATTCTAAAATTTTGTGAAATTTTTGAATGCAAAGGAAAACTTGATTGCTTATTTCAAAAGTTTTATATTATATCATATTTTCAAGATTGTTATAAAAATAGAAGTTTGGTAAAAGTTACTCCAATGTACACAATACAGTTCCAATTTCAAAGTTTGAAATTCAATACATTGTTTAAGGAAGCCTCTCAAAATGCGAAAAGAGTTTGGAGGGTTGAAGATTTCTCAACCATTAGTATGTACCGGTCCCATACACTGGCACTTGGCAACAGATTTTCAACATGGCAGTGATAAACTAGGCGATACTAACTATACATCCATCATGCAAAACATACACACAGACAGACATCTAATCCCATAACAAGAGCTTAAACCTACTATAGTATAATACAAAATAGCCGATATGCTACAAAATACTATTCTTTCTAGTAATTATATAGTACACTTGTATAGTTAATCACACCCTGACAAACAGAGATATGTTCAGTGTTACTTGCCTAGTATGACAGCATTAACCTAAAACATAAATACCTACTAGCACAAGAGTAGATAAAAAAGTTTTTTCCTGTCAGGGTATGTTACCAACCATGCTTGTAGTTACAGGATGGGGATCCCACCTGCAAGCCAACAAGTAAATACCAGTATAGACACACTTATAAATGTAGAGGTGAATTTCAACATGAAAGTGTCTCTACATAACCAAAAAAACGAAGGAAAAAAGGCCAAATTCACTGAAAATAATGTCATATAGGTACCTCTAGCTAAAAGTTAACAGCTTCCTAATAAGATGTGCGTTTCCAACTCAATTATTTATGAATGGCTGAACATATTGGGATGACATTTAGCACAATGATAGAGTATGATCTTGAATAACACTTAATAAATTTGGAACACATCAGATCCTTCCGGTATGCAGGTAAATGCGCAGGACGGAAGATAGGTTGAAAATAAAAACTTTATGATGCATTAGTAATCAAAGATTACAAATGATAACACAAAGATATAAGCTGTAATCGTAGTTAAGGAAACACCTACGAAAGGAAAACACAAGATAACAGTGATAAATCAATTTAGACCAACTCCCCGCCCGCTAAGTTTGCGGTAAATTAGTAAACAAACGATATTTCGATATTTAGAAATATGTATCTCAAAATCTCCAATGATACCTTCGAAAATACCGATCAGAATCACACACACGGATAATATAGCGTCCGTTTACCGGTTATTAACGTTTTTTAGGTAATTTTCGCTGAAATCGGGACAATGAATCATTGCAATTGCATCGCAAGGGTACAAGAAAGTTCACGCCTCGCTTGAAATCTCAACGGAACACCCACTAATAACAGACGAGTTCACTTTTTCACGCTATTTCTATAGCTCACGTCATCAGATTCTAGCTTGGCTGAAATGAAGCTCAAAGCCAGAGCGGCACATGTGGGGGACGCCATTCTTGAACACCTTTCTTGGTATCAAAATGACAGTCTTTGTTGACGAAATTACTGTATACAGCACCATTTATCACATATTTTATACGCACATCAACACACAATAACATTAAAATGTTACTTATTACCTTATTTCTAACAAAACTACACGGAATTTAACCGAATTTCTAATAAAATTTACTGATTTCCATACCTGTGAATGCGCTCAAACGCAAGCTGGTCACGTGACTTTTTTAGTGTTGTGCCTTAATGAAGAAAAAATCGTTTTGATTTACGGTAAATACGAAGGTCTATAGCAGAAATAGAGATTAAATTATTTAATAGGAATGTATGTATGTATGTACATTACAGGTGGCCTTATCGCTAAGCGATCTCTTCCAGTAGGTACTCTATGTACCTAAAACTTTTATATACACATTATAGGTACTTTAAAATATATACAAAATAAGTAGATTAAATAGCTGTCATTTAATTCAGTAGATTATATTACATAATCCGATTGTCATTCGAATCAAAACCACAAGTAGGCTTCAATTAAGGTTGAATATACTTTACCAAATTTTTTAAATACAATCAAAATATCTTTATTCAAATAAATCTTCGCTTAATATAGTTTGACTCTAAAACCAGTACGGAAGGTTGGCTGAGCCCGACAACAGACGGACTGTCTATTTTTTTCCACAATTAATGTTCGCTTTGCTTTCCATAAAATGTTTATGGTGCAAATTATTATTTTCAATAATAGAAAATACCGTAAATAAAGTGTATCGATACTACTATAATTTACTGAAAAAACGGAAGAGGTACAACCTTAATAAATTAAGGTGTGTCACATCACAGGCTAAAAAAATGCGTTCAGAAAATGTTGTTCCAAAGAAAAAACAGCATCGATAGACAAACAACATCATTTCAAAATGTTTAAGTTTAAATACAATAATATTGCGACAAATTTATTAATTCGAAGTCATTATGATAAAGAAAACAATTGATTACATGATTTATAGTTCAAATGATACAGTTTGTTGTGAATGAATAATTTACGATTGCGTATACTGATTACTGAACGGCTCTGTCACTCGTAAAAAAAACAAATTCCCGCATTTCCCGCCAAATCGCCAATTTCTTTTCATAAAAAAATAGCACAGCACAGCAGGCCAGGCTGTATGTATAGTGAAAGAAAGTTATTATTTTGCTTGGCTGCCTATGGCAAGCAATTTATTTAAAGTACTCTGCAAACTCTACTCTGTGCTGTGCTGTGAGCCGCAGTAAGCAAAGGGGAGTAGATGAGTAATTATTATCATCATGTCTCTTCTCGAAGATATTTTTCTTCAAGACGAAGCTGGTGAAGCTGAGGAGTTGGAACGGGTGATAGAAGGAGATGACGATGAACAAATCAGGCCTTTGGATAACAGCGATGATAATAGTGAGAAAGAGGATGAAGCAGGTAATTACATGTTTCCTTCAATGTTTCTTTCTTCTTTCGTGTTGTTCACAGAGTACTTTGTTATATATTTGAAAGTGTTGTCTTCATGTTCCTTGTTATCTTAACCTTCTGCCCCTTGGCTTTACTTGCATTCCTGAGGGTTCATATGCACTAGGTAGTCATGCACTCGAGCATAGAGTGACATGAGTTAAAACGAATCTACCCATTTTTATATAATATGCTAAGCCATAATTGAAAGATAGTCTGATGCATCTTTATTTATTTACTAATTTATCTTTAACAAAGTCACTAAAAATATCTTTATTATGTACATATTCCAGAGGAAGACAAAAGACGTGTGGACCCAACACAAGGCAAAGAGAGGCGAGTTATAAAGAATCCAAGGTTCATATTGAACCCTGCTCGACTCACTGGGCCTAGGGGTATACAAGTCATACCTGAACACTTCAAGGATTTTAAGTTTAAAGGTAAGAAAAATTAAAGAAAAACATCATAATAAAAGCTTTTATTTATTTCACATGTTAGTATGTTTAGGTCAAATCTGGCAAGTCAATTCAAATTGAAAGCCATTTATTCAGTTTAGGACCCAGGTGGGCACTTATGAAGGTCAAATTTACTGAATTTACCAATTTTAACCCACATCCCGGTGTTAAATTGATTTTAAATTTGGTACACATTATGTAAGTCCGACAACAGTCAATATTATAGTGTCATTGAGCTGATCTGAAGATCAAAATCAAATCAAAAACTCATTTATTCAGCCCTGTTAAGGCACTTATGAATGTCTGTAATTACAATAATTACAATAGACTCTACCACTGGTCCGGAATACACTTGAACTGAGAAGACTCTGGCAAGAAACTCAGCAAGGCTTCATTTTTGTTGATCTTTTCTGAAAAAAAAAGTAGTCCTTAATTTTTTTTACCTCCGCCGTAGATCAGTCCACATGAAACAGTTTAGGGTGTCAAATTGTGGTCAAATCAATATCTTAATTTCCAGGAAAAGGCCATGAAAAAGAAGATTTAGATATAGTGCTAAAGAAATTAGAACACTGGGCATACAGATTATACCCTAAGTTCCAGTTTGAAGACTGCTTGAAGAAAATTGAAACGCTCGGAAAAAAACGGCCCGTTATGGTAGGTTTAACATACTGAATTTTGAAGTTACCTGGTTATTCATCATCATCATATCAGCCGAAAGACGTCCACTGCTGGACAAAGGCCTCCCCCAAGGATCTCCTCTCGCGGTTTCCTGCAACCCTAACAAGATCGTCGGTCAACCTTATGGGGGGCCTGCCCACGCTGCGTCTGTCTACCTGGTTATTAGTTTTCAATAATGCTACATCTATGACGATGATAAAAATCCATTATACAGGTGATTTTTTTTAGGGGGTGAGGTAGACCAAATCCTAAAGAATAGGGGATAGCGAAATTTTGATAAAAACTAAAGCCGGGAATCAAACTCATGGATTTTGAAAAAAAAATACAGCCTATATTATTGCTCCATCTCCTCATGGTATCGCTTATGATCGATTTCTGCGAAGTAGTCGTTGGCATGCTACATACCTCTGAGCTAACATTGCGATGTGTTGCACCGAGAGCTCTAGCTCATTGTGTTTCGAACCCACGACCTTCGTCACGGCATTCAACGTCACTACCTCTGAGCTATCATCTCCTTATAATTACCATTATTCTCACCCAGGTACATCTCCACAAAATAAGAACAGACCAGATCCTGTCAGAGGAGACAGTGGTTCAGAAAGACTCCTCGGATGATGAGACACCAGTAGTCCAGGAAGAGGACGAGTTTGATAAGCTGTTACAGCAACAGATAGACTTGGCTAGAGCTACGCCAGCGCCAGGGTCCGTGAGGAAAGGATTTAGGTCACCCCCTGATGTGAGGTAAGATAGTTGAAAAGCCAGTTAGCGCAGTTGATTAAGACACCACCTATCACGCCGCTGGTCATGGGTTCGATTCCCATCCAGGACAAACATTTGTGTGCACGAACGGTGTAATTATCTATTTAAGTATGTATTTACAAAAAAAAAGTAGTATATGAGTTATCTGGTTGTCCATAGTACAAGCTCTGCTTAATTAGGGATCAGATAACCGTGTGTGAAGAATGTCCCAGGATATTTATTTATTTCATTTCACTGGTGACTGCCACACCACTGGTCATGGGTTTATTCCAGCCTAGAATATACATTTGTGAGCAGGTATAAGAGTGAGCATAAGAGTTTACAGAGCGATCTTTTCTTTCCTCAAGTAAAGCTTGTCTACATTACTTTTGTCTATGCCAGTGTCTTTCAGACTGTGGGTCTCGACTACAATAAAAAACCATTTTTTATTTTGAGAGATCTCGTGGGCCTCAATGAGCTTGAGCTTTCGGTGAAGGAAAACATCGTGAGGAAACCATAGCACGGTGGTAGGGTACTTTGTAGTACCCGCCTGGCTGGCTACCACCCTCAAGTTGAAAATTTGTCGCCAAGCACCTACCGGTGTGTTCCGGCAATTGCACTTGAGAGCCAGTTTGCTTTCTCGGCATTGTAACAGGTCAGCAACACATTGGCAATATCTCTGGTATTGCAAATGGCGATAGGCGACGGTAACCACTTACCATCAGGGCTGTATGCTTGCTTGCTACCATAGTAGAATAAAAAAAAAAAAATCCTTCTCAGATCACCAATAACAATGCCCAAAGCGACATCATCTCCATCCATCAGCAATGAGCAAAGAGAAAGAATGCTTAGAAACCGTCAAATGGCCGAGGAGAGGCGCCTTGCAAAATTAAAACTAACTCAAACTGATGCCACAGAGTCTCAATCTACTAATACTGAAGCTACAGACCCAGAATTAGTAAATTCAGAAGAAAAAAAAGCAAGGAAAAATAATAGATCACAAATAATAGATAGTTCAGATGAAGAATGTGATATAACATCTGTGAATCAGTCTATAAGTGTTGATGTACACATACCATCTACTAAAGATACTCAAGATTCGGAAATAGTTCATCATAAAGAGTCTGTAAGTGACGAAGATTATATCGTAGATACTGCAGAAAATACAAATAAAACACATAATCAGGATGTTGAAATTGTAGAAGAAACAACTGAAAAAAATAACAGTGATTCAATAGAACTCGATAGAAATATTAATAATCATGTAGAAAATAAAGTAACGATAAATGAAAAAACGGATTCAGACATTGTTAAAGACAATGTACATAATTGTGAATCAATTGAAGAAGAAATAATGGACATTGATTTCACTGATGACTTTTAACATGATTACCACAATTTCGATGTGGTAAGAGTAATGTGGCCATAAGGTTAAGGGCAAACGTTCGGTTGGAGCTCGAAATACAAATTTTATCATGTTTTTTGCAGGAATATGTTGATGATTTCTTTTGTTATTAATCAGTAAATATACTACCATTCTTGTCGCAAATAACATGTTGATAACTTACGACCTATAACTGAGCTGCAATTTACAAAAAAACGTGATAACATTTGAATTTCGCGCTCCAACCGACGCCTCCACCTTAAGGCTAATCCTAATAAGGAACTGGCGGAGCTAGGTGAAAGGAGCTTTAGTACCAAGACAATAAAGCACAAAATAATGTACAGTACAATGGTTAATAATATTATTTTAAATCCATGTGTCTTTTTGTTATAACAACATAGAACATAAAAAAGAGACGTGTGGCACTCGGAGACTGCCGCGGTAAAGCTATTGCATAGCTGTTTTTATCAACTTATGCAATTATAATTATTTATCTACTCTCATATCGTAATGTTCTTATTATGAAATCAAAATCAGTACTTTAATGACCCACTTTAGGCACACCCGTGTATAATGATTCATTATGGTACAGTTGTGTTCCCAAGATAATACTATAAAATAACTTTTTTTCTATTAAAGTACACTTTGGACCTATCAATGATATCAATAGTATAATCAATCAGTATCAATTCAATTTGACGATGACATTGTGACAAATTTTAAATACTATCGATTTTTCTGTTTTTATAAATTACATTATATATGATTTTAGATAAAGTACTGTATGATACTGCACATAATTAGGTATTAAAAACTCGTGTGATACTATTAAGAACCTCGCCTACGGCTCGGTACTTAAACTCACACTCGTATTTAATAACCCCTATTATGCAACAGTATCATAAACTACTATTAATTATTACATTACGTATTATATTGATTTAATAATATTTAATGGTATTATTATATTATTGTACGTATGAATGAAGTAAATACAAAGAGGAGGTGCCCTAACGCCGAATCTCTAAGCAGGCATGAGTCACCAGATTGCGGGGCGAAGAGGGGGATTACGCATGCGCAGTAACGCCGATACAACCAATGCCACCTAGAGACGAGTTGCTGAACTAAAGAGACAAGCGTGATATTTCAAAAAGTCATTAAAAGTTCTGCTATTCATCGATAGATGGCAAAACATAAAAGTATCACCGCTGTGCCGGTCGGAGTGGGGGGTGTTAGGTTATTTTCGTTACAGAATTTCTGGATTCGGTCTCCACGCTCAATAGTATAATAGAAAGGACAAGGCGAGTAAAATCGTTCCAGTATTACAAAAAAATCTAAATCTAATGATAAAACAATTATAAATAAAAACCATATCATACATTTCAAAAGTTTATTTACTAGGGTGCAAACAAAAACAAACGTTATCACAGTATAAATATGATTCACTCATACCGTGCTTAATTATCTTCAAAATATCCTATAATACAAAATGCAATGATTCTTTGTATATATTTCTTGAAAGGTTCTATGGGAAGTCATTCAAAAAATCCTCATATATTTTTTACAAATCAATGTTGAATCAATGAAGACCCATGATAATTTATCTCGATCAATTAGATAAATTATTTAGCCCTTAATGATTTTTATGAATTTAAAACTTCGTGATACACGTTATTAAAGAAATAGTAACTAATATTTTAGTATTATTTATAAGAATAATTAGCACATAATATCATCTTAGGATTTATCCAATGAAAATAATGTTTATACTACAATATTTTATTTGTAGGGGCACGGTAGTGCACCAGCCCGTTTATTCCCATTTGTTCCTTTGACAGTTCCTTTAAAGGGACAAATGAGACTTTTTCTTCCAGTTCCTTTAATAATTTGGAAGGAACTACTGGGACTTCACTTTGTCCCTTTATGTCAGCGACGTCATGGTTAGTGCTGCAACATTGTCGATTTTTATGTTGATACATATATATTTCAACCGATGGAGGTTTATTTGGTGTTCAGCAGAATACTCGTCAGACCATAAAAACCTCTTCTTTATTTTAAGTCGATAATGATTTCCCGTCTCTAAAAGTACAGCACTAACCTGTCATCCTTTAAAGGGACAAATGAGACTTTTTTCCATTAGTTCCATCAAAATTGTTAAAGGAACTAATGGGAAGAAAAAGTCTCATTTGTCCCTTTAAAGGAACTGTCAAAGGAACAAATGGGAATAAACGCACCAGCCAGGTTATAGGTTAGTTAATTTATTGGCAAAGAATTTCGAGTAAAAACACAGCTTTTAGACAAATTTATGAACTAAAATTAAACTATTAGTTTAAACAATGTAATTACATTGTAAATAAATTAACGATTTAATGGAAATGCAAATGAGGAAATCACATCAATATGATTTAACTAAAGCTATTTACAATTATATATTTTTTTATATTTCAGTTATGAAATGAATAGGGTGTTGTAAAAATTTACAAAACAATATTTTTGCTATAAAAAAAGCAGCAGCAGTTATATTAATTGTGGTATTAACTATTATGTTGAAAATGTAATTAAACTTACAACTTTGATGATCATAGCTTTTTGCAAAAACAAAATAATTTGTCACCAACACACCAATTCTTGATGAAAATGCCATTTTACAAATAAAAAAATGTTATTTTTGTACATTTCTCCTTTCAACTATTTATAATTATTTCACCCATGTCTAATAAGGGATCCGTTGCTAAATTATAATATTAAAACCTATCTATAAATGTAATCTAAAATTACGAAAGGTAAGTTATATTTTATATACAAGTATTATTTGGTTTCATATCAGTACACAGAATTTCCGGAAAAGAAACAACCCCACTAATTCTAAAAATACCAAACTTACTTTACATTTAATTCAAAAACCCTTTTTGCTTATCTAAATTGGGAGATATAAAACTTATTTTTATGTAATTTGAACACAGAAATGCGTCAATTCATATTTAAAACTGGTCATTTAATAAAAACTGGATCAGCTTCTTATAACTTTAGAATAAAATGATTTATTTAGCGTAATTGCCGAGCTTATCAACGTCAAAATATTGACAACATGATGTTAATTCATATGTTAACACATACAAAACTGAAAAGTATAGGCAAGCCTTTTTTCATATACACGTCAACTTTAAAAAAAGAACTTGGCAATATTTTTACAAAATAATATCATTTTATAACTTACGATAAAAATGTATGGCGATCCTTTAAATATCACGTGTTTTTATTTAACAAAACCAAGATTTTCTATTATTACATGAGGTTATATTACATACATACTGGAGTCATAAACACTTTATTATTAAAAAATCATGACTATTTTTATATTAATGTAGGCATTTACTTTGTCTTGTTACCTTATTTATAAGGAAATGAGCATGCCTGAGTGACGCAGCGCGCTTCTCAAACAGTAGACAAATCTGGCCTGTTTTTTTTGTTGCAGCGCAACTGTCTAACTAGATCTCTATCTAGGTTTATTATTATTATTTTTACTATGTATAGGCTTGTGTCTGACCACAATCTCACCGTGGTCAGTGATGATGTGGCCGATGGTAGTAAGCACACAAAGCCTAGAAAGGAACTGGCTCTCAAGTGCAGCTGTCGGAACACACCGAAAGGTGCTTGGCTACAGATTGTCACCTCTCTATAAGTTCCATAGATAACAAAGTAAATGCCAACAAAACACTCGCAAAATTATTTAATTTGTATCTGGTATAAGCGACGCAAAGAATGTAGTGAATATCATCCAAGTAACTGCCAATAATGATTGCTGGTTGTCATCTATTTGTGCATTCTGGTTCACTATTGGGGTCACTTCTTGGGGTTCAGGTGCCCTTACTGGTTCGGGGGCCCTGACTGGTTCCGGAGCTCTAATGGGTTCTGGGGCCCTAACGGGTTCAGGGGCTCTGACAGGTTCTGGGGCCCTGATGGGTTCAGGGGCCGTGACGGGTTCAGGGGCCCTGATGGGTTCGGGGGCCCTGACGGGTTCAGGGTTTTGGGCCCTGTTGGGCTCTTGCAGTTGTGGTTGAGGCTCACGACGGACTTGCTCATTCGCTTGGTTCACGTGGAGATCACGGAAGAAGCCGATTTGATGTCTGTTGAAAAATAAACTAATAATAGTATGTACGGTCATCGTCAAACAAAAGTATCTGATCATTTTGGTACTGTGCCACATTACGCAATTCACAGTTGTCATAAGAATGACAATAAATAATCTACTCTGCCGCGGTTTCACCCGAGTTCACAGGGTAAAAAGTACCCTACATACCCTATTAAGGTATGTAGGGTACATGTTGACAACTTACGACCTATAACTGAGCTGCAATTATCAAAAAACGTAATAAAATTTGAATTTCGCGCTCCAACCGTAGGCATTCTTCGCAGCGCTTAAGTCGTTGTCGCGTGATTGAGATTCAAACATCCAAACTTTCACATTTATTATATTAGTAGGATTGCAATAATTACGTCACAATCACTCAACTGGTAAACGTCTGTTTCTTAACAACCTTGGAAGTTTAACGACCGGCTGAAGTTTGATTAGTGATTAAATTAGTTAAAAGATAGATATATCTCGCTTTGAAACAGTTTGTCTGATGATACTAGTTCAGCTTGCATTCAAGGAACAAAGTATGAAACAAATTTAAGTTAGTTAAGACATGTTTTGTAAAGGAAATAAATAACTAAAATTAAAAAAATTAAGAAATACGTCACGCTAGAAAAGAGGTGAAGATCTTCAAACGGATGAGTTGAGCGGATTTTCTTGAAACATATAAGAATACTCGAAAAAAACTTAATAAAAATCGGATCATCCGTTCCGGCTATTTTAAAACATCGGATTCGATATCAGAAACGGATTCGAAACACTTCCGATACGAATTCCCGCAATAGCTATTTTAATTTCTTCATAAACGCACTCCATCTATCCGCTACCGAATCTTTTCGATCTGCCATCCGACTGCTTAAAATAGCTATTTGACAGCTCGTCGCGAACGGAACGATTCCGAGTGTTTTAAAATAGCCTTGCAGGAGCCATCATAGCTCCTCCAGAGGGTTAAAAAGGGCAATAAAACAAAGGACTACTTACAAGTAACCGGCAGCTGCCAATAATACGACAAGTAGCAACCTCGTAGGGCTTCCGTATAGGTACACCAGCGAGAATAGAATTGCCAGTCTCGAAGCGGCATACAGATGATCTAGCCAGTCTTGGCCCCCTTCTTCAGCTTCTTCAGGGACTGGGGGTTCCGGTGCGGGGGGCTGTGGGGGGACCTCAGGGGCGGCGGGGGGCCCAGCGGGGGGGAGTGTTGGTTGCTGCCACCTGGAACATGGTGAGAATTGGCTTTTGATTTCAAAATTATTATATCGCAGACACTTATGAATAGTTGATTTTCAAATTCAATCTTATGAAGGTCAAATTTACTGAAGATACCACCGGTTCGGAATCCGACCTGTTTATTTGGCATACAGACAGCTTTTATGACGTAGGCATCAGCAAAGAAAGGAAAATTCAACCACTAGGTGGATAAATATTTTTAATAAATCAATGTATAATCATGCCAAGTATGTCCGCTACTGATCAGATATCATACATCTAGAAATGTGATAACAGATAAAACATACTTTATCTACAGATGTATGGTATTCTGAATAAATAATAGGTAATTGTTTAGTTTTTTTTTTAAATCAACATATGTATTGGCAAGCCACCACCAATGCTTTCTAGTCGGCGAACATCAACCTTAGATATCAGAAATTACGGAACCCTTGGTGCGCAAGTCAGACTCGCACTTGTCCGGTTTTTATACCTTGGATTACATTATTGTAAGTTTTCCATTTCTATTCCGTGTTCCCAACTCCCAAAAATTCTTACCTCTAAAGTTCAAGTCAAAAATTAGTCACATTGTCATCGTCAAATTGAATTGATACTGATTGATTATACTATTGATAGGTCCAAAGTGTACTTTAATAGAAAAATAGTTATTTTATAGCATTATCTTGGGAACACACTGTACTATAATGAATCATTATACACGGGTGTGCCTAAAGTGGGTCATTAAAGTACTGATTTTGATTTCATAATAAGAACATTACGAGTAGATAAAAAAAATATATCCATCGATGCGTGTACCATACGTGGTGGTATACAAAGGCATACTTGTTGGTATTAGTGATGGTGGTGGTGGTGGGTTCCTGTATACTGTATGTATACCTACCTATGTGATCAGCTGTTGGTTTTGCAAATCACTACATAGTATAAAACAAAGTCGCTTCCTGTCTGTCTGTCCCTATATACATAGGGACAGACAGACAGGACACATGCTTAGATCTTTAAAACTACGCAACGGATTTTGATACAGTACAGAAAACCCGAGAAATTCAAAGATCTGCACGAAGCTGGGGCGGGGCGCTAGTAAAGTAAAGAAATAAATAACTTACATTTGAGCATACTGCCGCATGTACTGCATGTACGCTTGTTGCATCATCATCAGATGATTCGCATACATTGGGTCATTGGGCACAGGCAGATATAAATCACTATAGTTATAATTAGGATATGGAGGTACACGACCATAGTTATTCATGTATGAACTTAGATAATTTTGCATTTCAACAGTATGATTCTGATCATTCTGCCTTGTTTCTGGGCGGGAGCTTGTCTCAGCCGGGCGTTCTGTCTCTTGTGTTTCCACATTTCTACGTCTCAAACCGTCTTGGGTGGTCACTGGTTCTGGTACAGGTGTGGGTTCTGATATCATCCGTTTTGATGAGCACACCAGGTGGATAGTGTGTGTTATTTCGCTGTCATAAGTGCGGAGTACATCCTTGAGTATTGTGTTGTCATCTAGGAGCTGGCCGGAGTATATTATTTTTTGTTCATTCGTTCTCTGTGGATAGAAAATAAGTTGTTATGTAATTAGGATAATTTATTTTATTGATAGGTATGTACCTAAGGGCCATTTCACACTGTTGTTCACATATGAAGACAAGTTCACAATTATATTATAATAACACCAAAATCTAATCAGACTCCTCCCCTCACCCCATCGGTGCCGGTGTCCCTCAGGGCTCGGTACTATCTCCCTTGCTATTCTCACTCTACACGAGTGATATGCCAAAGACCGACAAAGTGCAGCTAGCTCTTTTTGCGGACGACACCGCGGTCTACTGCTCTAGTAAGTCCCCCTCAGTCATTGTTAAGAACCTCCAAACCGCGGCTAACGCCCTAGGCGCCTGGTTTCGGAAATGGAGGATCGAAATCAATCCTGTCAAAAGCCAGGCGGTCCTATTCTACAGACCCTACCATCGAGGTACCCCCACCCCTCCAAAGGCAGTTACTCTATTCGGTGAACCAATCCCCTGGGAAAGGCAAGCCAAATATCTCGGAGTAATTCTCGATGATCGTTTGACCTTTGATGCCCACATTAAAGCGGTCCGCGCGCGCGCCGCCTTTGTGTTAGGGCGCCTCCACTTTTTATTGAATCATAAGTCTAAACTTGCCCTCAAAAGCAAGGTTAGACTATATACTACGTGTATCCGCCCCATTATGACCTATGCTAGTACTGTGTTCGCACATGCAGCTCCTGCACGGATCCATAGCCTTCAGGTGATTCAAAACCGTTTCATGCGCAAAGCCACGGGCGCCCCGTGGTACATGCGTAATGAAAATCTCCACATTGATTTAGGTCTCCCCACGTTAAAACAATTTATAAAACGCGCCTCACGCAGATTTTTCAATACCGCCGTTAATCACCGCAACCCTCTTATAGTGAAAGCCGCAACGTACACGCCCTCTCGTATACTCCGTATCCTTAGACCAAGGCAAGCCCTCAGCGAGCCGGATGACCCCATAACATTAGCTCAGATCGAAGCTGACGAAGCCCGTAAAAGTACACAACACACTACACAAAACCGATTACGCTACCGTCCTCGACGGCGAGGACCGCCGCGACGTCCCACTCAGTCTCGTCCCGTTCAAGCGGCCCGAGCTGCCATTAGTAATCCGACCGCCCCCAATTAGTCGTAACTCGTACAAAGTCCTCCCCTTCCCCCGGTAACGCCCTGAGCCGAGGTTCGTACCCCACTCGGGGGTGCCCTCAGGCGTTGTTACCTAAATTTTACCCGGCTGAGAGCTCTCTGCGCTCGCCGATTGTCCGGTAAGGTTGGAGCAGCCATCAGAGGCTACCAACTTTAGTCCTTTCAAAAAAAAAAAAAAAAAAAAAAAATCTAATCAGACTCTGTTTTGTAGTCCAGCCATCATCATCATGTCAGCCGAAAGACGTCCACTGCTGGACAAAGGCCTCGCCCAAGGATCTCCACGATGGCTGGTCTTGCGCTACTCACAAGATCGTCGGTCCACCTTGTGGTGGGCCACCATACTAAATATTATGTGTATATTTTATTTTCTTATGTTACCTGTTTTGATCACAAATTGCAAGAAATATAAGTAAGTTATAGTGTAGGTAGTTAAAAACTTATCAATGTGTGCTTTGAATAATTGGCATATCTACAGAAATAGTTACGCTGATTACTTTGGCTGCATTCCGAATGATGATGATATTTATAATTATCGATGTGAGCGCGCTAAAACGCGTACCGAATCACTTTTAGCGCGATAACGAAGCCTCGCGAAACGTCATCGGTGACGGTCATTACATGCGCCATATTGCGATTACGACGACCATGGTCCAAACGTTATCGCCGTGAGCGTGGCTGTCAAAAGTGACACTTGTGTTGTGTTTTTGTTTTGACAAAGGTTTTTATGTGAGAATAACAAATGAAAATACACTGTATTCAAGTTAGGGAGTCTAATAATTGAAGTTAGGCAGTACCAACGCGTTGATCATTAATTTTTTAATCCCTTTTTCGAATGTTTTAGTTCTAAATACTGTCAGCGCGTTCACAAGCGTTCCGAATCATTGACAGTTCACAGCTCTTATAGATGTGATATTCGTATCGGAACGCAAATTATCGATGTGAGCGCTAAGATCGATTATGGCATGTTTCGGAATGTACCCTTTGTTAACTATCACACTACAATGCAAAGTTATACATCTAGTTAGCTATAAAAACTATGCTGTTTATAATCATTATAAGAATCCAGATATTTTCAAAACTAAGCACAACTTAGCTTAGCTTATAAATGCCTCAGTAAAGTTACTATGTCTTGTACCTACTATGGAAACCAGATAATACACCCAGACTCAAGACAAGTCAACATGTTCATGAATTCTTTTTAGGCTCAATCGACGATCATATTATGTCGAGGCAGTGGCGTCGCAGCGCATTTATGTAGGTAGGTATATAAAAAAAGCGCGCCACTTGTTTGTGCGCCTCTTGCTTGAGCCGTTTGTATAAAAAACGGACCGCGACTCCACCTCGCCTCCATTTACACGTGGGCGACTTAGTCTGCTTTTCCACTAGAGATGTGCTATAAACTAAGCTATGAAACTATATGACCGTTTTTACTGATGCTATATACCGGAGCGACTAAGATATGCTATGAAGATCCGCCGCGCCTACTTTCGGTGTCAAATCCACGCCTACTGTAGTTACTCTACTCTGCACATAGCTACACTACACGCGACCATCCATAGCATGTATCCATCCATAGGCCACATCCATCTATATAAAAAACATAGCTTATTAGAACCCCCTTCCACCAGTGCTATGCTATTTGAACGAATTAATATGATTGGTGGATATCAAACGTCCATAGCAATGTAGGATAGCATATCTCTAGTGGAAAAGCAGCCTAAAGGTACCCAAAAAATTACTTCATAGGTACAAACGAATAACAAGTGTTGTTATGTTTTTATCAGTCGTTATCCATACTACAGGGTCGGATTTGAGAAGCAGTGAGGTGACCAAGGCGAAGTGTACTGCTAGTATAGGTAGGTATAATGTAATGCATTGCTTTACCAATAGACTTTGTTCACAATAGCATTATTCTAGGGTAAACAACAAAATAAATACACAAAATGATAAAATCTTTAAAACAATCAAATTAACTAAGCTGTATAATTAAATTATAATATTTAATATCTTATCAGACACATTAATTAGTAATGAAGACAAATGTAATTTTTCTAATTTATGTTATATTTAAATGATAAAACAAGTCTGAAATCTGTTACAACATATTACTAAGGTTCCGAAAGTTAAAAGAAAAAAATGGAACCCTTATAGGATCACTTGTGTCTGTCTGTCTGTCCGAAAATATTGGACTGGATTAACTTGAAATTTGGTACACATAATGTAATTAGTGACCCAAACACAGATGTGTAACGTAAATAAATTAATTTCAAACATAAGGCCACTTTTGGGGGGTAAATTAGAAAAAAAAAAATTTGCAAACTAATTGTGTGACACATCAAATAAAAGGGCTAGTTGTGAGGATATAATTTTTTTTTTATATTTTGAAGATTCTTAACTAACTTCAAAACTAGTTAAGTTTTGAAGTTATTTAAGAAAATTGGTGAAAATTTACAATTACCCCCACCTTATCTCCAAAACAACTGGACCAAAAATTTAGAAAAAAGAAATTAGCTTTAACTATAGATTACATAGGAAATTATGGAACCTACTGTGCCGAGTCAGACTTGCACTTGTCCAGTTTTATTTTACTATGCTTACAATAAAAAAAAAAAATTTACAAGTTTGATGAGTTGTAGCGCTTGATCTGTTACACATTTTATGTGCATTATTATTTTGTTGTGAAGACCTGATGCTTTGTAAGGGGTTGGGAAATAATCAATTAGAAAAAAAATAAGAAGTCTGATACTATAACGTACCATCTTCTCAGGCACACATAAAGTATATTTTCATGAAATTAATTACGTAAATTATTTGCTTGGATACTTACAGGTTTGTTAGGATAGACTTCGGAGAGGTGGCCCTTCAGTTGTCCGACGGACCATGACGACTTGCACTCTATATTTTGGTCGTCAATCTGCTGGTTTGGAGCTTTAACAATTAATGTCACGTTATCTGGTATCATTTTCAATAATAAAAAAATTCCAGCACTATTAAACGATCTTCGCACGTACAAAACTTAAATGGAATTACAGAGCACAGGGCGTGAAATTATAAAATATTAATCTGACGCAATGTAAAATTCTCTTTTTAATCAACACGTTTCTTATCACGAAATTTAATGATCAATTTAGATTTCGATGTAAATAAATACTCCGTAAAAGATTCGCCCGTACTTGTCAATTTGCCCATGAAATTCGTCGTTTTCTCATTGGTCCAGCGCTGAATTATGATGTCATAGATTCGTTTTCATTAACAAATTTTGTTCTAAGCCGATTGGTTAATTTCGACAAGTTTAACCAAAAACTTCATATCATTTGTCGTGGGGTTGGTGTTGAAAATATGAACCAATTATATCATTGTATTGTTTCATATTAAAAAGAAACTGTCAGAACAAACTTGACCAAAGGAGTGATAAAAATAAAAAGCGACGTTTGGGTCTGTGCTGTGAATAGGTATTCAAACAAAACTCACTCAGTCATTACTCTCATTGGAATTTCATGGTGCCAAAAAGAGATATCTCAATCAAACTATTTGATCAAATAGAAATATATAAAACTGTTTTTTTATCAAATTACTTGAATGTCTATGGCTGGCATCATCAATAATTTCTATTTTACAGTTTAGCAACACTACAAAACAAACAAGTCAAACTGAGTCAAACCTTATTCTGATTTCTGTGGTCAAACCACAGATCCACAGATTTAAAAAAATTGTATTTTATTTACGTCAAACAAGATATAAACAACAAAATTTAACATTTTGTTAATATTTGTATTAATCATGTGATCAAGCAAGATTGAAAAGCATTTAATTATAATACCAAATGCAGTTGTGATTGAAAGTGCCGCATTTCTTTAATGATAAACTTTTCTGTTTTAATTCTAACCTATAATCTTGATTCAAGTTTGAAAACAAACCAATTTACTATCGAAAATGGGTGTAACTGTGTAAGTACATAAACTTAATCACCTTTATGTGCACTAAAAAGGCTTATATTTAATCCACACTTCCATATTAATAATTATCTTTTCACGACTAAACTGCTGAAACGGTCATGAAGAAATTTGGCGCACAGAGAGCCATGAGAATTGAAATGATTATGGAGAAAGACATAAGTTACTTTTTATCCCGCCAACGCAGAAACTGGGGAACAGCTTGTAATATATTACTACTAACATTATAAATGCGAAAGTTTGTGAGTGTGTATGTATGGATGAACGTTTGTTACTCTTTCACGTAATAACTACTTAACGGATTTGGATGAAACTTGGCACATAGATAGATCATACCCTGGAATAGCATATAGGCTACTTTTTATCCCAGGAAAACTAAAGATACCTCAGGAATGGGTGAAACCGTGGGGTTCGAGCTAGTAATAAATATTTCTTTTCAGACTTCAGCCGTATCCTGTCCCAGAGAATCGAACGGGAACATATGTGATAGAGCTATTAACTAAACGCATTTTAGCGTTAGGGGGATCGCAGCAAGGTCAATTTCTAGTGGACTGCGAGAGCTATCTGTCACATCCTCAAATGGGTAAGAGTTTAAGGAGTAGAGAAAACAAGAGGAAGTGCATGTATGCTGTTCGCAGTTGTTCCCAGTTGTGGATAAATAAATATAAATATTCTGAGACATTCTTCACACACGGTTATCTGATCACAAACTAAGCAGAGCTTGTGCTATGGAAACCAGATAACTGATATACTACATATACTATTTTTTTGTAAATACGGACTTATATAGATTACACCCAGACTCAGGACAAACAGACATGTTCATGCACACAAATGTTTGTCCTGGATGGGAATCGAACCCATAACCTGCGGCGCAATAGGTGGTGTCCCAACCAACTGGCCCGTCAAATAGGATATAAAGATAATTGTTGAGATTCTTGTCTGAACTGGTAGAGTCTATTGTAATGTAAAAAAATCCCTCAAACTGCGCTGCGATGCTTCAAGGCCAATCACTGAGCATTGAAATATAAACCTTTAAATTGAATAATTTTAAAATTCAATTGATAAATTTGCCGTGCCGTCTACCACTGTGCTCTGGGCATAAGTCGTAAGACACTTGACCAATGATATTTTACTATACAGGTACAACAAAAACAGTTCACATACTCCACAATTCTGAGCAGCCAGCATCTGTGTTTTCTATACTGGAGAGTGGCACCAAGAATATACATGTGATTGCTGATGGTCTTTTTGATTTGCTCATGATCAAGCTGTCACAACACTATACCTCTAAGAAACAAACCAAGATAGAGAGCAAAGGACCCAGGTTCGATTTGGGCGATTTCTGCATAAAGCTAGGATCTGTTACGATGAATCAGAATTTTAAAGGAATTCTTATTGAGGTATGTCACAGGTTAAGATTAGACTATTTACGGTGTGGCTTGGTGCGGTTGACAGTAGCTGTCAGATATGAAAATTTTGCTGTATATCTGCAATAAAGTTGATCTGTTTAATCTATGATTCAGTACATGTAGACTCCGATGATAACTTCAAAACTATTTATCTTAAGATTATAAAAAAATATATTTAAGATCCTCACAACGAGCCCTTTCATTTGATATGTCACACAATATAGTTGGTAAAACTTTTTTTAATGTTCTAATTTACCCCCCAAAAGTGATCCTCATGTTTGAAATTTATTTATTTACGTTACACGTCCGTGTTTGGGTCACCGAATTTCAATATGTGTACAAAATTTCAACTTAATCCAGTCTAGTATTTTCGCACAGACAGACAGACACATGAGCCATCCATAAGGCTTCCGTTTTTATTCTTTTGAGTTTCGGAACCCTAAAAAAGCTTGTCCTTAAAAAAATTACTTTAAATTATATTTCTATTATGTTTCAGGTAGAATATCGTCCATGTGTCATGGCAAATGCAGTGTGGGGTTTGCTTAGGGAGCTAGTGCAAGGGTTGGTAGGTCCCACAGTACCAGTTCAGCCACCACAGCACCTCCTCACCAGAATGAATGACATATACACACCCATTGATACCGTATACCAGTATTTAGAACACTTCAGCGCTTACAGAAAAACAACCGGAATGAGGAACGCTTAATTCAGCTAATATCGTGACCGGATTTTGTCAAATTCATTGAGGTATATTACTATGTATAGAGAAGCTATCGTAAGCAAAGGTCATGCTCCATTTTGTTAATATTCGCTGCAGCTCTGAAACAATAATTAGTCACCTAACCAGACATTATAACACGTAGCGCTAGAACGCTTTTAATGCGTATTTTTTTCGCGACCAAAATGTCGTAAGCGCCGTAATTTTCATGGCGCTTATGCGTTTCGTGTTTAAGCAACGAAGTGAAGTGCGGCCGGATGGCTGCACTTGAACGGAACATAGTGGTTTTATGTGACGTCTTCTATATACGTAGTAATATACCTCAGTGGTCAAATTGTATATATTTGGGAGCAAATCGAGCTATCCGCTTTTAATTTGTAAAGTGATTTTTAACTTTGAGTTGATAAAAGGAAATGTCACCATGCATCTGATGCTTCAAGATAAAATACATTGGTGCCGATTCTGTTGTTTACGAACTAAATAAATTTAATCTCACTATATCTCTTTCTAATAGTAAATATAAGAAAGGGATGCAAGATATTTTAGTCCTGTCAGTTTAATCCGATCACATATTTCAACGTGAATTTAAGCGCGATCTTTATTGGTCACGACTATTTACCCGTACATTACGACGGTATGGATTAAACTGACAGCATTAAAAATGTTCTATCTTTTTTCAATAAGGTTAACTTGAAAGAGAGGTGACTTGTTTAATATTAGTTAAGTTCGTAAACAACAGAATCGACACCATTGTGTGGCAATATCAGTTATTTTTAATAAATTGGTATCGGAAAAAATTTAGTTTTCACTCTTATTATCATCTATATACTAATAACTAGCTGTTGCCCACGGCTTCATTCGTTTGCCCGGGATAAAAACTAGCCTACAATCTTCGGGAATAATGTAGCTTCCTATTAGTGAAAGAATTTTTCAAATCGGACCAGTAACTCCGGAGATTAGCGCATTCATACAAACTCTTCAGGTTTATTATTAGTGTATATGTCACCGGAAATGTATGAAACATAGGAATTGTACAAAATTCCTGTGTATTTCTCCTATGAAATTTTATTTCAATAATGATACTAGGAAATATATAAATTCTGTTGAAAAAAATAGGTTGGGGTTATTTTTTTTTATTTTGCATAAATTTTAAAGTATTCGCACAAAAGTACCTTTCACTTACAACCCCCCAAAATCCTTACAAATATCCCGAATGTAATACTCCGATAGATATTTAGGAAATGTATGGATTTCCTAGGAAATGTATACAATGACGGATTAGATACTTTTCCGTTAACATATAGATTTGTAAGTATACGATATTTATTATAACTATTAGATATATCTGTAATAATACGCGTAAGTGTGAGTAGGTATTAAAAAAAAAAGGTTTTTAAAATGATTCTCAGTACTATAATAATAATAATGGGACATTCTTCACACACGGTTATCTGATCCCAAACTAAGCAGAGCTTGTACTATGGACAACCAGATAACTGATATACTACATTATACAATATATTTTTTAAATACATACTTAAATAGATAATTACACCCAGACACAGGACAAACAGACATACACACACAAATATTTGTCCTGAATGGGAATCGAACCCATGACCAGCGGCGTGATCAACTGGCTTGTCAATATAAAAGTAAGAACTATAAAGTAAGATTATCTTTCTAGGGGTAAATGCCCGCTTTCCATGGTGGGGGCTCTTTTAGTTCAGGTCTGATGCCGTAGAACCAGCGGCGCGTGGTCCAGGGCCGGCCGGTAGTGGGCATGCCCTTCGTCACGGCCGCTAACGCCCGCTCAGTCGGCTCTGGTATATCTGTAACAAAACAACACATCACTACTTACTTACGCACACAAGAGTACAGACTCATCTATCTATCTTTCTCGGAAACGGCTCCAACGATTTTCATGAAATGTAGTATGTAGGGGGTTTCGGGGGAGATAAATCGAGCTACGTTTAATTTTTAGAAAACGTCGTTTTAAAAAGAAACGAGCAAAGCTCGGTCAACCATATAGGTATATAAAAGATAGTCGTGTTAGTTATACGGTTATACTATACATAACTCAAGAACGGCTGAACTGATTTGGCTGAAAATTGGTGGGGAGGTAGCTTAGAACCAGGAGAAGGACATAGGTAGGTAGGGGTAGGTAGCAGTGGCGAAGGGTCCATACAAGCCGATTCCCATCGGCTTACCTTTCAGAAATCCCAGTCCCACAGATTCATCATTTCAAAGCCACTTTTATATAAAATACACTGTAATTAAGTATAAAATTATCGGTGTTTTTTGAACGGCTTACCCTCGCCATAATTTAACCCCTCGCCACTGGTAGGTAGGTAAGGTAGGTAGGACTAGGTCCCAGTTTTATTTTTGTTCCCAGGGCAGGACAACGGCTGCCGGGCCAACTAGTATATAATACTTTCACAAATACATTTCAATGCTTTGGAGAGGCGCGCCATGTTATCGTAGTTCATTACTCAGGCTGAGATCTATAGAGCATACTTAGACTTTGCTCAAACTTTACCCTACAAAGTTGGTATTTAAAATGCCATTTTCGAACCTCTGAGTGTATGCTAAGCAAAGCCTAAGTGCACCTAATCGTATACCCAGTGCCGGTTTTAGCTCTACCAACACCCTGGGCGAGATGTGATAACTCCCCCCCCCCCCCCTTGTCCCGCCAACAAAAGGGATTTTAAGCCATTATAGCCATTTTATCTTTAGACTTGAGAATTTATTTAGACTCGTGATAGCACGACTCGCTCATGAGCGACCGGAAATAAAGGTGGGCCTGGCGCTCCTTTACATCTGGCGCCCTGGGCGATCGCCCTACCGCGCCCTACCCTAACGCCGGTACTGCGTATACCCTAAGTAAAGCCTGAGCAAAGTCTAAGCACGCTCTATAGATCTCAGCCTAACACCCTAGGCATCACAGTTTATTTTTTTCATGTAAGATGGGTTTACGTTTGACCGTCGACTGACCCCAATGAGGCCGATATGTAGCACGCTTGCAGAAAAAGCCTATTCACTCACACAGCTATATATCACATCACAGAACTATTGTTAACATACCGTTGGCGTCTTTAGACGGTGGCGTTGTAGACGGAGTAGTATTATTGTCGTATTCTGTGGTCGTCCATATGTCGTAATCTGGTACCCACATGGCGTTGTCGATCGGTTCAAAGCCAAAGCCAGTTTGGTATGTTTGTCCCCTGAAAAAAAAAAAATTGGAAAGGTCAAAAATTTGTAACCTTACCGGACAAATACCTTACCGCAGAGGGCTCTCAATCTGGCAACATTTAGGTAACCACGCCTGAGGGCACCCCCGAATGTGGTACGTACGAACCTCAGCGCAGGTTCGTTATTTCATTTAACGGTTAATAGTTACAAATACAGTTAGAATAGAAATAAAATACTATTATAGGTAGGTAGGTACATGTAAAATAATTTGATTACAGATTGCAGCCAAAACGGTAACACTAAACTGACTGACTATGACTTGAAGATACTATAAAATGACTTGAACTTTACTAGAGTATGTTAAACATAAGTTGATCGACAAGGCCTATTATAAGGTGGCTCATTACATAGAAGACAAGAATACATGGTTGTAGTAGCTTCTCTTTGCACTTGCAGCCCCCTGGCCAAGTGATAATTGTATGAATTTTAAGTATATTTAAAACTGTAATTACATAAATTAAAAAAAAAAAGATCCACCAAAAAAAGAAGCCTTGCTGAGTTTCTTGCCGGAGTCTTCTCAGTTCAAGTGTATTCCGAACCGGTAGTAGAGTCTATTGTAAAACTGTAACTTTTGACATTCATAAGGGCCTTATTAGGGCCTAAACTGAATAAATGAGTTTTGATTTTGATTTGACTAGAACTTTGAAACTAGACGATTGACGAGAATTTAAACAAGAAGAATATAAAAATACCTACATTGCTCAACTTGACACTGGCAAAATACACTAAGTGTGATGCCAAAAATAAAAAACTGTAGCACTGCACACAACATGAATAACGTTACTTTCTTGTGGTCTATACTGACAGGTGTGATATAGTCGACGATAGGTGTGTGAGCGAGAAGTAAATAGCAGCGACGTTATCTGCGCGAGTAGTACCTACCTGTAATCTATGGGTTGCATCGTAAAGTCCTCGTAGTAAGTCCCCTCCTCCCACTTCCACTCCTGGATCCCGAGGAAGGTCATGTTGATGACACTACCCCATGTGAACATCTCAAACAGACACTTGTCCGAGAACATTATGTAGACTGATATGTCAAACCTGGAACCTGGAATAGTTAGCTGATATTAAGGTGATGCCTTCAGTTGAAGCTCGAAATTCAAATTTTATTACGTGTATTGCTAATTGCAGCTCAGTTATAGGTCGTCAGTTATCAACATGTTATTTGCGATAAGAATGGTAGTATATTTATTGATTAATAACAAAAGAAATCATCAACATATTCCTCCTAGGTATATTACTGACATATACGACTATTTCATGAAAACGTTACTTTTTCAACAACATTTACAACTTCAACTCCGTGACATATGTCACGATAATTCAAATTTTATTACATTTTAGCTAATTTCTTCAAAATAAAAAAATCTCATTTGACAGTTCAAAACACTCAGTTATTAACAAAATTTTCAAATTTACATAAACAGTATTTGGCATAATCTTTAGGGCTATATTGTTTTTCACTATAGAGTCGCATAAAACTTACAGTAAGGTGCCGCGAACGTGTTATGTTACTAAATAATATGCTTGTTTATCGTTATGCTAACTTAAGATTATGCCTAAACATTTACGCGTTATCTATCTATCTAATGCCTAAACGAGCAATTCTTGTATATGTCGGAGAGTAGGGTTGTTTGTCCGACTCGATTGGCTCAATTTATTATCATGGTGGAGGTATCGGTTGAAATGGTGGCGACACTTGCGGTGAATGAATAACCTATGACTGAATGATAGTTTATGATACAAGTTAATGTGGGTAAGATCATTACGGGCGGATGGAACACTTTATCACGAGCTCTCGAGTTGTACACACGTCGGTGTAACTGTTGTTTCAATTGATACTGAAGTCTACCTTAGTGTGAGTCTGTACGTGTAGTTGAAGTGATTATTTGTCAAATTGCAACAATAAATCTATCGGGCCCATGAGGAGTTTCTTGCGTCGCTTCTTCTCCTCATACGGGACTGTTCCGAAGCGATGGTATTACGTTGTTTTATTGTCTGCACTACGTCCACTGAATCGGATCCTGATACCACTGAACCCTATACGTGATGTTTTTATCGCTTGGCTATCGCTCACGCCGACATCAGAAGCGGGATAAAGACAGACAATGAAATAAAACGAAAGGAAAAGAAAGCAAGAAACGTGAAAACTATAATCAGATTGTTGCGACGTGTATTGAAAATACCACGTGCTTGAGAACCCCGAAAACGTGATTTTGACTACCTACCTCAGGTGCTACATACATTATTGCAATCTTATGTTGGAAATTAATGAAGTCTGGAATTGATGCGTTGGGTGTGCGCACTGATTGATCGTAAAACAACATGGCGGACACTGACTACGAGTACGTGATATTTAATCCGTTAAAATCTGCAACAGCAGCGGTGAGATCGTTTTCAATAACATTCTGCGTGTTCTACTACGAGGCCAGCTATCCAAGATCGAGGATATTTTGGGTGTATGTTCGAGTAGCGCTGATGTGATCAAGCATGGTGGCAATATCTGCGGTGGTGGTGCTGGCGACAACATGCTGGCAGTGACGATCGTGCTGGTGGCGGCCTAATGATGACAACAGTTGGTGCCGGGGGTGCCATGTGAGTGGCTATTTGGTGTCCCTATCTGGTGGTGCTGGGAATGCATTGCTTTGGATTCGTGGTGTATGCGGACGACCTGAGTGATATCTGGTGAGTCGATTTCATGTTGTCTGGTTGATGTCAGAATGTTGTGAGAAACCATGAAGACTTGGTAATCCGGTATGGTTGTAGATTGTCTAAAGAGGCGAGGTGGCCACTTAGACGGTATGGTTGTAGATTGTCTAAAGAGGCGAGGTGGCCACTTAGACGGTATGGTTGTAGATTGTCTAAAGAGGCGAGGTGGCCACTTAGACGGTGTGGTTGTAGATTGTCTAAAGAGGCGAGGTGGCCACTTAGATGGTGAGATGTATTGTCAAAAGGAGCGAGGTGGCCTTTTGGACAGAATGGAGCCTATTTGATTCGGATTTCATGTGATAAAATGAATTATTTGACGTTTGTTATAACACTAGGAGACTTAAAGCCGTAGTGAGTTAGAATCATAGTGTAGGGTAGTTAGTACGAGTAAGCGTTAGTAAGATGATCAATTTGAAACGATCAGTAGAGAAAAATTGATCGAATGTTTAGGCAGGAATGGCCGAGCGAAATGTTCAGTTACTGTGCTGTATTTCTTTGGTTTCAGGTACATCTGATAGTTTATCACACGAGGACGTGTGAATCGCAGGATGGCCGTGTCGGAGAGTAGGGTTGTTTGTCCGACTCGATTGGCTCAATTTATTATCATGGTGGAGGTATCGGTTGAAATGGTGGCGACACTTGCGGTGAATGAATAACCTATGACTGAATGATAGTTTATGATACAAGTTAATGTGGGTAAGATCATTACGGGCGGATGGAACACTTTATCACGAGCTCTCGAGTTGTACACACGTCGGTGTAACTGTTGTTTCAATTGATACTGAAGTCTACCTTAGTGTGAGTCTGTACGTGTAGTTGAAGTGATTATTTGTCAAATTGCAACAATAAATCTATCGGGCCCATGAGGAGTTTCTTGCGTCGCTTCTTCTCCTCATACGGGACTGTTCCGAAGCGATGGTATTACGTTGTTTTATTGTCTGCACTACGTCCACTGAATCGGATCCTGATACCACTGAACCCTATACGTGATGTTTTTATCGCTTGGCTATCGCTCACGCCGACATATATATATAATCTGAATCTCGGAAACGGCTCCAACGATTTTCATGAAATTTAGTCTACAGAGGGTTTTGGGGGCGATAAATCGATCTAGCTAGGTTTCATTTTTAGAAAACACGATTTACAACAAAAAAACCGAGCAATGCTCAGTCATCCAGGTACTTATTATTATGCTTGCACATTATTAGGTTAAATAAAATTATGCCATACTAAATTATGGCATAATAATTTATGCGTATATACAGAGAACCTCATAACACCCCTCTTTTTCGTCGGAGGTTAATAATAGGTAGATTTACCCGCGTAGTAATGGCAGGGGGCGCCATGTGAGACGTGGGGACACTGATGCTGGATGGACATCTCAGAGACAGCCGAAGCGTTCACAATCTGCAGCGTCATACACGTCAGCTCCACGCTCTGGTATATAGTCAACTGTAAAACATTATTATATTAGAATAGGGAATATGCATGAATATATTTTATCAAAAATATGAAAATACCGTAAAAAAGATTTCAATAAGTGAAATTAAAATCGGCCAAGAAACGACGAAGATATAAGCATTTCAAACTACAAATTATACAGCGATTAGACAGAGAGATAGGAATAAATCTTTGATGGCTTATATTTTGGTTATTTTTATAGTTATCTGAAATATATTTTTTCCTACTGTTTCTTATATGAAAAAAAATATCATGCATATTAGGCGATATTTTTAATCGACTTACCGACATTAAAACAAAAAAAAAAATTTGGAATCTGACCAGCAACTCCAGTGTAGCACTTCCTGGCAGGGCCACCATGACGGATCTGAATTCCAAGTCTATCACTATTTTGTCCCTAATTCCTAGAGCCACCTAAACACCTTTATAACTTTTGAACCAGGGCTCGACAAAATCTGATATTCGAGAACAAAATAGCGACAGACTTGGAATTCAGATCCGTGATGGTGGCTCTGCCAGGAAGTGCCGCACGCAACTCTAGAGATTAACGCGTTCAAACAAACAAACTCTTCAGCTTTATTGGTATAGACAGATACAGATACATAATTATGAGATAATATTTTCAACAGTCGTCACGTTTTTACTTACGTTGTATGTGAGGAATTGATACTGAGTGTTGTCTGTACGTAATACGATGGCTTCCCTGAACACAAGATTTTTTGTCTCTTCAGGGTCACACGCTCCGAATCTTTGCATTCCACTGCCACCACCGGCTGCAGGGCAAAAAATAATAAGTCCGTTTGCTAACCTACACTACATATTGTCTATTTAATTAAGCTAGCATTCTTAGTTTCCGAGATTTATTGGTACCGAGTTTCTTTAGTGACCCGGATTCATTGCTCTCGAGTGTATGATATTCCTACTAGTGCTACTTATATTATAAACTAGCTGTTCCCCTCGGTTTCGCTCGCGTTCCCGGTATAAAAAGTAGCCTATAACCTTCGGGGATAATGTAGCTTTCTATTAGTGAAGGAATTTTTGGGATCGGACCAGTAACTCCGGAGATTAGCACGTTCAAACAAACAAACTCTTCAGCTTTATTATTAGTGGTAGGTATAGATGCGAAAGAGTGTTTGTTACTTCTTCACGCTCAAACAGATGGACCAATTATGATGAAATTTGGTATGGAGGTAGCTGACACCTTGAATTAACACAGGCTACTTTTTATCCTGGGAAAAGGATTCCTCGGGAACGCGGGTGAAACCGAAGGGCGGAAGCTAGTCCCGTATAAAAAGAGTACATAGTATATTCCAGAGTATAATCTATCTATGTGCCAAGTTTCATCCGAATCCGGTCAGTAGTTTTTGCGTGAAAGAGTAACAAACATCTATAGATATACTAAAGCTACTGAACAGGAATACTTACAACTACATACAAACTCTTTCATAAGGATGTGACTACACACATTGAAACAGTAATTTGGAGGGGCGGGCCATGTTAGCGTAGTTTAACTCTAACTAGCTGTTCCGCGCGGTTTCACTCGCGTTCCCGGGATAAAAAGTAGCCTATAACCTTCGGGAATAATGTAGCTTCCTATTAGTGAATTTTTTTTTCAAATCGGTTCTGTAGTTTCGGGGCCTATTGAATGCAAACAAACAATCAAATCTTTCCTCTTTATAATATTAGTATAGACTAGCTTTTCTCGGCTTTTCTGTACTATAATATGCATGTATTATACATATAAACCTTCCTCTTGAATCACTCTATCTATTGCTGAATTCCGTTGATCCGTGAATCCGAAAAAATCCGTTGAGTAGTTTAAAAGATCTAAGCGGACAGACAGCGGAAGCGACTTCATTTTATACTATGTAAAGACAAATTAAAAAAATTCACTGACATCGCAAAATGTATTTCTGTTTGCTGATCTTCGAAATGGTGATCCTCTGAAACTTGGAGATACTGGCTTCCACCCAGGGGTAGTAGCTCATCATGTCCAGGAAGCGGGCCGGCATGCCGCAGCCCGGGCCGCGTAGACCCAGCCCTAACTAACGACAAATATATAAGTTTAAGGCGATGCCGCGACGAAGGTCGTGGGTTCGAATCCTACAATGAGCTTGGGCTTTCGGTGAAGGAAAACATTGTAGGGAAACCATAGCACGGTGTTGGGGTACTTTGTAGTACCCGCCTGGCTGGCTACCACCCTCAAGTTGAAAATTTGTCGCCAAGCACCTACCGGTGTGTTCCGGCAATTGCACTTGAGAGCCAGTTGCCTTCTCGGTATTGTAAGACATTAGTTTATATGAAGTTTTGTATTAAATATTGCACTATGATGTCATAGTTTCTCAGCATCATAATGGTCTCTGGTAATTAATAAACCGGACAAGTACGAGTCTGACTCGCTCACCGAGGGTTCCATAATTTCCTATGTTACTTTAAATACCATAGACTATATATAGGTTTTCCTGTAATCTATAAGTCAATAATTGTAATCTGTATTTTTTTCAACATTTTTGGTTCAGTAGTTTCGGAGATAAGGGGGGAATGGTCAATTTTCGCATATTTTCTTAAAAAACTTTAAAACTATTAGATCGTGCTGAATTTTGGCAGATAACTATTATGACGGAGGCATCCTCTAAGAAAGGATTTCTGAACTCTAACCCTGAGGGGGTAAAAGGGGATCGCGGGTGAAACCGGCAGAAAGCTAGAAAGTGGAAAAAAGACGAGGCGAGAACTCACTAGTTGCCACCTCCCCCATACGTCCCTGGAGACGAGAGCCCCACCGGCCTCCCATACGCAAGGTTTCTGTGTGTCCAACTGTACAGTACACGCTACGTGCGGCGGCCTGTACTTCTTGTTGTAAAGCTGAAAACAATTTAAAAAAGAAAAAAAAAATTGGCGGCATCTTGTGAAGTGACGTTGCGTTTTCTTTTTATTTTCATAAAATCCATATCGGATAGTCGTGCAAACGAAAGTAGGGACTGAAAAAGCGTGGCAATTTTAAAAAATCACAGCCTATTTGTTATTGTATGAAGTACCTGCAATAACTTGACTTGATACTTTAGAGTTTTTAAGGTGGAGGCTTCGGTTGGAGCGCGAAATTCAAATTTTATCACGTTTTTTGCAAATTGCAGCTCAGTTATAGGTCGTAAGTTATCAACATGTTATTTGCGACAAGAATGGTAGTATATTTACTGATTAATAACAAAAGAAATCATCAACACATTCCTCCAAGGTACTTATATTACCGAACGTTTCACTTTAAGCCTTTTTACTTGCAAGCATTCCGTTGTACACACGGCCACAGATCAAGCTACACATTTTTGTTGCAAAATAGCCCCTTTTACAACCGCATAAGGTGCTGCAGTGTGTAGCTTGATCTGTGGCCGTGTGTACGCATAACAAATGTACACTTGATACAAATCGTGATAATCCAGAAGATTATCATGGAATTAAAAAATAAATCATTAATGGATACAAAAATCATGGAATCTCCTAGAAAAGGAGAGTTTGCAGCTCTGGTCTGAGCAAAGTCTAAGTACGCTCTATAGATCTCGTAAGCTTTGCCTTCTTATGTGTGTTCTATCGCTGTACGCCTTAGTAGTACAAAAAGAACACCGATTCGTATTAACTTACTTTGGCAGCTTTATAGAATTCTTCGCACATATAGCCTGGTATGTGGGTAACTTCAATAACGTTTTTCCGTAACGTGTCATAATCTGGAAAGAAAAACAGATCTCAGACCAAGAAAAAAAGAAATACAAGCCACCGTTTTATCATTCGTTGGGGTTTTGTGTTTCGAGAAAGTCCAAACATCGTTTAGGTTATACGCGGCGCCCGCTCTTTCTTTTGTCTCAGTCTAAAATTTATGGTAACTTGTTTACTATGATTATTGGTGATTACCACTTAGTGATAATGTGGTAAATATAAAAAAAAACTATAAAAAAATACAAAATTACCTTCGTCAAATTTGATGACGTAGAACGTGGGGTTTCTTAGGATTTCAGGCGGAGGACACGCCGGTTTTATATTACCTGGAAATAAAAAAAACATACATTACTTTTGAGTACATATGGTAACCTAGAAATTTAATTTATACGTTTGCAAGATTAGAAATTTATTGATGCGATTTTAATTTTTTTTTAAGTCAGACAGAAGGTTGACAAGCAGGCAGGCGGTCCACTTGATGGTAAGTGGTTACCGTCGCCTGTCGCTATTTGCAATATCAGGTAATTGCCAGGTATGGTTGATGAATCAAAGGCAACATTAAAACAAGCCAACTTTAGTAACTAGGTACTTTAAAAAAAAAACGATTTATATTATTGGCAAACAAATTTCAGCAGTGGTGAGCCAGTTGGTACCTTCTTGACATTGTAACAAGTCGGCAACACATTGGAAATACCTCTGGTATTGCAAATATCGATAGGCGATGGTAACCACTTACCATCAGGTGGACCGCTTAGCTCCTTGTCAATGTCAACCTTCTGACAGCAAAAAAGCCATGGAATTTCACTTGGGTGGCTTTGAAGTCCCTAGTCGATATGGTGCTTAGATAATAAACCTGTCTAGATAGAGAGTTCGCGCGTCTAAAAGCAAAAAAAATCTTGTTCCGCCCGCTCAGTGGTGCAACTGCTAACTGTCATTGTAGTATAAACAAGTATTCTGTCAAATTCTGTGCCGAATATGATTTAGTGATTACTGGCTCGCCGGAACACACCGGTAGGTGCTTGGCGACAGATTTTCAACTTGAGGGTGGTAGCCAGCCAGGCAGGTACTACAAAGTACACTACCACCGTGCTATGGTTTCCTCACGATGTTTCCTTCACCGAAAGCTCAAGCTCATTGTAGGATTCGAACCAACGACCTTCGTCTCGGCATCCGACGTCACTACCACTGAGCTATCATCGCCTTATGATGCAAGGTAGACTTACCATCCCGGACAACATCTTTGAGGTGTATCAAAGCGACAGTATTGTAAGTTTCTCCATACTCTGGATGTATCACATAGTTGCGCACGCGCCGTCCTGGCGCATTCCAGTTCTCACCCAGAAGAACTCTAGACATTTTCCTGCAAGAAAAAGTACGCAATTTTCATCTTTAGTAGGTATATCTTTTTTAGTTTGGTCTTATGCTGTAAAATTAAATCTTTTATTCTTTCACCCATCGATATGATCTGCATTTAAGGGTAAACGTTCGGTTGGAGCGTTGAATTCAAATTTTATCACCTTTTTTGCTAATTGCAGCAGGTCGTAAGTTACCAACATGGTATTTGCGACAAGAATGGTAGTATATTTACTGATTAATAACAAAAGAAATCATCAACACATTCCTCCAAGGTTTATTAGTAACATTTTCATGAAATATATCAGTAATATATAGCAAAAAACGTGACAAAATTTGAATTTAACGCCCCAACCTAAGCCTCCACCTTAAGGGATAATCTTTAACTCTAGAATTGTATGGAATCCCCTGCAAGCAGACTTTTACCACACGATGTTCCCTCCTAACACCGAATGGAGGTACGCGAATCATTAGTCTACTGCCCCTGTCAGTGCAAATGCACGTTCAAGGGCACAATGACGTAGATACTTGTCGGGCTGCAATTTTTCGGTTTCTAACCGTCTACTTGTTGTCTTTCCGCCTCCTGTGCCATTCCCTGGCAAAATGCCGCAGTCTTACGAAGTTCCCTTCGGTACTTACCAGTAGATCGGGCCCACTTCCACTATTTTCAGTCCATCCATCATCTCGTTCCTTTCATCCGCATACAAAGGACAGCTCCATAAGTCACGCTCGCGATTTAAGGGACGGTAGACGAAGAATTGCCAAACTGAAGTGGTAGTGGGCGGGGCACATCACTCGTAGAACCGACGTCCGCTGGCGTAGAAAGAGTCTCGAGTGGCGACCACAAACCGGAAGACGCAGCGTCCCCACAAGGTGGACCGATGATCTTGTGAGTGTCGCGGGAAACCGCTGGATGCGGGTAGCACAAGACCGGCAATCGTGGAGATCTGTGGAGGAGGCTTTTGTCCAGCAGTGGATGTCTTTCGGCTGACATGATGATGAGGCATCCTTCTAGGCGTTGTGTGCCTTCTAATACAGTTTCATCACCTACCTATTTTCTGGTTATGGTAAAACCCAAGCTTACATACCTAAAATTGTGTTTGGGCATTGGCCCAATATCTGCCGCATTGGCTATGACGAATTCTCTCTGAATCAATATCACGGTCGTCACCGCTCGCGCATCCGTGTCTATACTGTCTGTGGAAGTTATTGACATGAAAACCATTAAACGTGCATTAAACGCACCGCGGTTTCGACGAGTTTCCGAGGGATCTCTGTTTTTAAATAAAAATCTTATACACATGTTATTCATGTTCCAAGTTTAATTCAAGTACACAACTGAGATGTCGCATTGGCAAAACTCGTATTTCCGATCACTTCCAATTTACTCAGCTAATAAAAATCGTTCATTATTGCGCCATTCAACGCTATTGGCACAATATATTCCCGCGTTAGTTCGACCCAAGTCAGCATTGGGAATGCACGTGAGTAATTTATTCCCTACACTTCAGGACAATTTAATGGTACAGCTATTTATTTTATTTTCTCTATGACTTCGTTAAAACGTTGTAAGCCGTTTAATAGTCAAAGTCGTGAAATTATTTTTAATGTTTATTAATTTATGAGTCAAGTGGCCACGGAGTGTAAAAATATAGTTTTTGGGAAAGATCACTTTCAAAACCTTCAAGAGCGAACTGCGAAAGCAACATCTTTACTGTCCTAAATTTAAATGACTCATCATCATCAGACAGCGACGAATCGTTTGACGATAAGAATGCGCTGTTGAATATATTGTGCCAATAGCGTTGAATGGCGCGATAATGAACGATTTTTATTAGCCGAGTAAATCGGAAATGATCGGAAATACGAGTTTTGCCGATGCTTCATCTAAGTTGTGTCTTACTGTACCTACCTTGTTTAAAGGTATTAGATAGATAGATAGTTTGAGCGTATTTTAATGCTAAACCAAATTGATATTTTTTTTATGGAAATATTATAATGCTTTCTTTCAAATCATGGGCATCCATGTACTTATTATTATTTGACAGACACCGCCTATCACGCCGCAGGTCGTGGGTTCGATTCTCACCCAAGTATTTTATATTATGTTACATGGTTTCCATCATACAAGCTCTGCTTAGTTTGGGATCAGATATCCTTGTGTGAAGTATGTCCCAGGATATTATTATTAAAAATAGGTACATACAGTATGAGTAGAACAGTATCCCAACCCAGGGATACATGGAGAGCTCGACGTCGCCAGTAGTAACATCCAGCTCGCTATCCACTCCACAGTTCAGGTAATCCAAACGTACTAAATCGATTGTTGATACTGTAAACATTGGCGCAGTTGGTTAAGACACCACGTATCACGCCGCTGGTCATGGGTTCGATTCCCATCCAAGACAAACATTTGTGTGCATGAACATGTCTGTTTGTCCTGTGTCAGTGTGTAATTATCTATTTAAGTATGTATTTACAAAAAAAAGAGTAGTATATGTAGTATATCAGTTATCTGGTTTCCATAGTACAAGTTCTGCTTAGTTTGGGATCAGATAACTGTGTGAAGAATGTCCCGGGATATCTATTTATTTATATTTATCATTTAGGACAAAGATACATACATTAAGACTTTAAGATTTGCCGATGACATTTATCGTTTGACCTCAGACACATGCTCAAATTATAAAACATAGATGGCGCTATGCCGTGAATATCAATGCAGCCTACATCGCACTTCTACAGAAAAATCACAGAATAGTTGTGGATCATGGTATCAATATAAAATTTTAAATCTCAGTGCACTCAGTCAAGGAATGAACTTAATGTTTTTCTTTTTGAATGTACGTACAATATTTCGCTGAGGACACAGGCGTTAATCTAAAATCGCATAAAACTCATATTTAGCCTACCTTAAAGGCTTAAGTGTCTAGGTATCAAGATAATTAAAAATAAAACCGGACTAGTGCGAGTTTTTCAGACGGTCAGACACACGAGTGATCCTATAAGGGTTCCGTTTTTTTTTCTTTCGAGTTCCGGAACCCTAATTTGTATATAGATATGTAAACGTGAAAGTTTGTATGTATGTATGTTTGTTGCTCTTTCACGAACGGGTTTGACGGAAATTACTGAACGGATTTGGATGAAACTGAGGCACATAGATAGATCATACACTAGAATAACATATGCTTAGGCTACTTTTTATCCCGGGAACGCGGGTGAAACCGCGGAGGACAGCTAGTATAGTAGTTTATGATACTGTTGCATAATAGGGGTTATTAAATACGAGTGTGAGTTTAAGTACCGAGCCGTAGGCGAGGTTCTTAATAGTATCACACGAGTTTTTAATACCTAATTATGTGCAGTATCATACAGTACTTTATCTAAACTCATATAAATAATGTAAGTAAGTAAAAAAAAAATGCTATTTTTTTGACTTTTTGGTCAAAATGATATATGTAGGCAAAAACAATAAAATAAACAGACACAATAATCATATACCTAATCAAATCCGTGTTGCCAACTCCCAAATATTCTTACCTCTAAAGTTCAAGTCAAAAATTCGTCACATGTAAGTAACCAACCACACACAAAGTAAAATTTGCATCTAAAATTGAATTGATACTGATTGATTATACTATTGATAGGTCCAAAGTGTACTTTAATAGAAAAAAAGTTATTTTATAGCATTATCTTGGGAACATAACTGTACTATAATGAATCATTATACACGGGTGTGCCTAAAGTGGGTCATTAAAGTACTGATTTTGATTTCATAATAAGAAATTACGATATGAGAGTAGATAAAATAAATAATTGCATAATATAGCAGTGGCGAGGGGTAAAATTATGGCGAGGGTAAGCCGTTCAAAGAACATCGATAATTTTATACTTAATTACAGTGTATTTTATATAAAAGTGGCTTTGAAATGATGATTCTGTGTGACTGGGATTTCTTAAAGGTAAGCCGATGGGCTCGTATGGACCCTTCGCCACTGTAATATAGTAATCTGTATTTCCAGTGTAGGTACGTCTAGTCAGGCCTCATACCAAAGTGAGATTCGTTAGAAAAAAATATATCTAATTACTAAAACTCCTCCTTTAAGGTGGAGGCGTCGGTTGGAGCGCGAAATTCAAATTTGACATATACGACTATTTCATGAAAATGTTACTAATAAACCTTGGAAGAATATGTTGATGATTTCTTTTGTTATTAATCAGTAAATATACTACCATTCTTCTCGCAAATAACATGTTGATAACTTACGACCTATAGCTCAGCTGCAATTAGCAAAAAACGTGATAAAATTTGAATTTCGCGCTCCAACCGAACGTTTACCCTTAAACTTAATTAATCATAAATTAAAATTAAACTTACCATTTATTAGAACTAAAATAATAATTGTACTACAATACATAATTAACTTTTAAACATAACGCACTGATTGAAATGGAAATGTTAATAAAACACCACTTTATATAAGCCAACGAATTGTTTACTTTTTTTGTTATTATTTCATGAAATTGAATTATGTCGGTATGTGTTTACGTTGATCACGAATTGTTTTAAAATCTTATAATAAAGTAACTGAGAGATTTCCTTTACAAAATTTTAAATATGAAGATTATTTATTTATTTTTTGTGAGGTGGTTAGGTTGTTGTGCTGTGTGCATGGTAAAAAAAAATGTCAAAAAACAGGAGTTATGTTTTGCCCGTGCCAATATTTCCGATGTTAAAACTGTATATATTTTTGTGTGCCTTCAAAATTGTAAATAATTTTACGAGTAAGTATTTAAGTACTAATTAATTCTAACTAACTATTAGCATTTATTATACCATAGAATAGGTATGATGACAAAAAACATACATTTAGTTCCAAAAATAAATAAAACCGGACAAGGGCGAGTCTGACTCGCGCACCAAGGGTTCCTAGGAATTTCCTATGATGGTACTTCAAATACCATAGACTTCTTATGTTTTCCTGTAATCTATAGGTAAAGAACTATCATCTGATATGACATCCCAAAAGTATGTTTTGCCCCCATGTTTGAAATTAATTTATTTACGTAACACGTCCATGTAAGTCGGTGACCTTACATATGTGTAGGTACCAAGTTTCAACTCAATCCATTCCATCCATGTCCATTTTCGGACAGACAGACAGACGGACAGACGCACGAGTGATCCTATAAGGGTTCCGTATTTTTTCTTTTGAGTTTCTAAACTTCATATTTTAGTTAGCGGAACTGTAAATAGGACATGTGGCGTGGACTACTCTCCACGCAGAGGCGACTACGAGGGAGAGGACCAAATAGAACATTACCCATGGCTCGGTGTTCTCATATACCCACAAACTGGTACATAATTACTTTCTACAATTTTTTTTTGTTGCCAGAGTGAGAAATATCGTTTCTTGTCGATGTTTTGACGCTGAATCTAAATCTGGCCAAAAAAACTCGTAGCGAAACAAACGAAAATGGTATTGATAGGGAAAGAGTTCAAAGGATGCTTCAGTTGGTAATGATACGGTCATTAAATTGTTGTCCTCAAAAAATACCTTCCAAAATCACCAAAAATCGAGATTGACACATTGAGATGTATCTCAAAATCCGACTTCTAGAGCAATTATGTGGCCAGAATTAGATTCAGCATGTTTCTCGCTCTGGCACCAAAAATTTTGTAGACCACTGTACCTACCTATCATTTATGTAGTATATTTTATATTTATATATATTTTATGTTCACTTATCATCGACCAGACAATGCCAAGAAGGCAACTGACTCTCAAGTGCAATTGCCGTAATACCGGTTGGTGCTTGGCGACAGATTTTCAAAGGAACCAGCCGGAGTACTACAAAGTACCCTACCACCGTGCTATGGATTCCTCACGATGTTTTCCTTCACCGAAAGCTCAAGCTCATTTTAAGATTCGTACCCTACCCACTGAGCTGTCATCGCCTTTACAAAATACTTATTAAAGTTTTTTTTGGCAGATATTGAACATTTAACTGCAGGAGTAGTTCTTATTACCATAAATATAGCGTTAGGTTCAGCTGATGACATCAGCAAATTTCCTAAGGATAGTTTTAGGTAAGCACATCATTCAAGTTGGCTTCGGACTGTGACTTCTTAATTCAGCGAATCCATTAGTATATTTTTTTTAAACAACTACAGTAAAGTATGTTGATAATTAATCCTAAATTGATAAACCAAAAAAAGAAGCCTTGCTGAGTTTCTTGCCGGAGTCTTCTCAGTTCAAGTGTATTCCGAACCGGTAGTAGAGTCTATTGTAAAACTGTAACTTTTGATATTCATAAGTGCCATAATAGGGCCTAAACTGAATAAATGAGTTTTGATTTTGATTGAATGGAACCTATAAAAGAAACCCTTAACACATTAGAAAAGAGATGATGATCTTCAAACGGCTGAGCGGATTTCTTGGAAGATTTCCAGTCTCGTAGAAAACCCTCGATTAAGACAACTTACAAACATTTTTTTATCTAAATCGGTTCATTCATTCAGGAGATATGATGCCACAGACAGATACAAAATATAAATTTTTCGTCGGGGGTAGTAAAATAAACCGAGTCTAGAAATTTTCAAAAATCACAATTATGACAAGTCAAGATATTAAATACTAACTTATCATCCGCCCTGCGGTTTCGCTCGCGTTCCCGGGATAAATTGTAGCCTATGTCCTCCTCCATATCATAGGCTATCTGCAAGCTAAATTTCATAGCATTCGGTTCAGTGGTTCAGGAGTGAAAAGGTTACAACAACTTCCTTTGTTTTTGGGCTAATTTTCAATTGTTTCAGGGAGAGGACAGCGGTGATCTTTGGCCAGAACTGCAGCGGTCCAAGGATACCAATCAGAGAGTACACGTACCACCCTGACTACAAACGCAAGTCGTTCAGCTCTCTTGCTATGATACAGTTGGACATCACAAATTTACGGGAAAGTATGTTTAAAATCCTTACATGTAAGATATCTTTTCACGCCTAAACTGCTGAACCGATCGCTATGAAATTTGGCATGCAGATAGCCTATGCCCTATGATATGGAGAAGGCCATAGACGAACGCGGGTGAATCCGGGGACAGCTAGAAGATCACACACAACATTATGTCTTTTATGGCCAAATTACTGAGAAGCCATGCCATTTATAATTTTTGAGTGTTCATACAATCGATCTGTCAAATGTAGACTTAAATCAAATTTTCATGTAATACCTAAATTAAAACACAAAATATAAGTAACCTTTTCAGCTATTATTGTATTTAGTTAAATATATTTTATCCGTAAAAAAGGAAATTACGCAAAATTATAGCGTATATTAGAAAGTTTTCTTTTTCAGACCATCTCAATGACACCATAAAATTGTATTGTCATCGGACTTACATAATGTGTACCAAATTTCAGATCAATTGAACACCGGGAAGTGGATTAAAAACCTGGCAAGTTTCGACCTAATCATACTAACATGTGAAATTCAAAATACGGAACCTATATTAAGAACGTTTTTCCCAAGTTATTTTTTAAAAGAGGATAGGCGAGTAATTCCTTATTCTCCCTTCCAGGATTATACCCGATATGTCCAAGTCCACCACCGCCAGGAATGATAGATTTTACAAAAGTTTATACGTTGGCAATGTCAGAAGGTACCTAATGATTTTAAAATATCTGCTGTTTCCATGTTGGTTCCATACACTTTGCTTGAATAGATATTTGAACTTTTGTATCCTGGTACAATTCCACTAATTAATTTTGATTAGATTACAATTGGATCGCAGCTGATAGACGACTTTTGCACGTTTTCCTATTCCTCTAATCTGACAATGATCGAGATCCAATCATGATTGAGTTAAAGTTGACGTTCGATCGAAAGCTATAAAAGTGGTATTCTGCTAATTCGATTGAACATGAACTTTTACCAATAAGGTATTCCACGTGATTCCACTAACTCTGTTGTTGTTTTTTTTTAAAAGGCAAAGGTACAGAGCCATACATCCTTGTCTTATTTGATTATCTTCAGTTAGGTTTTAGTACAATGATCGCAGTTCTACTAAAACCCACTAACTCGGACATTGACACATTTGATTGGACAACATAAACTTGTTTTTTTTTTTTATACTACTAAGGCAGCAAACAAGCATACGGCCCATCTGATGGTAAGCGGTTACCGTAGCCTATGAAAGCTAGCAACACCAGGGGAAACACTCGCGCGTTGCCGACCCTGCAAAAATCTCTTTACACCCTTCTTGAAGAACCCCATTGCTGTTTCGGTTACCAAGGGCAACAACGATTATCATCCAATAGTGGTTCGGTTTCGTTTATTTAGTGGAATACCGTTTTTTAGTAAAATTAGAATTGGATTGGAAACGAAATTGGTTGTCAACTGTTGTAATTTAGCGGAATTGGCCCCATGGAACCTAAGCTAAACAATTAAATCTAACCTGTTATGTGCAATCTAAATTAAATTCTTTGCAGATTGCAAGAAGTCAACAATTCGAATATACAAAATGTCTTACGTATCACCTGAACAATGCAAGGCATTTTATAGAAGAAGTGGGGTAAGTAATTTTAATCATATTATTATAAAGCGATGAGAGAAATGAGCAGCCCCTTGAAACAGCTTCTCTTACTTTGGGTTCCTTTGCAAATATTAAAGGATTGCAAATTTATGTTATGACAGTGCAACGTGACAGTTTTTTTTTTGATAGGACTAAGTTGGTAGCCTCAGATGGCTGCAACAACCTTACCGGACAAATCGGCGAGCGCAGAGAGCTCTCAGCCGGGTAATATTTAGGTAACAACGCCTGAGGGCACCCCCGAATGGGGTACGAACCTCGGCTCAGGGCGTTACCGGGGGAGGACTTTGTACGACTAATTGGGGGCGGTCGATTAATAATGGCAGCTCGGGCCGCTTGAACGGGACGAGACTGAGTGGGACGTCGGTTTATGAAGATAAGCCGCGAAATACTTTTATTACGGTTTTTGCTAATTGCAGCTCAGTAATCGGTCGTATGTTTGTGAACAATGGTAGTATATTTACTGATTGGTAAATAATTTGTGGTAAAAAGTCACGTTTTCATGAAATAGTCGTAGACCACAAATACACTTTGGAGAAATATATTGATGGTTTATTTTATTATTAATCAGTTAATATACTACCATTCTTGTCGCGAATCACATTTTGACAAGCTTACGACCTATAACTGAGCTGCTATTAGCAAAAAAACGTAATATTATTTCAATTTCTTGGCTTACCTTGAGCATTCTCCTTAAGTATACTTGAACTTGTTATTTATTTATCAGATGGACATCGAATCCATTTGGCCGACGCACACAGCTTGTGCCAAAGCGGAGTCCGGAGGGCAGTGCGTGTGGCGGAACGGAGCACTCCTTGTGTCTAAACTCGGACCTCGGTGGTACTTGGTATGCATCTATCCCAACAAATACATGCAGACTAGGAAACACTAGTAAACACTAGGATTCTAAGCCTGTGTCTCACCATGGTTAGTGATGAAGTGACCGAAAGATGGAAAGCACACAAAGTCTAGAAGGGAACTAGCTTTTAAGTGCAACTCCCGGACCACACCGGTAGTGTTTGGTGACATTCCACTTGAGGGTACAGTCAGGCCGGTCATACAAAGTATCATTCCACCGTGCTATGGTTTCTTTCACTGAAAGGCCGAGCTTATTATAGGATACCAATCCATGAAATTTGTCATGGTATGAGTCATCATCGCTGTAAACATGACACACTTGCATGCGCAGGCGCAGCTATCTTTAATTGCAGTCTATAAAATCTAAGAAATACTGACTTTTTGGAATATCAAAGGAGTTCACTCGTGACCACGATCAATGCAACTTGATCGAAACGTCGAGGCTAGTCAAAATTATATTTTGATAATATTCTATGCGCGAATAGACCCGTTACATTACTATAAACATCAAAGGAAATAAACCTTATTACGTCCGCATAAGGTTTATCTATTAAATCTATGGTTAATTACAAAATAATGCAGATAAACCTTATCATGACGTAATAAGGTTTATTTTTCTTATTAAACATTAATATCACGCCTAACTGCATATACCGATAGAACTAATGTAAGTCCCGGATTGTTTTCCAGCTCGGTCTGGGAGTGTATGGTCCTGGCTGCGAAGCTCCTGCCAGGTTCCTGGACTACGGCATGTACTACAGCTGGGTCGACCACACCCTCTCCACGGTTGGGAAGCCTGCCATCACAAGGATGGGGCCTGATCATATTATACTAAGGAGATGTGAGTGTGTGGAGCATTTTAGATGAGAAATAGTGCCCTAATGTTAGCTTGTGATGGGATAATCAAAAGTAAACGTTATATCAATAGATTCAATATTCAAGTTCAATTGTTTCAATCTTAAGTACTTATTAATTGATGTTCTATAAACTAAAATGAACTTCATTGCTTTGTGATAAGGTTTACCTGTTAATAAAATTACATGATGATGCATATGAATCTTATTTTTTAGCAATAAAGGTTACTTTATTTTGGTATTATTAAACATCAAAATTATTATAATAAACAGACTTTAAAGTTTGTTTTTATGCGGAACTAACAATTTTACCCTCCTTAGGGTTGAATTTTCAAAATCCTTAGCGGATGCCTACGTCATAATGGTGCCGATTCTGTTGTTTACGAACTAAAATAAATTTAATCTCACTATATCTCTATCTAATAGTAAATATAAGAAAGGGATGCAAGATATTTTAGTCCTGTCAGTTTATCCGATCACACATTTCAACGTGAATTTAAGCGCGATCTTTATTGGTCACGACTATTTACCCGTACATTACGACGGCATGGATTAAACTGAGAGCATTAAAAATGTTCTATCTTAAAAATGTTCTTTCAATAAGGTTAAAATGAAAGAGAGGTGACTTGTCTAATATTATTTAAGTTCGTAAACAACAGAATCGGCACCAATAGCTATCTGGATGCCATCATATCATAAAGCCAAATTTCAGCCCGATCCGTCCAGTGGTTTGAGCTGTGCTTTGGTAGATCAGTCAGTCAGGACAAGTAATTATATATGTACACGCAGATCAAGCTACACACTGCGGCCCCATATGTGGTTGTAATAGGAGCTATTTTGCAACAAAAATGTGTAGCTCGATCTGTGGCCGTGTGTACCTTCATCATGTCAGCCGAAAGACGTCCACTGCTGGACAAAAGCCTCCCCCAAGGATCTCCACGATGGCCGGTCTTGCGCTACCCGCATCCAGAGGTTTCCCGCGACCCTCACAAGATCGTCGGTCCACCTTGTGGGGGGCCTGCCCACGCTGCGTCTTCTGATTCGTGGTCGCCACTCGAGATCCCTTCTGCCCCATCGGCCGTCGGTTCTACGAGCGATGTGCCCCGCCCACTGCCACTTCAGTTTGGCAATTCTTCGGGCTATGTCGGTTATTTTGGTTCGCCTGCGGATCTCATCATTTCTGATTCGATCTCGCAGGGAAACTCATTTACTTACATTTATGGAAAGTACAATTTTTTTATTTTATTTCAGCCCTAACAAACGTACAAAGATTCGGAGTATGTGATCCAGAAGAGTTGAAAGCAGAATTATACACAGATGAGACAGTATTAGAAACGCAAGACATGGGAAATCCTTTACAAGATCGAAAAGCGGTTTACAACGTGAGTAGAGAAAAACTACGCTAACATGGCGCGCCCCTCCAAATTACTGTTTCAATGTGTTTAGTCAAATCCTTACGAAATAGTTTGTCTGTAGTTGTAAGTATTCGTCCAGTAGCAGACCGTCTACAGTATCTCACTTATTACCAGATCTGTTGGTCAACTAATCATAACTAGACTACCGTGCAACACAACGGACGTGTCATTGTCATAGAGTACGTCAGTGCAGCGCCATACTAATAATAATGAGCGATTAATGACGCCGCTAGTCGACCAACAAATCCTTGGATTTTTTTTGTTTGTCGACCGTATCAGTACGCACACGCCCGTAACTCGCTACGCTCTTAGATGGCGATCTGAGATCGATTAATTGAAAAATCGATTTTTGTATCATTCTAACCCTTCACGGCAATACAAACTTTCAATAGTCTGCATTGATAGTGGCGACACCAGCGGACAGATTCGACAACTTAAACCATAGATACAATATTTGTTATACTTCTCTCTAACTACTGTTTATTTATCTGTAGGTAACAATTTACGCTGACGTGGAGTATTCCTGCGTGGTCTTCAGAGTATACCGAAACTATTTGGATGATGACACCATGCCGAAGCCAACATTAACATTGGCTAGATGGTGCACGAGCCCATATTACATATGCTATGACCTTGAGATGATGCAGATAGAATTTTACGTCGAAATATTGTTTCGGCAAGATATTACATTTCGTATGATGGCTTACGGTAGAGAAGTGCAAATGGTTGATAGGAAGGCGATGATGGCATACTCCAATATTGGGCGAACAGACCCAACCATAATACCAAGAAAGAAAACCGGACAAATGCGAGTCTAGACTCGCGAGCAGACTTTTATTTTTTAAAGGACAAGTTGGTAGCCTCTGATGGCTGCAGCAACCTTACCGGACAAATCGGCGAGCGCAGAGGGCTCTTAGCCGGGTAATATTTAGGTAACAACGCCTGAGGGCACTTCCGAATGGGGTACGAACCTCGGCTCAGGGCGTTACCGAGGGAGGGAGAGGACTTAGTACGAGTTACGACTAATTAGCGGTCGCGCGCAGAGGGTTCCGTAAAGATATATATTACTTTAAATAACATAGACTTCTTATAAGTTTTCCTTAACCTTAACTACTTTCTGTATTTTTTTCAAAATTTTAGGCCCAGTTTCTTTTCGGGCAGATGTCTTTTCATGCAAATATCTTTCCGTGCAAATGTACTTTCGGGCAAGTATTTTAATGACCAGCCTATATGTAATGTGTAGTGTAAAACTTATTGTAAAATTAAGGGTAGATATAAGCAACATACATTAATATAATTAATTTATTTGTACTATAAAAATATTTTACAAAATCAACAAGAAAATCCATGGAAATTATGAACAAAATGATAATAAAACATATAATATACAGTGTTAAATATACCTTTCGATTTCTGTCTCAGGACTTTCACTAATAGGAAGCTACATTATCCCTGTGTGCTATATAGTCTACTTTTTAACCCAGGAAAGAGGGTGACACCGCGGGAAATAGCTAGTCACTTTTAAACTTAATAAATAATATACTAGATTTTTTTATATTTGTTGTAAATAATTGTAAATATTGTTTAGTAAACAGTATACTTAAATAAATTAATTACTAAATATGTATTTGAGCTATAAATAAAGATTTTTAAATACTGATAAAATATTCTAAATATAATAATTGTAAATAGGTCATTTGTCATTTTAAAATATGTCACATTAATAATTGAGCTAAATCATATTTAGAGTAGTTTACAAACCTAAATATTATACTAATATACATATCTACATAATATATACTAATATTATAAACAGGTAACGTTTGTTTGTTAGTTAGAATATATGAGGTAATATCCAGAACTACTGATTCGATTCTGAAAATTCTTTCACTAATAGGAAGACGCTACATTATTTATATTATATTAAACATACCCTGGAATAACATATAGGACAATTTATTATCTCGGGAAGGCAGGTAAAACCGCAGGGCAGGATCTAGTGTTATATGTATCCATTGTCTACGCAATGTACCACATTATTGGCTTCCCGTAACCGACCCTCTTTTGTCTTAAAAGGTTTGATTTGCCATACATCTTCTATGTTCAGTTTTTGGTCACCCTGAAAAAGAAAATGTCTTTGCAATCAATGAAGTTCATCTGTTTAATCTATGATTCAGTATAAGTAGTTTCATGTGAACCTTATTGCAATATTCATAAGGTTCATTTTCATATCTCTTTGGCTACTGTCACCGTACCGTAGTAAATATTAAAGATGGAGTTAAGTATCGTCTACACAAATTCCGCGTTTTTTCACAGATTGTCAGTTTTTTTTCTGATCTACTTATTTTTGATAAATTTAGTTTACAGGCGAATTTATAAATTTAAATTACCTTCATCTCCATATTAATAGCGTCTTCTGGCGCCAAAACAATAAACGGAGTCGATTCAAAACTGAATGCCAATCCAAAATATGAATACTTCCTTATTTCTTCCATGAAAATTTCCCAAGGATAAATCAAATTGGGGTCACTACCCATATCTTTAATCTGCGAAGACAACACTTCATAATAATATTTGAGCAGTTCTTTATAATGCTTTTCCCTTAAATCTTGAGTAGTGCATGCATATATAGCAAAAGTTAGATCCAAAACAGGAGAAGCGTACCTGGACAACTGAAAATCAATGATTTTCGCATCAGTTGGCACATTGTTCTCGTATTTGTATAGGAAATTGTTTGTCCAAGAATCCCCGTGGGATATCACGCCAGTTGCTTTCGTTTTCGTCGCTGCATCTATCATGTTCTGATACCGTTCTGGGACCGCGAACTTCTTAATTTTCTCCAAATAAATGGAATTTGGATACTTTTTCTCTACAGCGTCTATGGCTATACCAGAAATTCGTTTCCAGAAACGCGAATACCAGTCCCAAAGTCTCTCATCGTAGTATGTTTCAAAAGGGCTGTTGCTGATCTCTGCAAATTCTTCAGGCTTCTGGTCCTTCATTGCGAAGGACAACGCATGAAATTGAGCCAAAACTTTAAATGTCAGCTTGCAATGTACCAAATCTATGCCTTCCTGCCGAACAGCAGCCCCGAAACTCTGCAGCGATGCATCTTCCAGGCAAATGACATCATTTTTCCCATCGGTATGAGTAAGAAATACTTTCGCGTATTTATCGAATGGATCCTTAACATTTTTGCTCGCTTGAAACTCTAACAGTTTTGGGAGAACATTGTCGTAGAAATTGATTTCGTTTTTAAAGAACTCGTGACTTCGGAAAGTTAAGCGTCGAGATATGCTTGTCGGCATGGTCTTTAGTATCACTTGTACGTATTTTGCGTCACCTATTTGAATTTTGCCATGAATTCTGATGCGGATCACATCGCTCAGATAGGAATCGCCTTTGCCTGTTTCGCTAACGTACTGAAATTTCAAGATTCCTTATAATCCTTTAGAATCCTTAAGACAGAGAGACTTTTAAGACTAAAAGTCCCTGCTGACTAAAGTTAGTAACTAAGATGACTAGACTTATTATCGGCCGATGTAATGTCCACTTACATCTTCATACTGAATAAGAACCCGGACACTAACGGCCGTTAGCAGGCAGACTGCGGGGGTTCTAAAGGTATTCTAGAGGTTCTGAAGGGTGTCTTAAGTAATGGTGGAAGTCATTTAAATAAAACAGCAACCATAGAAGTAATTTCACTTGGCACTCAGATTGGGTGGCAATACCTCTTGGTATTGCAAATGGCGATAGGCGACGACAACCACTTACCATCAGATGGACCTGATAATATCTTAAAAAATGTAGATTCCCCAAGAATGCGGATGAAACAGTAGGGCGATGATAGCTCAGTGGTAGTGACGTCGGAAGCCGCGACGAAGGTGGGTTCGAATCCTGCAATAAGCTTGAGCTTTCGGTGAAGGAAAACATCGTGAGGAAACCATAGCACGGTAGTAGGGTACTTTGTAGTACCCGCCTGGCTAGCTACCATCCTCAAGTGGAAATCTGTCGCCAAACACCTACCGGTGTGTTCCGGCAATTGCACTTGAGAGTCAGTTGCCTTCATGGCATTGTAACAGGTCGGTAACACATTAGTAATAACTCTGGTATTGCAAATGGCGATAGGCAACGGTAACCACTTACCAACAGGTGGACCACCTGCCTGCTAGTCAACGTTCTGACATAAAAGGTAAACAACCCAACATTTGCATAATATATGACCCGGTAATGCCCTGAGCCGAGGTTCGTACCCCATTCGGGGGTGCCCTCAGGCGTTGTTACCTAAATTTTACCCGGCTGAGAGCCCTCTGCGCTCGCCGATTTGTCCGGTAAGGTTGCTGCAGCCATCAGAGGCTACCAACTTTAATCCTTTAAAAAAAAAAATTGCATAATATTCTTTAGGAATCATACTTTAGATATAACTTACCTCCCAATGAGTAAACTTGACGTTTTCGTTAAACCAGTCGCTAAGACATTGGCTCAGTTTCTCGTCAGTAAGAGCTGCAGAGACGTGACTCAAGGTACTGAAGTCTTCTGCAGACATTGTGGCAAATTACCTGGAAAAGATGACTTACTTTATGATTACTTGTTCCTGAGGGATCTTATGTTTTCCTGGGATAAAAAGTATCCTATGTGTTAATCCAGGTTATAAACTAACTGTGTTCCAAGTTTCATCCAAATTCGTTCTGTAGCTTTTACGTGAAAGAGTAACAAACATTCAAACTCACAAACTTTCGCATTTATAATATTAGTAGGGTAGCACTACCCACATCACTGAAGCAAAATTCGTCAGCACCCCATGGCCACACTCTGTTAGTTTAAGGAGCTAGGATAGCTTGTGTAAAGCTGGCACGGGGGAATGCACAATACACCCCAAGCGGGACGTCAGTGCAGGCCTCATCCTCCCCCATACAGAATACCAATTATATAGCAAGTCTAGTCTAGCCTCCAATAATTAGAGGATTTCTTTCTTTATTTCACAACTGAAACTAACATATATCATTGCCTAGCACCAAACTACAAACACCGGCGGCTATCGGCTATCTATCTGTCTGTTCGTGATAAACTCAAAAACTACTGAATGGATTTTCATGCGGTTTACACCTATAGACAGGGTGACAAAATTGAATTAAATTCCTTACTACAATTTTGTAGTCAAGATCCTGGCTAATAAATAGGGGCGTACCGAGGGGGGGCAATGGAGGGCAGTTGTCCCCCGCTGGAATTCCCATCCCACAGTAATATCTGCTGAATTTTTACAATATTACTATGTACTTATTAACTTTAGAAAAATCTGATTTGCCCCCCCTATGCCAAAAGCTGGGTATTTGCCCCCCCTTGGTCAAAAAGTGGTATGCCCTTGGGTAAGTATATAACTACATGAGCTGTAGATAGGTATTATCATTATCAATATTTCCACATGTGTGCGTTTATTCCCATTTGTTCCTTTGACAGTTCCTTTAAAGGGACAAATGAGACTTTTTCTTCCCATTAGTTCCTTCAAAACTGTCAAAGGAACAAATGGGAATAAACGCACGTGTGATGTCACAAATGTCTCTTACATAATCATATCAGTCTCATACTCATAATAAAGTGCAGTAATTTATAGTTTGAATCGCACAATCTAACAAGTGCTGATAAGCAATCTGCAGTATAATGGTATCTTCATATTTATCATAGGTTCCTGTATTTACTATTATTGTTGAGAATACTTGAGAATTATTATTATGTCTGTATTTTATATTATAAACATACCGGCTTTGGTATCGTAATTAATATTATAAAATTGCAAAGTAACTTACTCTGTTTGTTACTTTTTACACCTAAACCAATGACAATTGCGATTAAATTTGGCATGTATGTAGCATATATGGAGCATATAAGGACAGAGGTAACATTTTTAACCTATAGACATGGGTAAAACTACGGGGGGCAGACAATACGGTAGATTCCTGGCATATCAAATCAGCAACTTTTTAATAAATGTCAAAATGATTGGTTACATGGAATATTGTATGAAATACTAAGCTATGACGTCATAGTTTCACAGCATCAAATGATCTACTCTTAGTGGTTCTACTGGTAATTAAAAATCATAAAATGCATTAAATGTACAACATATTTGATGTTTCCATGTGTTTTCAGATGTTTAATGCATTGGTTTAGTGTTTGGTCATTTATTTTTGACACTGTCATCTAGCCTATACCTAGGTATAGTGATAGGTACAACACTTAAAAAAAAATAGGCAATTAATTTTTTAACTGGTGGTAAATTCAATAGCTTTGCCTGTCTTAACTGCCTTTCAAAGGTTTAGGCTGAATAAATGGCATAGACAATGAACACAGAATTTTGTTATATTTGTAGAAATTTCATGGTTTGTGCCACTACACTAACTTACCACTTTTTTTACATTTTTTTTTTAAATTTAAGTTTTATTATCATAGTTTGAACAGAAATAAAATTTTACAGGTTGTGAAATAAAAAAATCTGCTCTCTTTTTATTCACAAAACTAGGTAGGTAGTTAAAAGTAAAGTAGTGAAATATAGTTTAATCAATTTAGTTTTTAATTGTTTAGTTTAGTTTTTATTTGTTTAGTTTAGTTTTTATTTATGCTGTAATTTGTATATTTTCAACTTGTTATTTAGTGGATATCTAATATTTCTTATATTAATATTCACAGATAATGTATTTAAAACCTATTACTGACTATAAATTTATACTATTTTCTAGGTACTTATTAGTCAGTCTGAAGTTTTTGTATAACGGAGTTTAATCAATCAAATTAATCCTTAATTGAGATAAAATAATAAATAAAAATGTTTTACTTACTTTGTACTTTACCTATGTTGATGAATACAATAACATGACACTACTGTTCATAAAATAAATCTTCCGGTGTGAATTTAATTTTCCGCGCCTGTATATTTATTTATTCGTAATGATAATCACTCCAAATCCAAATATTAATTAAACAAACACAAACAAACTAGGTACCTATGTAATTCTTTTCCTTCGTATGTATAAACGTCACTGTCAGTCGTGTTTTGGTCGTGTCGTGTCTTCACGCAGCGTTGCCAGATGATTTATGGCAAATCGAACGAAACTATGAACGGGTATCGGTACGATAAGCTTATAAATGGTACGATTCGGTTCCAAAAACCTATTTTCTTATTCTAAAAATAGTTAGATTGATATTAATAAATCCAAATTAATTTAATGATGCAAAACCAAACAGAAATTAGACGGTGTTCACATATTGTAGTGGAAAAAAACGTATAAAAAATACATTGGAACATATTTTTGCATGGGACACCCGAGTATCTAACCATGCATTTTATATTTTGATTTAATTGAATCATAAAGTGGGCCTGTGGACGTAAAGTTGGATTTGCTTTATTGATTTTATAGAATTAAAAGTCTGAAAGTATGAAAGAAAAGTACGAATTTCGTACTTTTCTGACCCTTTTGGCAATGCTGTGCGTGTTATGAAAATGTCATAATGACGTTTAATTTAGTGACGTTCACAATAAAAGACAGCCAAGAATACTTAGGAGACTTTTTGGCGGGAACTTGCGAAGTGACGTTGCGTTTTCATTTTATTTTCATAAAATAGTGTATTTTTTGAGTTTTATTGAATATTATTGGTGGTATTTTGTCCAATGATGATCAATACAAGTGCACCTGTGAAGCGAAATGAGATTTTAATGATTAGGTACGTATACATATCATATAGGTATCTATTGGCTTTTCAAGTATTTATGGAAAATGCCTACCATTGTACTAAAACCTTACTACGTAACGTAACACAAGGTATAGATACTACGTATCTACGTAGTAATATCGTTCAATGAAATGACTGCGTGACTGACTATGACTTGAAAATGATTTATTAACATGACTTGAACTGTGGAGGAACTTGAAATATAACTTGACGATTATTAAATAGGTAGGTAGGTACATGAAGAATACATTGCTCAACTTTGACCCATTGCCAAATTAGGTACATAAACAAAGTGTGATACACTGCGGTATTTGGGACGAGAAGATATTACGTAGCTTTCCGAACGCTGCCCAAACGCTAAAAATGATTTCATTTTTGTTAAAAAAAAACAAATATTTCTTACGTTTATTTCTTTATAAATAGATTATCACAATATAAAAAGTAAAACGACAGGTATCAAAGACTCGAACTTAACCAAATTCTTCGCCTTCTAAATAAATTCTGGACCTTTACGCCCACTATTGGTGTACGCCAATAACGCTTTCATATCTACCATTTGCACTTCTCTGCCGTAAGCCATCATACGAAATGTAATATCTTGCCGGAACAGTATTTCCACGTAGAAATCTATCAGCATCATCTCATGGTCATAGCATATGTAGTATGGGCTGGTGCACCATCTAGCCAATGTTAATTTTGGCTTCGGAATGTTATCATCATCCAAATAGTTTCGGTATACTCTGAAGACCACGCAGGAATACTCTACGTCAGCGTAAATTGACATCTACAAATAAATAAACAGTAGTTTAGTACTCTACTACGTGGTACGGTATATCACACGTCTAAAGATCTTTGTCTGAGGTACTAAGTATCATTAGAATCCTTACATCATCCCGAATGACACTGGCCATATTATAATTATTTATTTTTTGTTTTAATTTGGAGATTGGCACTTATTTTTTAGATGTAATTATATATTATTTTAAAGATGATCTGCACTCACATTGTAAATGGCTCTTCGTTGTTGCCCGGGATTGCCCATGTATCGCGTTTCTAAGACGTTCTCATCTGTATATAATTCTACCTTTGTCTCTTCTGGATCACATATCCCATACCTTCTTACATTCGTCAAGGCTGAAATATATAAATACGCACAGTTAACGAGTTTCGTCTGTGGTTTCGTAGTCAGTGAGAATACGGAAAAAAATATATTATAAACGTGTAACACTTGTCAGTTACATAGTTCACATACTGACGGATAGATGGCGCTTCAATAATGTACAACCTACATCGCGCTGACAGAATTTATTCGTGTATTACCATATAATACCGGATCCCAATATTTACAGTTGGAATTTGGCTCCCAGACACGATGACGGAAGATCTCCCCTTTTCGATGGATGAATCATCCACCTTGTTCCTCCATAAATGTGAAAGTTTTATGTTTGTGACTAAAGCTGAACTTAACTTAACTTAAATTAATCGAAGCACAAAAATATATCTCTGGAATATATAGGTTACGTTTTATGGAGAAAATGATCCCTCGGGAACGCGAGTGAAACCACTAGTTTCTTTTTGTTTCTTGCACCACACACTTAGGTGATCTCGGTTCGCAATGGTTCACGTGTTGACATAAAATGTTCCACATACATCTCCGTAATATAATATGATCAGGCCCCATCCTTGTGATGGCAGGCTTCCCAACCGTGGAGAGGGTGTGGTCGACCCAGCTGTAGTACATGCCGTAGTCCAGGAACCTGGCAGGAGCTTCGCAGCCAGGACCGTACACTCCCAAACCGAGCTGGAAAACAATCCGGGACTTATTAACTAAACAACATTAGCTCTATCGGTATATGCAGTTAGGCGTGTTATAAATGTTTAATAAGAATAATAAACCAATGTAATGGATTCGAATCCTACAATAAGCTCCGCCTTTCAGTGACGGAAAACATCGTGAGGAAACCATAGCACGGTGGAAGGATACTTTGTAGGACCGGCCTGACTGTACCCTTAAGTTGAATTTTACCAAGCGCTATCGGTGTGTTCCGGGAGTTGCACTTAAAAGCTAGTTCCCTTCTAAACTTTGTGCGCTTTCCACCTTCGGCCACTTCATCACTAACCACGGTGAGACACAAGCTTAAAATCCCAGTGTTTACAACTGCATGTATTTGTTGGGATAGATACATACCAAGTACCACCGAGGTCCGAGTTTAGACACAAGAAGGGCTCCATTCCGCCATACGCACTGCCCTCCGGACTCCGCTTTGGCACAAGCTGTGTGCGTCGGCCAAATGGACTCGATGTCCATCTGATAAATAAATAACAAGTTCAAGTATAAATGGGATCATAACATAACAGCAGATGTGTTTTAAAACGTCACATCTTTTTTTTCTTACAAATATTATTAAAAAACCAGACAAGTCACTCACCCCATTTCTTCTATAAAACGTCTTACATTGCTCAGGAGATACGTAAGACATTTTGTATATTCTCAATGTTGAATTTCTGCAATCTGTAATGTAAAGAATTTAAAGAGAAAGAAAATAAGAATTTTTTTTTTCAAAAGGCTTGCGACTTTACTTTCACCGAGGTACGTGAAGTACATGTATAGAATTTTTATTTTATACAATCTTAGCAACATCTGAGGCACTTACTAACCGGGTTATTTGTGCCCGGATATCACTCGTGCATTACCGACCTTTCCGCCCTCGATGTGCTTCGACCTTACTCAAGAAGAAGAAGAAGTAAGCATCATCAGTTGGTGAGAAAAAAAATACCTGCAGATAGATCAATGGCATAAACCTTCGTAAAATCTCTCATTTCAGATGGAGGTGGACATATTGGGTACAATCCTGGAAGAGAAAATAAATGTTCAATTTACAGCTCATAGCTGAAACGTTCTCAATACATCAATTGTAAGTGTATTCCGAAACGGTGATAGAAGCGATTGTAACGATAAAGACATGTCGTCACTGTATCGCCTGTCGCCACGACGTCAACCAGGCGTCAAAGCGGATCAGCTACCCTAGCCTAGGCGACGATGCCGCGCTTACGGCTCGCCGACCGCTGGTTGACGCCCAGCTGTAAGCCGTTTGTCAGCTTGTCCCGCCCGAGGCGAGGCGATTAGTGTGTGTTGCAGTTTAATACAAAGTATACTAAACACGGCTCAAGTTAATATGGTGACGAACCGTTTACGAGTTGATATGTATACATAGATTCCTAACCCCTAACCCCATACATTTATTTTGTATTGTATATAAGTTGGACTATCTCTATGGGGGTTAGGAATCTGTATAGGGGTTAGAAATCTGTATGGGCGTTCGGTATCTGTATGGGGGCTATAAATCTACATGGGACTAGGAGAAACGTAAATTAAAAAGTGATTAACATATTTTATTAAAAATTTAAACTTGCTTCCTCGTAAGTTTTTGATGTCCAACTGTATCATAGCTAGAGCGCTGTACGATTTGTGTTTGTAGTCAGGGTGGTAGGTGTACTCTCTGATTGGTATCCTTGGACCGCTACAGTTATGACCGAAGATCACCGTTGTCCTCTCCCTGAAATATGGAATATACAACTGAAAACAAGGCACCTTCTTTTGGGAACCTTGCCGTTGATCGGCAGCAGGAGGATTTTTTTTATATATGTCATTATGTAGTTTCTATATTTGTTGTAAATATTGTTTAGAAATAAAATTATTTTTGGTTGTTCTGTGTGTACAAAAAAAACAAGGCAATTATTCTTTGCATATATTATTATAAAGGTCAAATACATAACCCTTCTTTTTGGCTTCGCCGCAGTCGGGTAAAAAATAGCTCCTAACAGACGTTTGACTTGTTTCTAAAGTTGCGATATCTTCTAAAGTTTTCTTGTAAATATAATATTTTTAACTTAGGTACTTACCTAAAACTATCCTTAGGATATTTGTTAATATCATCGGCAGCACCTAACGCTATATTTATGGTAATAAGAACTACTCCTGTAGTTAAGTGTTCTGTATCTGTAAATTAATTAATTATCAAGGATTATGGTTTTCAGGTATTTTGAGCTCCATCCTTACTAACTAATAAAAACAAAAGAGTGTGTGTGTCTGCTGTATGTCTGTTTGTCCGTCTTTCACGGCAAAACGGAGCGACGAAGGCTGAGGCTACTTTTTGTCTCTTTCTAACCCCCCATTTCCCTAAAATGGGGGGTGGAGGTTTGTATGGAGATAAGTAGGGGTAGGTAGAAGTAGGTAAGGGTAGGTAGGGGTAGGTAGAGGTAGGTAGGTATAGGTACTTAGGTCCCAGTTTTTATTTGTTCTCAGGGCAGGACAACGTCTGCCGGGTCAGCTAGTATACATATATGTTAGATATTGGTGCCGATTCTGTTGTTTACGAACTTAACTAATATTAGTCACGTCACTTCTCTTTCATGTTAACCCTATAGAAAAAAGATAGAACATTTTTAATGCTGTCAGTTTAGTCCATGCCGTCGTAATATGCGGGTAAATAGTCGTGCGTGACCAATATAGATCGCGCATAAATTCACGTTGAAAATAAGTGTTCGGACTAATCTGACAGACCTAAAATATCTTTCATCCCTTTCTTAAATTTCTTGTTAGAAAGAGATATAGTGAGATTAAATTTGTTTAGTTTGTAACCAACAGAATCGGAGCCACTGACTACTTAGTAGAGTTATCAAAAGTCAGCGGGTTGGTTTTCAGGACAGATTTGCAACGTCTGTTCATTCGAACCCTCAGCCTTTGCCATGGCATTCGATGACACTAACTGTGAGCTATCAACGCCATACGTGTTTTGGATCCACCATAAGTATCAAGTAATATTTGCGCGGAAAAACAGGAATTTTAATAGGCAACTATATCTGTGTCTTAGCGGTAAAACGTATTTATCTGTTATCTTACAACACGCTGCTAGTTGCTTGCTGTTTAGCGCTATTTTGACTTTTTGCTCTTGTACTAGTACGTGTTACTCTTGCCAGATATAGTAAGCGACAGAAGCCGTACCTAATCCCTGAAGTAAAAACCATGTTTGCGCAATTGCTATATAACTAGCGCCGAGTTTATAATCCTACTATCTTCTCTAAGATTACAACTAGCAGGTACTTTTTAGGCAGAGAGGCGTCGCAAAAAAACGGAGCAAATTCCCTAGGGCGTCACGGTAAATATTAAAGTTTTAGGAAGCCCTGTTATATACTACTAGCTGTTCCCCGCGGCTTCACTTGTGTTACCGGGATTTAAAGTAACCTAGGCTATAACCTTCGGGGTTATTGTAGCTTCCTATTGGTGAAACAATTTTTCAAATCGGACCAATAACACCAGAGATTACCGTGTTCAAACAAACTCTTCAGCTTTATTATAGTATAGACAGATAGATTAATATACAAAAAAAGATATATTCGTTATTTATCACTAGTACATACACATACAGGATGTACAAAACACCTCTTTTCCTAGAAGTCAGTTAAAAGCTAATTACCAGTTTGTGGGTATATGAGAACACCCAGCCATGGGTAATGTTCTATTTGGTCCTCTCCCTCGTAGTCGCCTCTGCGTGGAGAGTAGTCCACGCCGCAAGTCCTATTTACAGTTCCGCTAACTAAAATATGAAGTTTAGAACTAAGGTGCTTATAGGTACAGGCTGATTTGGCTTAAATCTCTGGTCTGGTACAAAAAAAGTTACTCGTGCTCAGATATACAGTGTATCCGGGTATGAACTAGCAATATTTTAGGTACTTGTATTTGAACACATTTTATGGGACTTGTCTTGGGACCAACCCTAAAAACTCGAAAAAAAAACTTTTCATACCAAACATCTATCTTGTTCGGTCAAAATTTATGAAATGTTTTTGTAGTTAGTGTACCTTTTATGTAATAAAATTAAAGAAAATAGGTTTCTTTTACAATTTTTTTTACTAGACATTAAAAACCTACTTACCAAAAATATAATTCAAGATATTGAACGCACATAATAATATTTTCAGCTGTTTTGACACTGGCCAACTAAAGTAACTCCTAGTTCTAGACATTAACACTTATACTATGTTCCGAACAATTCAATGAAATTTTGAACTTCTCAGCAAAATCTGCTGTTTATTTCGTATTGGATGAATATGACGAAGCCTTTGCCTAACAGATATTATGTCAACAATGATTATTTAAAACTGTGTATCGGATTGTAAATAGGGTTGCTAGGCGTCTGACTTTTTATCTGTTGGTCCGGCCAACAGTCCGGCTTTTAGACGACCGTAGCCAGCCAGCTAAAAATAGTAAGAAATTACCCACTGTCGTGGAAAAGTTAGGTATTTTTCAACGCATAGCAACCGCTTTTGTTTGTGTAGCGAAACCTTACAAACGACATAGATAGTTCACACTCCAATTGATAGATGGCGCCACAAGATTAAACATTTTTTAAATATAAAATGGGCTTACGTTTGGCGGTCGATAGATCCTGACAAGAAGATGTAGCATGCTTGCCTAGAATTTATCTATAACACTATGGTATTATAGATACATTCTAACACAAAGACCCTAGAAGTGGGAGTTCAACTTTTTTGATGAAGCAAATCTTTGAGTCCGTATTGGCAGAATACCGTTTTCCCAGCGTCTGATTGTTTGATGGAGCAATGGTAATGGGGGACTGATATCAAACTATCGAAAGCTTCATTGTGCTAACAAAACTCTTATTGGACTGGGACCTTATGGGGCAGACACGGTGGCTCAGCCTCGCAGAAGATCTTAATGGAGGCGTCATCCCACCTATTCTTATTTGGAAAAGATGCACTTGAGAGCCAGTTGCCTTCTTGGCATTGTAAAAGGTCGGCAAAATATTGTCATTGGACCACCGGTCTGCTTGTCAACCTAAAAAAGATTGCCATATAAATGTTCGACAAATATTAGTATTTTTTCAATAATGGGCGATGCCCGGCTTAATAAAAAAAAATACCTGGCAGCCCTACTCGTAAAAAATACCCAATACATAGTAAATATAAATATAATACAAACTGTAAACAGTAAACACTTACCACGGTCTTATTGACATCTTTCGACAAAGTAAACAATTATCTTTTTATAAATAACCAAAGAGTAAATATATGCAGGTTGATATAAAAAATATTTTAGTGTGGAAAATAAACCTAATATTTCCATATAACAAAAAAATATCAACAATTTTATTTAGCTTAGCATTAAAATACGCTTCAACGTAAGTCTAACTGAGTACTTTATTAATTTAGTGTAGTGAGTATTTTAATAGTGTTAATAGGATTCTAAAATAGCTATAGCGCCCCATCACTACCTTTCTGAGTACGAGTACCTACTTAAAGGTTTATTATAAAATATATTTTTATAATTTTAAAATAAATCGTTTAAAATTGACTCCCTTATCTCCGAAAATACTGGGCCAAAATTTTTAAAAAAAAATACAGATGATAGTTCTTTACCTTTGATTACAGGGAAAGAACTATCAGAAGTCTAAGGTATTTAAAGTACCATAGGAAATTCCGGATCCCTCGGTGCGCGAGTCAGACTCGCCCTTGTCCGACTTTAACCGACTTCAAGAGGTTATCAATTCGTCTGATAGTAGGTAGGCGAAAAAAATCTGCGGTAGGTAGGTAAATACCATGATATTTTCCGTGAAATGAAATGCAACATCGACACGCGCGTGACCCGCATTACCCTACCCGCAACCCGGCGAAAATCAGTACAAGAAAAACGATCTATCTAAACGCATTAAAAAACTGTAATTAGTGAAATAATAGAAAAATATAGTGTCTATTTGTGTTGGATTGCCATAGGAGTTTCTGGTAAGTCCTTATCTCTTTATTCTAGAAGGCTCCACGTCATGCAAATTGATATTTTTATCACCAATTATTCCATAAAGTAACCATAGAGTGAAGAGTTTTTTGCAAGGTCGACGGGCGTTTATTGCTTGTTCGAAAATCAAAATTTATGTACTTTATGAGAACATACAAGAAACAGAAGCCCCCACACTACGAGGCTTCCGCGACACCACAATCAGTCTTGTACACGGCAACTTTACTTTTATCAATAAATACCAACATTATTACTCCTATGTCGTGGGAATAAGGTTGAATATAATTTTCACAAGTTCATAGGTTATGTTGGCGGCTAAATGCAGCTGTCATATTGCCCGAAGGCGCGAATCAAGGATTCCGCGTCAAAAACAAAGCTTTGCCGTGTTGCGGTAAGTTTTGTGACGCAAAGGACTTCCTTTTTTGAAAATTTGTAGTGTCTCTTTTGAAAATAACAGGGAAAAGGTCTTGTCGGGATTTGGTCGGGATCATCTAAAGACATAAAAATAAGATAAAAAAAAGTAAAAACTTTTAAACAGTATGTAAAGATAAAGATAGCAAAATGTGATTATGATGACGATACACTTCGTGAGATGACAGCACTTAAAGTGGAGGCTTCGGTTGGGGCGTTAAATACAAATTTTATCAGGTTTTGTGCTAATTGCAGCTCAGTTATAGGTCGTAAGTTATCAACATATTATTTGCGACAAGAATGGTAGTATATTTACAGATTAATAACAAAATAAATCATCAACATATTCCTCCAAGGTATATTACTGACATATACGACTATTTCATGAAAATGTTACTAATATACCTACCCTGTTATTAATATACCTAATACCATTATTCTCGCAAATAACATGTTGATAACTATAACTGAGCTGCAATTAGCAAAAAACGTGATAAAATTTGAATTTAACGCTCCAATCGAACGTTTCACCTTAAGTGAATATTTACACCCCTGACATTTACCTGTATTTAAAATATTTGTCAATTTCATCGTAGCGTCTGACTTTATCGAGAGGACTAAAAATTGAGTAAAACAAATGTAAGGTGATGATAGCTCAGTGGTAGTGACGTTGGATGCCGCGACGAAGGTAGTGGGTTTGAATCCTACAATGAGCTTGAGCTTTCGGTGAAGGAAAACATCGTTAGGAAACCATAGCACGGTGGTTAGGTACTTTGTAGTACCCGTCTGGCTGGCTACCACCCTCAAGTTGAAAATTTGTCGCCAAGCACCTACCGGTGTGTTCCGGCAATTTCACTTGAGAGCCAGTTTGCCTTCTCGGTATTGTAACAGGTCAGCAACACATTGGCAATATCTCTGGTATTGCAAATGGCGATAGGCGACGGAAACCACTTACCATCAGGTGGGCCGTATGCTTGCTTGCTACTTTAGTAGTATAAAAAAAAACAGAATTGTAGAAATCAAAGGTACATTAACAAAGCGTTTAATTCTCTGTAAGCTATATTTTCTATCTGCAGAAGCCATGCAGTGCAGCAAAGCCATAATCTGAAATTGCCCTCAATCAAAACAAAGCCAAAATACCAAATTAGAACAACTAAATTCAAATTATCAACGGCAAACTTAATTATACACATAGAATTAGGACGTGCAATCAAATATGCAACTATCATCTGAAGCGTAAAGCCTAAAATAGATGAGCAAAGTTTGTGTACGTGCAAACGTATCACGGTATTAAGTATTTTACCGCGCCATACCCACCTGCCGCAAACTCCGTTGACATTACCCCGTCTCCTTCATTCTATTCTCCATTCGTTCATTTATAATTCATTCGCTCACTCACGAACTGAGAGTGTACATCCCTAAGCCCCGTTGGGGTATACGTCTATAATGCTGCTAAATTGTAAATGACCATTTCGACTTTGAGTGAACTTCGAATTTCGGGTGTTTTAAATTATTCATATAAAATTGGCTGCGTACGGCGCGTATAGCGTGGATGTCTGGTTAATATTATGAATATTTAAGGTCAATAGCACAGATTATGTATATACAATAGTAAAGCGTCCAAAGGCTGGCACACATATTTTTATTGCCATCTGATTTTAGTGTTGATTTGATTACTGTATTTTCCTCATAAAGGTATATTGAATTGGATTTCTGTGCGTTTGGAATTTTGGATGTGTATTATTTAGATTTTTTTTTAACTAGTGCCGTTACTTAGATATAAAAAATAATATATTTAGTCCGTCAGTTAGGTACGTTATCAAAAAATATTGGATACGTATTTTTTATTTCATAAAATCAAATAAAAAAATACAAAGATAAGTCGCATCAAAGTTCAGGAGTGGGGGCTTGTGACGTCTTCTGTCTGTAAAAAGTGTACTGAGACATGACGTCACGCGAAATTTTAACCCATAAGTTTCCAATATTTTTTGGTTATCTAACTGACGGACTAATTAGATTTTTTGAGTCATCATCCCTATTAGTACCACCGAATCCTTCAACTTAAACTCAGTAAGGCTTCTGTCTTATATAATTGCTTACCAAGAAAGGGCACTATAACAAAACATAACGTAATCTCTAATAGGTAGATATCTAGATTAAGGTGTCCTATAGCTAGAACAAAGGAGCTGCCCTGAGCACAAAGCTCAGATATAGCTTTGTATTGTGGACTAATCCGCTTAGGAGCTAAACAGAACTGTAGAATTTTCAATTTTGATATACTTTAAAAAATAGTTGCTGTCACCTCTCGAAGTCTATAATATATTTTATCTACTCTCATATCGTAATGTTCTTATTATGAAATCAAAATCAGTACTTTAATGACCCACTTTAGGCACACCCGTGTATAATGATTCATTATAGTACAGTTGTGTTCCCAAGATAATGCTATAAAATAACTTTTTTTCTATTAAAGTACACTTTGGACCTATCAATAGTATAATCAATCAGTATCAATTCAATTTGACGATGACAATGTGACTAATTTGTTTACTTGAAATTTAGAGGTAAGAATTTTTGGGAGTTGGCAACTCGGATTTGATTAGGTTTATGATTATTGTGTCTGTTTATTTTATTGTTTTTGCTTACATATATTATTTTGACCAAAAATGTTTTTTTTTTTTTTTTGCAAAGTTGGTAGAAATTCAATTTTTTTAAATGACATTATTTCGTAGTTAATAACCCCATATTATGCAACAGTATCATAAACTACTATTTTTTAATTTATGAAAAAGTTACATTTTTATCGGCAGTTAGTTCTCATGTTTTAACAAAAGTCCTTCCATATGTCTGTTTGTATGTCCGTCTGTTTGTATGTTTGTCTATATGTCTATCCTTGTGATTGTCAGTTTGTATGTATGTCTGTAGTAGGTACTTTAGAAAGTGGTGTACGCACAATGTGGTTAGTCTCACTATGTTGTTATGGACATAGGGATAAACAATGCTTTTTAAGTACTTTTTAGGGTTCCGAAAAAAAAAAAAACGGAACCCTTATAGGATCACTCGTGCGTCTGTCTGTCTGTCCGAAAATATTGGACTGGATTGAGTTGAAAGTTGGTACACATATGTAAGTCGATGACCCAAACATGGACGTGTTACGTAAATAAATGAATTTCAAACATGGGGGCTAATTTTGGGGGGTAAATTATAAAATAAAAAAAAAAAGTTTTGCAGACAATATTGTGTAACATATCAAATGAAAGGGCTTTTTATCAGGATGTCAAATATATTTTTTTTAGAATTTTAATTTAAATAGTTTTGAAGTTATTTAAGAAAATAGGCGAAAAATTGGCGAAAATTGACCATTCCCCCCCCCTTATTTCCGAAACTACTGGGCCAAACATTTTGAAAAAAAATCAGATAATAGTTCTTTACCTAAAGATTACAGGAAAACCTATGAGAAGTCTATCTAATACCTTTAAACCTACAATTCATGGATATATATATATAATCTGAATCTCGGAAACGGCTCCAACGATTATCATGAAATTTGGTATGCAGGGGGTTTCGGTGGCGATAAATCGATGTAGCTAGGTTTCATTTTTATAAAAGACGATTTCCAAAAAAAAAAAAACTTTTTATAGTTACCATCAACAAATTTGGGTCAGATTTAAAAATATTTATGGAACCTAGTTAAACATGTACGGAACCCTCTCCCCGCGAGTTTAACTCGCATTTGTCCGATTTATTTTAGTTGGTTTTTAGTAGTGACATGTTTTATTAAGTCTTCTATCAATTCATTCATAATTTGTGGGTGTAATCCAACTTCTCGTGCGTCTACCAAAATAATTAAAAAGGCGTTTAGATACTTATTTTTTTTTTAATTATATGTATGATATTTTCAAGACCTTTCAGCAGCTTTTGACGGAACTCAAAAAATATTTGGATATACTTAGATAGATAAAAAATAAAACTGGACAAGGGCGCGCACCGTGGGTTCCGGAATTTTCTATCGTACAGACTTCTTATGTTTTCCTTTCCTGTATAGGTAAGGTAAAGTACTATCATCCGTATTATTTTCAAATTTATTTTAGTACTTGACTGACTTATCAAATCAGCTACTTTTTAATAAATGTCAAAACGATAGTTTGTATGAAATATTACACTATGACGTCATAGTTTCATAGCATCAAATCATATACTTTTAGTGGTTCCACTGGTAATTAAAAATCATAAAAAGCATTAATTGTACAACATATTTGTTGTTTCCACGTGTTTTTAGATGTTTTATGCATTGGTTAGTATTTGGTCATTTATTTTTGACAGTGTCAACTACCCTATTATCAAAACAAGCTACAAAGCAAACACAATAAATAGGAGTTTAGTCCTAGTTCAAAGGTTCCCAAAGTGTGCGCCGCGGCGCCCCGGTACGCCGTAGAAAGTAAAGAGGGACGCCGTGAGTCGATCCACTATCATTATCCGAACAGTCTTTCATGTTGTTTTCAGTTTCAATTCTTTTATAATTAAAAAACTCAATTTTATATTGTAGATGTTTTAATTTTTGTTCCTATTTACCTAACTTTGTAGTATCCTGGCTGGCTACCACCCTCAAGTTGAAAATCTGTCGCCAAGCACTTACGGGTGTGTTCCGGCAATTGCATTTGAGAGCCAGTTGCCTTCTTGGCATTGTAACAGATCGGCAACACACCACCACTTGACAAGCAGGCTCGCGATATAATAAAATAAATAAAAATGTAGGGGAGAGGGTGGCAAGATGGGGTACTTAAGCTTTAAAGGTCAATAATATAAAAAATAACAGAGTGAGACAATCATATTTATTTTTAATAAACAACTAATTATTACTTTTCTAATGTTTGGTGTAATTAGGAACTTTTAGTTACACATTTAAGAGAAAAAAAAAAAATAAAAAAAAAAGATGTTTTGCCCCGTCTTGACCGTTAACCACCGGGCGATTGACAAGTGTCATGGCGGCGCATCGAACGATGAATGAACGAACGTGATTGGTCAATTTAAACTGTGAATTTCGTTGGGTACCCCGTCTTACCTCCTTCTCCCCTATGTATCTTTTTCAAACAGCTAGGGTAGGGCGCCGTGACAGAATACTAAATTTGTAACTGCGCCGGGGGCTGAAAAAGTTTGGGAACTCCTAACCTAGTTAATTACTTACTATTGGAGCCATAATCGCTCTTATCAAATGTAACTGCGTTCGGCACTGGCACACTCAATAGCAGTATTTTACAATTTGCAGACTATTAGGTGAATTTACATCGACCAATAGGGAATTGTAAATTACTATCGAATAACCTGTGAATTTGGTAATGTTTATACATCGTTAACGAAGAGTTTTCATAGTTATATTGCTATATTATATAGTATTAAATGTAACATATTAGTTAATTAGGTATTTAGTTATGGTATTAGGTACAGTATGACACAACTTAGATGTAGCATCGGCGAATCGTTTTCGTACACTTCACTTCCGATTTACACAACAAATAAAAATAATTCAGTATCGCGCCATTCAACGTTCAACAAGATCATTTTCGCCGATCATTTTTTAACACATGAGTAATGTTGTACTCGCACTCTTTTCGAGAACGATCGATTTTACTAAGTTGTGTCATAATATACTGGTACTGTCAAAACGATTATTTTAAAAATGTTTTTTTTTTGCGATTGTCAATCGTTGGTCGCAAAGTAAGTTTGGAAAACATTTTTTCAGTACCTTTACCTACTATAGTCTTTGTTTACCTACTAACTCTTCAGCTTTATTATTAGTATAGATAATTTATATCTGTCTATATCTTACTAATATAAAGCTGTAGAGTTTGTTTGTTTTAAGGTGGAGGCGTCGGTTGGAGCGCGAAATTCAAATTTTATCACGTTTTTTGCTAATTGCAGCTCAGTTATAGGTCGTATAAAAATAATCATCAACATATTCCTCCAAGGTATATTACTGACATATACGACTATTTCATGAAAATGTTACTACAATTCTTCTCTCAAATAACATGTTGATAATTTACGACATTTAACTGAGCTGCAATTTGCAAAAAACGTGATAAAATTTGAATTTCGCGCTCCAACCGAAGGTATACCCTTAATGCACTAATCTCTGGTGTTAGGTACTGGTACGATTGGAAAAATTCTTTAACTAATAGGAAGCTATATTATCCCCGAAGGTTATAGGCTACTTTTTATACCGGGAACGCGAGTGAAGGATCGAAGTCCTATCCAGGACTGAAATTTGGCATACTAGCAATTTTTTTTTATGTAAATGTAAATTCAATCTAACTGATTTACTTCATATACTACTTTTTTTTTTGTAAATACATACTTATATAGATAATTACACCCAGACTCAGGACAAACAGACATGTTCATGCACAATGTTTGTCCTGGATGGGAATCGAACCCATGACCTGGCTTGTCAATTATGATGCTATTACGATGTAGGCATCCGCTAAGAATGGATTTTTGAAAATTCGACCCCTAAGGAGGTAAAATAGGGGATCGCGGGTGAAACCTAGTTACATTATAATTTACACGCACACAAAAAAAAGAAATACAAAATTTCTAGAGAGTAACAAGTTTATTTAACTCTCCAACAGTTTTTACCCTCGTCTGCTCACAAAAACGAATGTCGGAACCTCAGGTTATATTATAATACGACATCGGAAAATATGCAAATGAGAATCAAACTTGTACCATAGACTTGTACGGCACTCTCGACTTGGTCTTGCAAGTTTCATCGAAAAAAGTGTTTTTTTTTTTAAATCACCGCTCGGTCGGTCCCTTATAAAAAACTTGATGTAATTAAGTTAGGTTAGGTTTTCATGCTACCATAAAAAGCGGACGCGTTCGTTACTGAAAGTGGCGATACTTTTTAAGGAGATACAAATTTGAAATACGTGGTGGTAATACTTACATACTAAGCGCTTTAATTTTTGTATTTTACTGTGATATGAATTCTGAAACCACGTAGGTATTAGAAGAGTTTCAAAACTAAAATAAATTAAAATTTAAATGAAAAAAATTGGATTCCTTATATGATCACTCGTGTGTCTGTCTGTCCGAAAATACTGGACGTCATGGAGCTGAAATTTAGTACACATATGTAAGTCGGTGACCCAAACACGGACGTGTAACGTAAATAAATGAATTTTTAACATTGAGGGCTACTTTTGAACAAAACATAATTTGTGTTCAATTTAAGCTGCACTAAACAATCAGTGTAATTACGACGTAAAACATTATATGTAGGTATTATTTCGTAATGAGTATAGAGGAGCCATTATGTCGAAAGTGTTTAGGGAGTGTTCAGTTATCTGGGATCTAAAACGTGCCGTTCCGGGGACTTGGGATCAGATAAACTGTCCGCTCTGTGCGATCCGATATTCGACAACACTAGTGGCTAAGAAACTTTTTATATACTAGCTTCTACTTGCAGATACTCCTGCGACCCTAGTAACTATGTATGTTGAAAGGAAGTATTTTTTAGGTTCCGTAACTCTAAAGAAGAAAATCGGAACCTTTATAGGATCACTCGTCACCTGTGTCAGTCTGTCTGTCTGTCTGTCTGTCCGAAAATACTGGACTTGATTGAGTTGAAATTTGGTACACATACGTAAGTCGGTGACTTAGAAAATAAAATAAAAAAGTTTTACAAACTATATTGTGTGACATATCAAATAAATGGGCTTGAATATATTTTTGTTATAATAGTTTTGAAGTTATTTAAAAAAATAGGCGAAAATTTACCATTATCTCCGATACTACTGGCCAATTTTTTTTTAAATTACAGAAAATAGTTATTTATCTATAGATTACAGAAAAACCTATAAGTAGTCTATGGTATTTAAAGTAACATAGGAAATTATGGAACCATCAGTGCGCGAGTCAGACTCGCACTTGTCCTTTTATTTTTTTGTTAACAGTAATTTATTAAAATCTGAGATCCACTGCCGCCCATGAACTAGACGCGGCAACCATTGAAAAACGGCGATTCTTTAGCTTCGAATTAAATACGCTAATTACCCAAAATATATTTTCAAACTTAAGTCCATATTTTAAAGTTAAAATTCAATTAACTTTGCCCGACAACATTATACCGTTTGATCACCAAGAGGAATCACAGGGACACAACTTAAATGAAGCATCGGCAAAATTCGAAAAGACGTATGTGCGCCTAAAAAAATACCCATGTGTTAAAAAATGAACGTTGCATGGCGCGATATTGGTGCCGATTCTGTTGTTTACGAACTTAACTAATATTAGACAAGTCACCTCTCTTTCATTTGAACCTTATTGAAAAAAGATAGAACGTTTTTAATCCTGTCAGTTTAATCCATGCCGTCGTAATGTACGGGTAAATAGTCGTGACCAATAAAGATCGCGCTTTAATACACGTTGAAATATGTGATCGGACTAAACTGACAGGACTAAAATGTCTTGCATCCCTTTCTTATATTTACTATTAGAAAGAGATATAGTGAGATTAAATTTATTTAGTTCGTCAACAGAATTGGCATCAAATGAATGATTTTTATTAGTTGTGTAAATTCGTAAGTGAAGTGTACGAAAACGATTTGCCGATGCTACATCTAAGTTGTGTCATACTGTAGATAATTGACTGCCGTCATTTTGATAACTTTTTCCTATTAACCCCTTCAACTTTCACTTTGGGGTTTTGGTAATATCGATGAGTTAATTAAAATGTCAAACTTGTACCTACCACTTGATTTGTCTGTTAAGGTGGAGGCGTCGGTTGGAGACTTTGGTTGGAGGGCGAAATTCAAATTTTATCACGTTTTTTTGCAAATTGCAGCTCTACTGACTGTACATATACGACTATTTCATGAAAATGTCACTAATATACCTTGGAGGAATATGTTGATGATTTCTTTTGTTATTAATCAGTAAATATACTACCATTCTTGTCGCAAAACACATCTTGACAACTTATGACCTATAACTGAGCTGCTATTAGCAAAAAACGTGATAAAATTTGAATTTCGCGCTCCAACCGAAGGTTTCACCTTAACACTTTGTGGTCGTTATTATATTTTTTAACATTACAGGCTTAGGGTCGGTTGCATAAAGCGCGGTCATAGTAAGGTTATTATTAACTTTAACCGTCGAAAGAAAGCAAATTGGGTTACTCGTGTCACTTTTACCACTTTTACGGATGTAATAATAAACAATAAGTTAAAAAATGATCTATTTTGATTACAATTTTTTTTAATGGAGGTCCATCATCATCATATCAGCCGAAAGACGTCCACTGCTGGACAAAGGCCTCCCCCAAGGATCTCCAAGATGGCCGGTCTTGCGCTACCCGCATCCAGCGGTTTCCCGCGACACTAACAAGATCATCCGTCCACCTTCACTCAACTCTATATTTCAGATCAATTGAACACCGAGAAGTAGGTTAGAATTGACTTGCAAGTTTCCACCTAAATATTACGTACCTACCAGTGGCGAAGGGTAAAATTATGGCGAGGGTAAGCCGTTCAAAGAACACCGAAAATTGTATACTTAGTTACAGTGTTTTTTATATAAAAGTGGCTTTGAAATGATGAATCTGTGGGACTGGGATTTCTAAAAGGTAAGCCGATGAGAATAGGCTTGTATGGACCCTTCGCCTCTGGTACGTAGGTACTATGCCTCGCTAAACAATCAAATAAAATCACACAACCTGTAAAGTAGAAACCTAGGAACTTGAAGTACCTAGAAGTCTCGCAACCTACATCGTTAAATAGAACCATAGAACGTAAACTATCGACAGGAAGCTTTCAATTCGCTAATGATTTGAGTGCAGGGTTGCCACCCACTTATAAACTCATAATTGAGAACTACGCACTCGCGACGTGACGTTGGTATAATTTAATAAACGTAGGACATAGTGGCTTTGAGATTCAATAATGTTATAAATAGCGTATCTCAGAAGTTTCTAAATATGATTTACTTCCACCCCGCGGTTTCACCTGCATTCCCGAGAATTCTTAGGATTTCCCGAGATAAAAAGTAGCCTATATGTTATTACAGGGTATGATCTATCTATGTGCCAAGTTTCATCCAAATCCGTTCAGTAGTTTTTACGTGAAAGAGTAACAAACATCCATACATCTATACTCAAAGTTTGCAATTTATAATATTAGTAGAACTAGCTTCTGCGATCTCCTATTTTATCAAATTTTCAAAAATCCTTTATTAGCAAATGCCTACGTCATATAGCTATCTGTATGGAAAATTTCAGCCCGATCTGTCCAGTGGTTTGAGCTGTGCGTTGATAGATCAGTCAGTCAATCAGTTTCTCTTTCCTTTTATATATTTAGATTTAGACGATATGGTACTGGACATAGCCCGAAGAATTGCCAAACTTAAGTGGCAGTGGGCGGGGCACATCGCTCGTAGAACCGACGGCCGCTGGGGCAGAAAGGTTCTCGAGTGGCGACCACGAACCGGAAGACGCAGCGTGGGCAGGACCCCCACAAGGTGGACCGACGATCTTGTTAGGGTCGCGGGAAACCGCTGGATGCGGGTAGCGCAAGACCGGCCATCGTGGAGATCCTTGGGGGAGGCCTTTGTCCAGCAGTGGACGTCTATGGGCTGATATGATGATATGGTACTGCTGACAGTAGCCAGAGATATATGAAAATTGCAATTAGGTTAACCTAAATCTACATTAACTGAATCAAAGAGCTTTATTGCAACACAAAAAGCTCATTTTATATCTCTCTGCCTGCTGTCTACTGCATTAAACTACAAAATAAATAGTGTAGAAACTTTTTTTTTGTTATGCTTCATTCTGTGACGAACATGAAAGTGTACTCTATTCTAAATTCTAATAAAATGCAATAAAATCTAAAATTAAAAACTATGGCACCAAAAAAAATAAACTCGCTGTACAACCCTACATGTAGTTAGCATCGTTTGAAGACGCGACAGTTTCGGGCAACTGCTTACGCAACACAACTATACTACAAGTACTATTGAACTATGCACTACAATACTTTATAGTACAAGTGCTACATGACTAAGCCTTTTGTATGATTTAGACATCGAAATGTAGATAATGGTGCCGATTCTGTTGTTTACGAACTAAAATAAATTTAATCTCACTATATCTCTTTCTAATAGTAAATATAAGAAAGGGATGCAAGATATTTTAGTCCTGTCAGTTTAATCCGATCACACATTTCAACGTGAATTTAAGCGCGATCTTTATTGGTCACGACTATTTACCCGTACATTACGACGGTATGGATTAAACTGACAGCATTAAAAATGTTCTATCTTTTTTCAATAAGGTTAAAATGAAAGAGAGGTGACTTGTCTAATATTAGTTAAGTTCGTAAACAACAGAATCGGCACCAATAGGGATGATGACAGGGTACAAAATAATTAATTCTGTTTAGTCCGTCAGTTAGGCCATCAATAAATATTGGATACGTATTTTTTATTTTATCAAATCAATAATAAAATACAAATAATGCACATCAAAGTTCAGTGGGGGGGCTTGTGACGTCACGTCTCTGTAAAAATTATACTAAGACGTGACGTCGATCAACATTGTTACAGTATGACACAACTTAGATGTAGCATCGGCAAATCGTATATCTACACTTCACTTCCGATTTACACAACTAAAAATCATTCATTATCGCGCCATTCAACGTTCAACAAGATTATTTTCGCCTAAAGTACTTACTAATAAACATGGGTAATGTTGTAGGCGCGCTCTTTTCGGGAATTATCGATTTTACGAATTTTGCCGATGCTTCATCTAAGTTGTGTCATACTGTACAAGGCTTGATCTGTACACATAGTTGTTTATTGTTAAGCGTTGTGTGTAGTGGAAGTGTGGAAACGTACTGTTATTATCTACAAGAATTTTACTGAAAAATCGGACAAATGCGAGTTAAACTCGCGTGGATAGGGTTCCGTACATGTTTAACTAAGTTCCATAAATATTTTTAAACCTGACCCAAATTTGTTGATGGTAACTAAAAAAGTTATTTTTTTTTGGAAATCGTATTTTCTAAAAATGAAACCTAGCTACATCGATTTATCGCCCTCGAAACCCCCTGCATACCAAATTACATGAAAATCGTTGGAGCCGTTTCCGAGATTCAGAATATATATATATATATCCATGAATTGCAGGTTTAAAGGTATTAGATAGACTTCTCATAGGTTTTCCTATAATGTTTAGGTAAAGAACTATTATCTGATTTTTTTTCAAAATGTTTGGCCCAATAGTTTCGGAAATAAGGGGGGGGGGGGGGGGGGGAAATGGTCAATTTTCGCCAATTTTTCGCCTATTTTCTTAAATAACTTCAAAACTATTAATATTAAAATTAAAAAAAAATATATTTGACATCCTGATAAAAAGCCCTTTCATTTGATATGTTACACAGTATTGTCTGGAAAACTTTTTTTTTTAATTTTATAATTTACCCCCCAAAATTAGCCCCTATGTTTGAAATTCATTTATTTACGTAACACGTCCATGTTTGGGTCATCGACTTACATATGTGTACCAACTTTCAACTCAATCCAGTCCAATATTTTCGGACAGACAGACAGACGCACGAGTGATCCTATAAGGGTTCCGTTTTTTTTTTTCGGAACCCTAAAAATGCCTAAGACTAGTGGCTCCGTGAGTTTTCATTATTTTCCATCCCCTCACAGTCCTCACACCACAGATAACTCATGTAATATCTAGACTACTTTTATTTTAGAATTACAATTAGGGTATCACGCCTAATAAAATGTTTATCATTGGAAAACTACAAGAGACAGGTATTGTAATGTGCATTCTCGTACCAACATTACAATAGCTTATAGCTTACGTGATTTCAAGAAAACTCAATTCATTCTGTTCACTGGAATGCAAACAAGTTATATTCTCCCATCCAGAGTCTTAAGGACGGCCGACTGTCACACCGTACTGTAACAAAATGCAGTGGATGTGAAGATCGCTGATTAATTCAGCCTGATTCCGCCTTCTCCTTTTTTACACCGAAGTACTAGACGCCGGGAAAAATTTCACCCATACGTTGTTGATATACCGAAGATACGGACACAACGTTTTGCTTCCTCATTTATAACGCGGACAGCAAAGGAGTGGAATTTGCTTCCGGCGTCTGTATTTCCAGACTCCTATAATCTCGGAATTTTCAAGGCCAGGGTGAATAGGTTTCTTCTGGGCAAGCGTGCTCAATCATAGGCTTCGTCATCGTCCACTAAATGGACGAGTCTGTGGCCAAACGCAAGCCCATCTTATATTAAAAAAAACGTTAAAACAAACAGTGGGACTAATCTGACAAGTTGTAAATTTTATTTCGTAATTCGATTGCTTTTAGGTCTAATTGTTATCCTATTCCTCAAATAACTCTATTCAACGACTATTCTAAATTCAAATTAACTGCAAGATACCGCGTATCAGAGAAATTATATATTTTTTTTACTTTGTATAGGCCTGTGTTTGACCACAATCTCATTGTGGACAGTGATGATGTAGCCGATAGTGGTAAGCATACAAGGAAACTGGCTCTCAAGTGCAGCTATCGGAACACACCGGAAGGTGCTTGGCTACAGATATTTAACTTGAGAGTAGAAGCCAGCCAGGTACTACAAAGTACCTTGCTATGATTTCCTCACGTTGGTTTCCTTCACCGAAAGCTCAAGCTCATTGTAGGATTCGAAGCCGCGACCTTCGTCTCGGCATTCGACGTTACCACCACAGAGCTATCGTCGCCATCAAACACCACATTTGCTTCATAGATGACTGAAGAGAATTTGATTGAGCTGTCATTGTTCTTTCATTTCATCAAATTTGACAGATTTGTATGGAGTTTTGTGTTATAGCCCAATTTTTGGGGACAACAGATATGTTTCTGCGAAAAACTAGCAACATTATGGGGGCATGTCATCCCTAAATTAGTTTAGATGTGCAACAACATAATCGTCACAAATATTCGGTGTAAATTATTTCGGCAGAACTGGCGTGTAAGAATCCGTAGGACAGCTTAAAAGTTGGCGTGCAGCATTTTGAAGGAAAAATGTTTTATGTTATATCTCCAGATTGAGTTCTAGATGCTTTATTATTTCTTTATGTGTCTACGTCGCCGTCGATGCAGTTTTATATAAGAGGTTTATAATGCAGTTGGCGTTGTATAATTCGACGTACGTACCTATCTCCATACATCCATACTGATATTAAAGAATTTTAATATCCATTAACATCCATATTAAAATCCAAATTAACATCCATATTTTCAGTTCAAGTGTATTCCGAACCGGTAGTAGAGTCTAAAAATTGTAACTGTTGACATTCATAAGTGCCTTATTAGGGACAAAACTGAATAAATTAGTTTTTGATTTTATTAACATCCATATTAACATACATATTAACATACATATTAACATCCATATTAACATCCATATTAACATCCATATTAACATCCATATTAACATACATATTAACATCCATATTAACATCCATATTAACATCCATATTAACATACATATTAACATACATATTAACATCCATATTAACATCCATATTAACATCCATATTAACATACATATTAACATCCATATTAACATCCATATTAACATCCATATTAACATACATATTAACATACATATTAACATCCATATTAACATCCATATTAACATCCATATTAACATCCATATTAACATCCATATTAACATACATATTAATATCCATATTAACATCCATATTAACATCCATATTAACATACATATTAACATACATATTAACATACATATTAACTACCTACCTATATTACTTCTATGAAGCTAGTTAAAAATAGGACATGCTTCACACACGGTTATCTGATCCCAAACTAAGCATAGCTCGTACTATGGAAACCAGATAACTGATATACTACATATAGGTACTACTTTTTTTTGTAAATACGTACCTATTATATTATAATTACACCCAGACTCAGGACAAACAGACATGTTTATGCACACAAATGTTGTCCTGGATGGGAATCGAACCCACGAACAGGCTAACTGGCTTGCCTATTATATTTCCAGTTATAAATTAAGAAGTTCCGAGAAAGGGTTAATTAACTTCCCTTTTGTTACGGACGGACTGTTGAAATTACTATGCTAATATATTAGTTAACATAGACGTTCTAGCTTACTTGCACCACAGAGTAAAGGCCCTTTCAAGTGCTACATTTTTTGATGTGTTATCTGTGGGACTGATGTCGTGAAAAGGGACGGAAGTGTGTAACAGGAATCGGCCAACAGTGTGTGCGTGTGATGAGAAAAAGGTTTTTTTTTTCACGATATGTATAAAGTTAATGTTGCTTATTACTAAGGTGACATGTCACTTAATATGTTACTGCTGTCAGACTCGTTCTTATTTAGGGTTCCGTACCACAAATAGAAAAAACGGAACTTTCAGGGCTGGCGCACATATGGCGAAGCGCAGCGCAAAGTATTTTTCACTGTCAAACTAATAATAGCCGATTTACCATTTTCATCTCCGAAACTACTGGGCCAAAAATTTTGAAAAATTTCAGAAAATAGTTCTTTACCTATAAATTACAGGAAAACGTATAGGAAGTCTATGGTATTTAGAGTAACATAGGAAATTACGGAACTCTCAGTGCACGAGTCACACTCGCACTTGTCCGGTATTTTTTTTTACATTAGATTCAAAATTATCTATGAATAATAATAAATATGCTGAATCTAATGTTTGCAAGCTTGATTATTTTCATTGAAGTATACTTACCTACATTGTACAGATCTTAAAAAGAATTACCTATTTCCGATTATTGTCGGTGCCTGAGTCAGACTCTCACTTGTCCGGATTTTTCATAAATTATTGTAAAAGGGGCTGTTCAAATATTACGTAAGCAGATTTATTACAATTATTTACGCCCCCCCCAGCCCCTTGTCAACAAAAGTAAGCAAAGCTCTTACCCCCCCATGCTTACGTAAACATTTTTCAATTAAAAATACGTAATATACGAATCCCCGAAAATGCGTTTCGTTTTGAAGCATAGACAATGTGAGGGTTGCCATTCGTGTAAAAAAGTAAATAACTACCGATGACGTAATCATCATCTAGACTCCCCTAGGCTACCCCCCATGTCATCCAAAATTAGCAAAACAAAGACCCCCCCCCACCCCATAGTGCTTACGATTACGTACATAGGAAAAAAATATTATATAAATATATATAATATTTATAACTATATAAATATATAGATACTGCCGGCTCTTCTCAGCAAAAGCTACCTTCCGAACCGTGCATTAGAGTCTGACTATGCATAAGTGCCTGTGAAGGTCTATTTGAATACATAATATTTTATATCATTTCAATATTTTTTTACAAGACTTGGCATAGATACCTATAACTTCGCGTCTAGGACAGTGTAACCACACCCTTCGTTTGCGCTACTCGAAAATTATTCGTTGCAACGTCGTGTTTCGTGTCAAATGAAATCAATTACCGGACATTCTCAGCACTAAGGGGCTAGCTCGCTCTTTTCTTAATTATAAAAAAATTGTTCCTCGACAAAATAGAGGGATTTCATAAGTTTGTATTTGTGTCTTTGTCTGTAGCATCATAGCTTGGATGGAATGTTAATGTTACTTATTACCAAGGTGAGATGTCACATAATATGCGACTACTCTGACAGTAGTTCATATTAGAGTTCCGTACCTCAAAAGGAATATAATGGAACTCTTAGAGCCGGCGCACATATGGCGAAGCGCAGCGCAGAGCATTTTTTTCACTGTCAAACTAATAATAATAGGCGAAAATTGACCATTCCCCCCCTTATCCCCGAAACTAATGGGCCAAAAATTTTGAAAAAAATACAGAAAGTAGTTCATTATCTATGGATTAAAGAAAAACCTATCCTACCAAAAACATTTCATGTAAAATTGGCCGCCATTCAAAAAAAACGACGAAGCGCTTCGAGAAAAGGTATTATAGTGCCCTTGCGCTACGCTTGGCTCGTTTGGCGGGGGCACGACCCAGATAAGAAGTCTAAGTAACATAGGAAATTATGGAACCCTCGGTGCGCGAGTCAGACTCTCACTTGTCCGGTTTTATTTTACGTATGTTCCACGATTATTCGAAAATGCCTATCGTATTATTATCAGCTATCTGGTTCATAGTACAAGCTCTGCTTAGTTTGGGATCACATACGAGTACCTAATCCAGATAGACGAATGTGCATGGCACTATACCTACTTATAAATTCCTTGCTCGCTAGGGCAGAAATCATATCTAAACAAATTGATTTTCTCTATTCATCCTTTATTCGTTTAGTAAATCTAATAGATGAATGAAAGGGATGCAAATATACCTCTCAGCGGTATATCTGGTACCATATCGGCTACCACTCGTTGGGACGTCCTCTCGTATTTCGGATACGGGTTAAGATGTAAGCGAAAAGCTGAAGAGTCAGCGGTAGCGATTTCATGACTATAAACATTCTTAAGTAATCTAAAATAATGATATTTTCATAATTATTCGAATAAAAATGTTCTTAGAAAGAAATAATAAAATTAATTGTTAGTAACACAAGTAATTGGTGTAAAATACAATAAGCTAATATAAAAACTGAAATGAGCTAATGAAAAAGGTAGTTAGTGTAACATTTTGCATTAACAGTTTTTTTTATTTAATATGTTTAAAATGGGTCAAATTAACACTTAAACTTTGAATAATTTACTCGAATTGACAATAACTGCACTTAATACTTTTTACCAGTAAACAGACGATACATAAAAGGAAAAGCGCGACTGACTGATCTATCAATGCACAGCTCGAACCACTGGACGGATCAAGATGAAATTTGGCATTCAGATAGCTATTATGACGTAGGAATCCATTAAGAAAGGATTTTTGAAAGGGGTAAAATAAGCACCAAATCAAATCAAAAATCATTTATTCAGTTTAGCCCCTTATAAGGCACTTATGAATGTCAAAAGTTACAGTTTTACAATAGACTCTACTACCGGTTCGGAATACACTTGAACTGAGAAGACTCCGGCAACCACCCGGTTTCACTCGAGGGAAGGAAAGCTATTTTTTTTATAAAACCGCTACTTCTCATAACTTAGGCCACCGACCATACGCTCCACTCGGTTCGTATTATGATTTTACTCGAATGCGCTTATTGAGAGAGTCACTATCTCTACTATATGGCCTCTTGCTATTTATGTACCATCAGCAACCATCTACTCCTTATTTAATGTATGATATAAAAAAACCTATCTTGAGATGAGATGATTTGAGATTGTCTTTTGTTTTTAGAAAGGCTTGTCATTTCTCATAATGATGGATGTAACTTTAATCAAACTGATCTGATGATGGAGCTGGGCTATGTTGAAACTCCTTAAATCATTGGCAGGGCAGTCGAATTTGGGCTCAATTATTCTGTTCTTATGAATACTTTTCAATACACATGATCAGGGGATTGACAGATTTGCAAAGAGATATCTGGCAATTTAGATGAAACAAAAGATACTTGAAAGGTCGATGAAATGCTATCAGAAACGTACTATGAAGCTGAAAATGTGGTGATATTGACCCCCCACGATTTTCTTTCAATAAAAGCTTGTTTAATAAATTAAAAATACTTTTAATTTATTTTCTGCTGTCCCTACTCGGTCATTATTCGGGAAGGATCTTGAACAAGATCTCTTTTATTCTGCCCTGCAGTGTCCACTGTCCAGTGTCGTATCATATCCTATACTCAAACTTACCATGGAGACTGAGCATCGCTTGTGTAGACATGCACTTGAGATCTTACATAACGCGATATCCTTTTACCCGATGAATGGTTAAGTATGGTTAGGAATCGCAAAGTACAAATATTTGTGTGCATGAACATGTCTGCTTGTTCGCAGTTTGTATGTATTTTTTATAATTCAATCTAACAATTCTTTTATATAAATATTTAGTCGTGTATCTTAGAAACGGCTCTAACGATCGCGCTAAACGCTCTCTTGAACGCCAGTCCAGATAGTGACTCGTTTGCGGATAAATGGAAGAACATTTTGTCGGTGTGTCTGGTGTAGGTACTGTGAGAGATGTGCATGAAAGTTGTGTCTTTGATTAGTTGTAAGAGTGTCTTGCGGCCGTAACTACCAAAGTTACAATAAATAAACGATCTGCATTAAATTTGGCATTAACATTTGGTATCTATACCGATTTGGAACATTTTTTTCTCGATTTCCGGATTGGTCTCATAGTAAAAGTTGTTCATAATTATGAGTATAATTAATCCCTGAAAATTTGGATGGTGATTAAAAAATAAATCTTTAAGTTAAGCCGTTTTCTGGAAATATGCGCCTCTTTTTGCACATTGTAAAAAAAAATACGAATTGAAATTTAACATAATTTTCGATTACCGTAACCATAGCGCTTTCAACTTTTCGAGTGTTCACCGATCGCCATTGACTCATCATCATCATCATATCAGCCGAAAGATGTCCACTACTGGACAAAGGCCTCCCCCAAGGATCTCCACGATGGCCGGTCTTGCGCTACCCGCATCCAGCGGTTTTCCGCGACCCTCACAAGATCGTCGTCCAACTGCCCACGCTGCGTCTTCCGGATTGTTTGTAATTCGCCTTTAAAATTTTAGACTATAATTTATGGCCTATTAAAACTACAAATAGAAAATTTATGCTAAATCGCAATTACGTTCTTTTTTATAAATTATATGCGGTAAACCATTTCTGATTAAAAAATCTTTATCCATATCTACAAAGAGGAACGTGCCACGAGACGGGGCGGCACGCCGACATAAAGCGTTTCTTCTGAGGGTACTCGAACATTGTACCCGTAAGGGCATCGTACCCTTCAGGGCTTGTAGTTTTTATACCGTATTGACTTTATTACGATATGTTGTTGCTAGGGACTATTTACAGGCAATATCGTGGAAAGGAATTTTATAAATATTGTTTTTACATCTGGGATACAAAATCTCTAAAAATAAACCTAAGGTGTAAAAAAAATTCTTCATCCTACATTATAAATGCGAAAGTTTTTGAGGATGTATGTTTGTTACTCTTAAACGTAAAAACTACTAAACGGATTTGGATGAAACTTGGCACATGGATAGATCATACCCTGGAGTAACATATAGGCTACTTTTTACAAGCTTTTACATGTCCCGTTGTCTGTAATGGAATTTTGCAAATTAAATTTGACCTACTTTCCGGTTTCCGATTGTGCTAAAATTTTTTATGCAAATCGCGTGACAATGCAATATTATGATGACGTGGAGCTGGTCTGATGATGGAGCTGAAGGTGGTCATAGGAACTCCGTAATAAAACCACATAACTCCATCGATTTTGTGCTCGTTTGACTCGTCTTAAGGAGTAGTTGAAGACACAGTTGGCAATAAAAGTTTGTAACAAAAATGAATTTTTTGACAGAATCTTGTTACCTTTGGAAAACATGAGATCCCTCGGGAACGCGGGTGGAACCGCGGGGCGGAAACTAGTCTCATATAAATCTACCAATTAGTTCTCTCAGTGTACATAGTGGACATTTGGCACATACAAAATAGGATTTCAATTCAAACCATTCGCCAAAACATTTCCAATGTCAGTTATTTAAGCCAAAACAGCGAGCAATATTCTAAACCTGTTTAAAATCCAGCTGAATCTAATCCAATGGCGCTAACCTTGTTGTAACTGGGCGCTAATTCAGCAAAATGATCGAATTAAAGCGCTGATTTGAAACCACAGTTGCCTGGACCAGAAATAACGCAGTCCGAAACATTGTTGTGACCATTGTGCGGTATTTAATTGAAATAATGAATTGATTTAGTTGGAGTAGAATTGTAGCAATAACTGTTTGGGGAATTTTGAGGTTATGTTTTAGGTATTTAGTTTATAGAAATTGAAATTGGAAAAGAGCAATGGGGAGGCTATGCTCGGAGTTTCTCTGCGAGATCGAATCAGAAATGATGAGATCCGCAGGCGAACCAAAGTAACCGACGTAGCCCGAAGAATTGCCAAACTAAAGTACATAATGCACATGGCTCGTAGAACCGTTGGTCGCTGGGGCAGGTCGTGAGTGGTGACCACGAACCGGAAACGCAGCGTGCCCCCCACAAGTTGGACCGACGATTTTGTGAGGGTCGAGGGAAACCGCTGGATGCGGGTTACGCATCGTGGAGATCCTTGGGGAGGCCTTTGTCCAGCAGTGGTCGTCTATCGGCTGACATGATGATGTTATATACAATAAGCTAGTTATATAATATAGGGTAGGGTAATAGAACCCATTCGCGTTCCTAATTGTAGGTACCTACATTCAGACAGACAGAAAGAATATAAGACAGAAAAATTAGAAATATAACAGATGTGGCTACAGCTAGATTGGTTTACTTTGCGTATTTCCATAGTATAATGTCCTACAGTCTTCTGCTATGGGGCTCTGCTGCAGAATTGGAATCTATCTTTATCTTGCAGAAAAGGGCCATTCGTGCAATCTATTGCTTGGGTTCTCGCGAATCCTTACGAAATCGGTTTAAGGAATTTGACATATTAACTTTACCGTCGCTATACTTTTTCGAAAATATTATGTTTGTTCGTAAAAATTTAAATCTATTTGACACAAACAGTAGCCGCCATAACCTAAATACAAGAAACAAAGACAAAATTGTTACACCTAGATTCAGGCTAGCGAAAGTCAATAAGTCTTTTCTCGGGAACTGCATTCGCTTTTATAATAAAATCCCATATGAAGTAACTAAGATGTCTTATAATAAATTCAAAGAGCATGTTAAACATAAGTTGATCGACAAGGCCTACTTTAAGGTGGCTCATTACATAGAAGACAAGAATACATGGTTGTAGTAGCTTCTCTCTGCACTTGTAGCCCCCTGGCCAAGTGATAATTGTTTGAAATTTATGTATATTTAAGACAAAAACTGTAATTACTTACATAAATTAAAAAAAAAGATCCACCAAAAAAAAAACGCCTTGCTGAGTTACTTGCCGGAGTCTTCTCAGTTCAAATGTATTCCGAACCGGTGGTAGAGTCTATTGTAAAACTGTAACTGTTGACGTTCATAAGTGCCTTATTAGGGCCTAAACTGAATAAATGAGTTTTTGATTTTGATTTTGAAATCTCAGACTCAACAGACAGATCTCAAAGTCTGACTCGCTTCACACGCCAATTTAATACAATCAGATTGAGCGGAATCAAGGCTATCTACGCTAACTATTATTTTTTATCTGTACCAACAAATGTCCCCAAAAAAAAATCATCCCTAATAAAGACGAAAAGCTTTCCTTAAAAGTGACAAGTCGAACTAATCAGTATCATATGACGAAATTTACGGAAAAAATATTACATCGCTACAGATAGGTACGTGTACATGCTACATGTCGGCTTTTGTAGCGATAGCATAGAAAGTAAATAATAGTAGTTTATGATACTGTTGCATAATAGGGGTTATTAACTACGAGTGTGAGTTTAAGTACTGAGCCGTAGGCGAGGTTCTTAATAGTATCACACGAGTTTTTAATGCCTAATTATGTGCAGTATCATACAGTACTTTATCTAAACTAATATAAATAATGTCATTAAAAAAAAAAAAAAAAAAAATGGCTATTTTTGTGACATTTTTGGTCAAAATGATATGTGTCGGCAAAAACAATGAAATATAATCATATACTTAATCAAATCCGAGTTGCCAACTCCCAAAAATTCTTACCTCTAAAGTTCAAGTTACAAAATTTGTGACATTGTCATCGTCAAATTTAATTGATACTGATTGATTATACTATTGATAGGTCCAAAGTGTACTTTAATAGAAAAAAAGTTATTTTATAGCATTATATTGGGAACAACAACTGTACTATAATGAATCATTATACACGGGTGTGCCTAAAGTGGCTCATTATAGTACTGATTTTGATTTCATAATAAGAACATTACGATATGAGAGTAGATAAATAAATAAAGCCTTTATTTTCGAATATTACAATTAATTGTACCTACATTTACAATACCTATTTAAATTTACCTAAATTATATTTCCTTAATTAAAATAGAATGTAGGTATGTAAACATTATTTATTCCATTAGGGTGACGGTACCTATATGAGAAATGAAAGATTTCTCTGAATTCGGAAAAGATTATGTTAAACTAGAGAATATAGGTAAATAATTTTATTTTTTATTAAAAACTTTTTTTGTGTGAAAACCTGAAACAGAAAACTGCGGCTCTTTGAGCTTCCGAAAAGTTGATATTTTTCCGGTTTCTGGCTCTTTGTCTAAAAAGTTTGCCGACCACTGCCTTAGGGAATGAATTTTCAAAAATCCTTTATCTTCGCGGATACGCTGACGGATGCGTACGTCTCAAAATGGTGTCTGTATGCCAAGTTTCAGTTGTATGTCAACTGATCGGATGTCCAATAGTTTAAGTTGATTGATCTGTAAGGGCCGGTTGCTCGTATATTTTAGTTAATGTTATATTCAAAGTTAAATTAACTATTACCATGGTTTGACCGATCTCCTTCGGTTCGGTCGGTTATGGTTACGGTTAAAATCTTTAATCGTAAACTGGTACGTGTCGTACCAGTTTGCGATTAAAGATTTTCTTGGTGTTTCTTTTGGCGATTAAAGTTAACTATAACCGTAATCTAACTATAACCATACTATGACCGCGCTTTATGTAAAGGACCCTAAGTGACTCTTAAGTTTCCGTAAAAACCTGAAAAAAAAAAGATCCACAAAAAGAAGCCTTGCTGAGTTTCTTGCAGGAGTCTTCTCAATTCATTTGTATTCCAAACCGGTGGTAGAGTCTATTGTAAAATTGTAACTGTTGACATTCATGAGTGCCTTAATAGGGCCTAAACTGAATAAATGAGTTTTGATTTTGTTAACTTTGACTATAACATTAACTAAAATCTACGAGCAACCGGCCCTTAGTCAGTCAGCGTTAGTAATATTTTTTACTTATTTGCCGTTTTCGCTGCTATCCGTACCGCTCATCAATATTCGTCAGTGTGACATCGCAATAAGATTTATTATTCTCTCTCATTACTCATATACCAATACGTGGCTCGGGTGGCTCGGAGCTGCTCGGGATGGCTCGGGTGCCTCCGTGAACCTAACGAAGCCTAACTTTGTTATTGAACAGATTTAGCTAGAAAATGCAGGAATATTATGGGATATTATAGAATCAGTTATCTGGTTCCCTACAAGCTCTGCTTAGTTTGGGATCAGATAGCCGTGTGTGAAGAATGTTCCTGTATATATATATTTTTTAGTTTGGGCCTTATAAGAAGGCTCAAGGTCACCCAAAGAGCAATGGAGAGGGCTAAGCTCGGAGTTTCCCTGCGAGATCGGATCAGAAATGATGAGATCCGCAAGCGACCCAAAGTAACCGACATAGCCCGAAAAATTGCCAAACTTTAGTGGCAGTGGGCGGGGCACATTGCTCGTAGAACCGACGGCCGCTGGGGCAGAAATGTTCTCGAGTGGAGACCACAAACCGGAAGACGCAGCGTGGGCAGGCCCCCAACAAAAGGTGGACCGATGATCTAGTGAGGATCGCGGGAAACCGCTGGATGCGGGTAGCGCAAGACCGGCCATCGTTGAGATCCTTGGGGGAGGCTTTTGTCCAGCAGTGGACGTTTTTCGGCTGTCATGATGTTGATGAATCCTTTATGGGAATTAGGAGTCCTGTTCTGTTCAGTAATAAATTGCTATAATATTTGCAGCTAATAGGATGGTATCAAATAATAATAGGTTAAACAACAAAGGCGCCCCCTAGCGGTATGATAATACGTCTTGTTGCGCCCCTACACAATGCGCCCCTACGGCTCTTTGTGAATCTGCATTATAATGAGGAAGGTTTAGAATGGTACATGTTTAATCATACTATTATTATAAATGCAAAAGTTTGTGAGGATGTATGTATGTTTGTTACTCTTTCACGTGAAAATTACTGAAAGGGTTTGGAATAAAATCATCATCATGTCAGCTGAAAGACGTCTGCTGGACAAAGGATCCCCTAAGGATCTCCGCTGTGGCCGGCCTTGAGCTACCCGAGTGGCGACCGCGAACCGGAAGACGCAGCGTGGGCAGGCCCCCACACAAGGTGGACCGACGATCTTGTGAGGGTCGCCGGAAACCGCTGGATTCGGGAATAACATATAGGCTACTTATTATCCCGAGAAAACAAGATCACTCTGGAACGCGAGTGAAACCGCGGGGCGGAAACTAGTTTGCATAATTTTTACAACAAAATTTTATCCAATAAAACAGATAAATAATATTCATGACCGTGTGTGAAGAATTGTCCAGGATATTTATTATTGTTATAATTATTTTGAAACCAATCCTGGAAATAAATTCATAAACATGCTTTGACTATAATCCAGAGGCTCGAACGCGCGCATTTCAGATTAGAAGTCGCACGCCTTAACCAAAAGTTTATGGAGACGATCTATAATTATAGGTATATTATGACTTAAATTAGATAAATTAGTTTTAGAGTATCTATTTTTTTTTTTTATTCACAGCAAACGATTCACATCGGCAGCACTACACGGTATGACGTCATACCGGCTCATTACACCGCAGCATGAGCGAGAAAGCAGGTCAAGAACAACTCCTTACCTGACGTGAACGGTCTAAATGTAAGTCTACGGCTATTTAGTGTCAAATTTTCTTTGATAGGGAAGAAAAGTAGGAACTACGACACACCAACATTATTGAAAATCAATATCCTGGGTTATCTGATCTAACTAAGCAGAGCTTGTACTATTATGGACAACCAGAAAACTGATATACTACCTTTTTTTTTGTAAATACATACTTAATTAGATAATTACACCCAGATACAGGACAAACATACATTTTCATGCACACAACAACATGCACGTGCGGCGCGATAGGTTTAGTTTAGTTTAGTTTGTTAACAATAAAATAGACACTAAATAAAAAGACTAAAATAAATGATAAAAATGTACTTAGTAACTCCTGTTCTGTAACACACTGGTAGGTACTTAGCGACAGATTTCAACACGAGTCTGGCCAGCCAGGGTAATAAGAACCTTAATTAGCTACAAAATAGCTTAATTTAGTTTACAGGCACTTATAAAGTTAAGGTTTTAAAACTAATGGGTATTAAATTGAATTTTTTTTTTCGTAAAATATGTTTTACTCAGAAGCGAAACACGTGTCGATTTCCTGTTAAGTTCCCTTGTTTTGGACTTGACAGAGAAGGATATATCCTCCCGGTAACGCCCTGAGCCGAGGTTCGTACCCCACTCGGGGGTGCCCTCAGGCGTGGTTACCTAAATGTTACCCGGCTGAGAGCTCTCTGCGCTCGCCGATTGTCCGGTAAGGTTGGAGCAGCCATCAGAGGCTACCAACTTTAGTCCTTTCAAAAAAAAAAAAAAAAAGGATATATCCAGCGGAATTAGTTACTAAATATTTGTCTTCCATCTAATCTTAAAAAGGAACACGTAATAAACACAAACGTGCCAAGAGGGCTGGCATGTATTTTGCACAAAGAATTAGTATTGCTATTTAGCGTGGCAATGCTGTCAGCCTTCTTGGCGCGCTTCCCCTTGGCAGCGATTTGAGACAACATTTTTATTTATAAGTAGTTTATTTCAGGTTGTAGGGGTTTAATAGTATGTACATTAACATATATCCTGGGACATTCTTCACACACGGTTATCTGATCCCAAACTAAGCAGAGCTTGTACTATGGAAACCAGATAACTGATATACTACATATACTACTTTTTTTTTGTAAATACATACTTATATAGATATTTACACCCAGACACAGGACAAACAGACATGTTCATGCACACGATGTTTGTCCTGGATGGGAATCGAACCCATGACCAGCGGCGTGATAGGTGGTGTCTTAACCAACTGAGCCATCTGGCTTGTCAAAGACATTACATTTATAAGTAGGTAATTTATTTCTTTTATTTTTTTTTTTAATATTATTATGTAGATGAATAATTTTATTTAAAGATAATAGTTATTATATTTAACAAAATGAACTTAATTAAAAAAAACAAAACTACCTTACTATTAATAGAAAATTTAATAATTTAATATTTTGTTAATGTTTGTTTGATGCTGTAAATAAATTTTAAAATATAGCACTATGAATATTAGTTATGCCATAAATTTGTATCGGAATTCTCGACCTGAATATCAGTTGCATTTCAGCATAACCTAAATACAGGTTGTATCGATGGAATCCTATATAGTCCATAAGCACGTAACCATAACTTTGTACTCAATACTGCATCCGAACAATATGTCACGCCCTGTATATGAGTACATATGTCGACACAAGTCATTTAGAATTAAAATATGGCCAAATAAAAATAATGTATTGTTCATAGGCTTGATGTTTGTCTGTACGTATAGCAAAAAAAAAAACTGATTTTTCGGTTACTTGCTTCTTGTCATGTTTCTAGGTCAAAGGGAAGTAAAGTTTTGATTTACTAGTAAACTATGAAAATATTCGACATAAATGGCCGTATTTTATTGCGTTGATTTTTTTAGTATTTGATACCTCCACGCGTTTCTGAGAAAAAGGTCTTCAGATTAAGAGATAGATAGACAGATAGACGGACGGACAACGAAGTGAGGTACGGAACCCAAAAGAAAGTGTTCAAAAATTGAATCTATTTAACGAATACCTACTTTTTTGGGGGTTGAAGTTGCTCGCGTCCGTAGGTTTACCCTCGAAACCCTACACGTGATCCCTGGGTGGTGCCAAACGAGCAACAATTTCTGGTTGTAGGCTCCGGCCGTGGCTAGTCACCAGTTCACCACCCTCTCAATCAATGGTGCCGATTCTGTTGTTTACGAACTTAACTAAAATTAAAGTCACCTCTCTTTCATGTTAAAATTATTGAAAAAAGATAGAACATTTTTAATGCTGTCAGTTTCATCCATGCCGTCGTAATGTACGGGTAAATAGTCGTGACCAATAAAGATAGAACATTTTTAATGCTGTCAGTTTAATCCATTCCGTCGTAATGTACGGGTAAATAGTCGTGACCAATAAAGATAGAACATTTTTAATGCTGTCAGTTTAATCCATGCCGTCGTAATGTACGGGTAAATAGTCGTGACCAATAAAGATAGAACATTTTTAATGCTGTCAGTTTATTCCATGCCGTCGTAATGTACGGCTAAATAGTCGTGACCAATAAAGATAGAACATTTTTAATGCTGTCAGTTTAATCCATGCCGTCGTAATGTACGGGTAAATAGTCGTGACCAATAAAGATAGAACATTTTTAATGCTGTCAGTTTAATCCATGCCGTCGTAATGTACGGGTAAATAGTCGTGACCAATAAAGATAGAACATTTTTAATGCTGTCAGTTTAATCCATGCCGTCGTAATGTACGGGTAAATAGTCGTGACCAATAAAGATAGAACATTTTTAATGCTGTCAGTTTAATCCATGCCGTCGTAATGTACGGGTAAATAGTCGTGACCAATAAAGATAGAACATTTTTAATGCTGTCAGTTTAATCCATGCCGTCGTAATGTACGGGTAAATAGTCGTGACCAATAAAGATAGAACATTTTTAATGCTGTCAGTTTAATCCATGCCGTCGTAATGTACGGGTAAATAGTCGTGACCAATAAAGATAGAACATTTTTAATGCTGTCAGTTTAATCCATGCCGTCGTAATGTACGGGTAAATAGTCGTGACCAATAAAGATAGAACATTTTTAATGCTGTCAGTTTAATCCATGCCGTCGTAATGTACGGGTAAATAGTCGTGACCAATAAAGACAGAACATTTTTAATGCTGTCAGTTTTAATCCATGCCGTCGTAATGTACGGGTAAATAGTCGTGACCAATAAAGATCGCGCTTAAATTCACGTTGAAAGTTTGCTCTTTACTTAACTTTCTTTATTTAATTCATCAAACTAACAACTAAAATATGAACAAGAAATAATATATATACCTAATATTTATAAATTGAAATAAATGAATTAAAACTAAACTTAAATCTAACTACCTACTTACTATTTAAAAATAAAATGAATCATAATATATGTGATCAGATTAAACTGACAGAACGAAAATATCTAGCATCTCTTTCTTATATTTACTATTAGAAAGAGATAAAGTGAGATTAAATTTATTTTGTTCGTAAACAACAGAATCGGCACCAGATACAAATCAAACACAAAATATGGATTTCGTAGCTCGGCTACGAAAAATGTAGCATGATCGAAAGTATAATATGAAAATCGTAGCACGGCTACGAAAAATATAGCCCGGCTGTTATTGACCTCGTCGGTAGTAAAGTAGGTAATTTTTTTATAGCTGTAAATATAAAAATAAATAGTTATTATTTTTTATTATTCTCATAATGTTATATCTAATAAAAAATAAAAACTATTTATATTTTTATTTTCTATACATATATACTAATATTATAAAGAGGAAAGATTTGATTGTTTGTTTGTTTGCATTGAATAGGCTCCGAAACTACTGAACCGATTTGAAAAATTCACTAATCTAATAAAATATCTAATAAAACTAATGAAAGGAAGCTACATTATTTCCGAAGGTTATAGGATACTTTTTATCCCGGGAACGCGAGTGAAACCGCGCGGAACAGCTAGTCGTTTATAATTAGTTGATTTACTACATTTCTGCGTACCTCCCAATACAATTGGAAAAATGTGGCACAGTTCATTTCAATTACGCACAGTGGTGCCTTGGTTGAAAATCTGTCGGCAAGCACCTACCGGTGTCTGACAGCTACACTTAAGGGCCTAGTTCCCTAAGCTAGGGCCACACCATCACTGTAACAGGGATGATGACTGGGTAAAAAATAATTAATTATGTTTAGTCCGTCAGTTAGGTTATCAAAAAATATTGGATACGTATTTATTATTTTATTAAATCAATAAAAAATTACAAAGATAAATCACATCAAAGTTCAGGAGTGGGAACTTGTGACGTCACGTGTCTGTAAAAAGTGAACTAAGATGTGACGTGAAGCGAAATTTTAACGCACTGTATCTCCGTTATTTTTTGTTTTCGAAACTAAAGAAATATGCCACCAATATTTTTTACTGACGGATTAATTAGATTTTTTATATCATCATCCCTATTATGGTAAAAAAAAATATTAATCTATACCACCTTTCTGCCCAACAGTCCAGAAACTAGGATCTGTCTAGATTATCCATAGGTCCGACACGGAGCCGTCATCAGTATAGCTCGTGTTACTAACGTCGGTTATAACCGGCTCGTACCGGTACAAACCGGTTTGAAGGGTGATTTACTACCGGAAACGTGAGACTGGTATTAACGAGACATAGTTAACACTTGTGCGTGTGAGTGTACTATTTATAGTCTTGCTTGAAACAAGAAGTGTTATGGGTTCGATTCCCAGGTAAATGGTTGCAAGGACCGGGCGTTTTGTCTGTTTTTCTGGGAGAATTCCGGCTTTTTGATTAATAGAAATAAAATTAAACTATCCTTAATTAATATCATAGAGCTGAAGAGTTTATTTGGAGCGAATCTCCGGAGTTACTGGTCCGATTTGAAAAATTATTTCACTAATAGGAAGCTACATTATTCCCGAAGGTTATAAGCTACTTTTTATCCCGAAAACGCGAGTGAAACCTCGGGAAATATCTAGTTATATATAAAGTACTATATGTAGCGCTAGCTACCGCGGTTTCACTCGCGTTCCCGAAGGATCTTATGTTTTACCGGGGTAAAAAGTAGCCTATATGTTATTCCAGGGTATGATCTATCTATGTGCCAAGTTTCATCCAAATCCATTCAGTAGTTTTTACATCTTCTCAAACTTTCGCATTTATAATAATTAGTAGGCTGATTTCAATAGTACACACGGCCACAGATGAAGCTACACATTTTTGTTGCAAAATAGCGCCCATTACAACCGCATAAGGTGCCGCACTGTGTAGCTTGATCTGTGGCCGTGTGTACAAGCTCTGTTTATTTTTTCTATCTTAACTACCTACTACAACATTACTCGAAACGGTGTCGTCCAAAAACCTAACCAGATTGTAAACAATTGAAATCGTGCGACCCTTAGGTCTGTACGGGTGCTGCATAACCAATTCACAATATGCTGTCGGCAGGCTTTGCGAGCGTATCGTGGCATTTTAGTTTTAGTTAAAATTCAATGGCGATCCGCGGAAATCTGTGCAAACATTACCCGGTTCGATTCTGAGGAACGAGAATAAAACGGTATTTATATAAAATTTATATAGGTATTAACTGTTGATAATATTTCGATGATATTATGGCATATTCTTAACCCCGACGCAAGAACGACGGGGTGTTATAAGTTTAACGTGTCTGTCTGTGTGTGTGTGTGTGTATATCTGTCTGTAGTCTCATCTGAACGGATGGAACGATTTTGGTTTAGTTTTTTTTGTTTGAAAGGTGACTTAATCGAGACGGTTTTAAGAAAATCCGCTCAGCCGTTTGAAAATTATCACCAATTTTCTAGTGTTTCGGGGTATCTTTAAATTGAATTTAAAAAAAAATATTTTAATTTTAGTTATATACCTATATAGGTATGTGATAATATTATACAGACTGTTTTTGTTAATCGCAAATGGAAGGAAGTACTCAAAATTCCCGAGAGATAAAAAGTATCTTATTTGTTAATCCAAGGTGTCAGCTACCTCCATACCCATAAAAATTGGTCCGGCCGCGTGAAAAAGTAACAAACATATTTTCTCACAAACTTTCGCATTTATAATAAGCCCCGGCTTCGCACGGTTTTTCTGAACTATAATATACATGTATTACACATATAAACCTTCCTCTTGAATCACTCTATCTATTGCTGAAAACTGTATTAAAATCCGTTGATTAGTTTAAAAGATCTAAGCGAACAGACAGCGGAAGCGACTTCATTTTATGCTATGTAAAGAAGAGAATAAAACTATTTCATATCGTTTCTAAATCGACTCAATAACGAACCTCACATCACACCCGCGAGCCGGGCATCAATATTCCGCAGGCAGTTTATGCAAAACAAGGTTGTAGTTAGAACCGGGCCGGGTCGGTGGTCAAATTTGCCCGGGCTATACATGAGGGGAAGTAATAATAACCGGGTATTGTTTTGCTTTTATTAGTTACTACCTGGGTGACGTAAAAGTAGTAAAGATCCTTTGCGGAATTGTTTGTTAATGCCTCTTTTATCATCATCATGTCAGCCGAAAGACGTCCACTGCTGGACAAAGGCCTCCTCCAAGGCCATCTCCACGATGGCCGGTCTTGCGCTACCCGCAGCCAGCGGTTTCCCGCGACCCTAACAAGATCGTCAGTCCACCTTGTGGGGGGCCTGCTCACGCTACGTCTTCCGGTTCGTGGTCGCCACTCGAGAACCTTTGTGCCCCAGCGGCCGTCGGTTCTACGAGCGATGTGCCCCGCCCACTGCCACTTAAGTTTGGCAATTCTTCGGGCTATGTCGGTTACTTTGGTTTGCCTGCGGATCTCATCATTTCTGGTTTTTTATCCTAGGAACGCGAGTGAGATCGCGCATAACAGCTAGTTTATTATAACAATAAATAGGGATATATTCCATTAATCTGCCCATGCAAACAAACCACGCAAACCACTGTCTGTCACAATAAATACGTTTGAAAATGTCTATGCCACAAATTCGTATTCACAAAGGTAGGTAAACATTCCATGCACAAAAGGCACTCAGTCGTTATTCTCTGAGCAATCAAAACTGGATATTTCTGCGAAATAAACTCCTTTATCAATCTTTTGTGAACATCCTGTGAATTGGCGTATAGCGTTTCTTTTTATATACGTGTTAGTTTGCTAGTGATTTCGTTTGTATCATTCTACAGATTTTATTTAGACTTTTTTGTCATACAGGATATTTTTTTAACCAGTACCAAAATTTTGTCAAAATAAACTTAATATGTAGGTTTTGTTTATTTTGATATGTTGTAATAAAATATCATGTTATCGTTTTTGGAAGATTTTTACTCTACATATAATTTTATGGTAACCGGCGCGCGGAGCGGTGATCCGCGCGTACGAGTAGCAATCAGCCGTGCACTCGCTCGTAGGTCACTCGCACGGGTTGCTGACCGCTTATTAATTTGACCACACTTTACCGATTTAAACTCGGACAGAAAAATCAATAATGAATCAAAAAAAATCAAAATCAAAACTCATTTATTCAGTTTAGGCCCCAATAAGGCACTTATGAACGTCAACAGTTACAGTTTTACAATAGACTCTACTTTTTCGGAATACACTTGAACTGAGAAGACTCCGGCAAGAAACTCAGCAAGGCTTCTTTTGGTGGATCTTTTTTTTTTTAATTTATGTTATTACAGTTTTAAACTTCATACAATTATCACTTGGCCAGGGGGCTGCAAGTGCAGAGAGAAGCTACTACAACCATGTATTCTTGTCTTCTATGTAATGAGCCACCTTATAATAGGCCATGTCGATCAACTTATGTTTAACATACTCTTTGAATTTATTATAGAACAATAACTTATTTTTTTTAGACCAGCTCAATGACACTATTATTATTTTATCATCGGACTTATGTGTACCAAATTTCAGATCAATACAACACCGGGTAGTGGGTTAAAATTGACTTGCAAGTTTCGACCTAAACATACTAACATGTGAAGTTAAATAAAAGTTTGTAATTAATAGAAATGTATTCTAATACTGATACTGAACCACCAAAAAAAAATTACGTAATGGATAATAAATTACCCTGTATACAACGTAAATTGAACCTTGTTTACATGAGAAACGTTGTGAAAACGTAAAGTATCATTTATCAAAAAACATTGGTGTCTCTTGGGCAGAAACAAGCCCGCACTGTTGAGGTTTCGCGAGCCTTACGGGAAGTCTAGGAGCTTGTGATATAAAAATTACCAAAACGAGCAAAAACAAAAATGGGGGTGACTAGAGATTACCTAGTTGACGGTCAAAAGAGATTTTTGGAAGAATGAGGATACACAAATTGTGTCAACCCCTAATAAATTGGTATAATGGCAGGAGGATGGTCCCTAAAGATGTTCTTAAGGTATCCACAAAATAAATGAATTGTAAAATACTTTTTTATTTTCGTACAAATCCCGCCTTAATTTATTATTGTGACTTAAGATAATCTTTCATTTCATAAATTATATTTAGCGTGATACTTACTAGAAATGGCCTCAGTTTTAAACCAAAAGACGTAAATAACACCCTACCAGCTCCCGGCCTAAAAGATATTTGAAGCTTTCCATTGGGGCGTAACAAATTGTCGAGAATTTTTACACATGCTCCTTCGAGGCGTTAAGTTTGCAAGAGAATTTTATACTTTGTGTGTTTTGAGATATTACCAGTTGTTTGTCAGACAGAGCTGTTTTATTTAAATGTGCCTCTTAGCGCTGTCTGGGGATCGGTGATGGCTTTTATTGAAATATGAAAGAAAATAAAACAAAATCTATTTAAGAACTACCCGCGATCCCAAGATAAAAAGGATCATGTTATTTTAGGAGAAAGGTCAAATATCTACTTTTCTTCCATTCAGCCCTTCTATCCGTCATATCAGCATTCACTCCTTTTTTACTCGTATCATCCTTCACACAATCCATCCATCTCTTGTTCTGTCTTCCCCTTCCCGTATATCCATCAACTTGCATATTCATGACTCTTTTAGTCACATGCTTTCGACTTCATGCTTATTTAATTGGTATTGCGACTAGGTTGAAAGTGAAATTCGATTTGTTTTCTTCTTGATATTAATATTTATTCAATTTAGAAATATTTGTGCTGTTTTAGTCGTGATTAGAACACGCAAGTTTATGAGTCACTAGCTTCCAAGCTAAGAGTGAACATGTGTGAATAAAATCCTCAAAAAAATCAGACAATTAGTGCATAAGGCTGAAGCGCAGAACGCTAAGAAATGGGTTATATAATTTTGCCTAGATATGTTCTCGATATTCCGCTATATTTTGCCGTTTTTTCCTCCAGATCCTGGTCCTCTGTATTGTTGGCTTCTACGTCAGTAGGTCGATGTATCTGAGATGTGATGGAGCAACAGTGTCGACACACGTGGCATCCCACACATTAGTGTGGGATACTCTTTTTCCATGGCACCGATAGATAAAGGGGATTAATCTTTAACAAGTTCCTGTCAAAAATTAAATTTTTGGTACAAGCTTTTATTGCCGACTGTATTTTTTTTGCACAGTCTTCAACTTCTAATGAGCCCAAACAAGACGGGGTTGTGTCGTTTTATTTTGGTGTTCCTGTGGCCACCTTCCGGCTCCAGCATTAGATCAGTTCCATGTCATCATAATATTGCATTGTCACGCGATATACATGTGCATGAAAAGTTTCAGCTCAATCGAAAACCGCTAAGTTTTCGATTGAGAAGTTGAACTTGCAGGAATTCCATGACAACATATTTCGAAATAGCAGAGGAAATAAGCAACAGTGCTTGTGCAATTAATTAAATTTGTAACAACATTGTTCATGTTAATTTATTGTGTTAAAAAAAGAATAGAAACGTTATATACGCTGACTTGATGAGCTGAAAAATAAATATAATAAATTATTTGGAGTACACATTTGCAAATAGTAATAGTTGTACTTAGTATAAATAAATAATTAAATCTGATCCCAAACTAAGCAGAGCTTGTACACACGGCTACAGATCTAGTTACAGTATGACACAACTTAGATGTAGCATTGGCAAATCGTTTTCGTACACTTCAATTCCGATTTACGGAACTAATAACAATAATTCACTATCGCGCCATTCAACGTTCTACAAGATCATTTTCGCCGATCATTTTTTAACACATGAGTAATGTTGTAGGTGCACTCTTTTCGGGAACGATCGATTTTACGAATTTTGCCGATGCTTCATCTAAGTTGTGTCATACTATACTCATTTTTGTTGCAAAATAGCGCCAATTACAACCGCATAAGGTGCCGCAGTGTGTAGCTTGATGGCCGTGTGTACTATGGAAACCAGATAACTGATATACTACTTTTTTTTTGTAAATACATACTTAAATAGATAATTACGCCCAGACACAGGACTAACAGACATGTTCATGCACACAAATGTTTGGCCTGGGTGAGAATCGAAGCCAGGACCAGCGGCGCGATAGGTGGCGTCTTAACCGGCGATGATAGCTCAGTGGTAGTGACGTCGGATACCGAGACGAAGGTCCCGGGTTCGAATCCTACAATGAGCTTGAGCTTTCGGTGAAGGAAAATATCGTGAGGAAACCATAGCACGGTGGTAGGGTACTTTGTAGTACCCGCCTGGCTGGCTACCACCCTCAAGTTGAAAATCTGTAGCCAAGCACCTTTCGGTGTGTTCCGACAGCTGCACTTGAGAGCCAGTTCCTTTCCAGGCTTTGTGTGAGTACCCGCCTGGCTGGCTACCACCCTCAAGTTGAAAATCTGTCGCCAAGCACCTTTCGGTGTGTTCCGACAGCTGCACTTGAGAGCCAGTTCCTTACCAGGCTTTGTGTGCTTACCATCATCGGCCACATCATCACTGACCACGGTGAGATTGTGGTCAAACACAGGCCTATACATAGTAAAAAAAAAAAAAAAAAAAAAAACCAACTGCGCTAACTGGCCTGCAAAGTATATTATTACTCTGTGGTAATAGTGACAAAAAAAGGTAAACTTAAATTAACTTACGTTCCAAAACGCTTCATATGATAATTCTATGAAACTGAACGCCTTCAGGACAACTGGTTTCTGAAACAAATATCTCATAAGTAAAAATTGAAACTCTCGTTGATAAACAGACGCCGCCACCTTTGGAAATTTGCATTTGAAAAGCTCTTTTTACATACTTTTGGAAGACTCCATAGCACCGAGGCTAATGCGTGGCGGGGATCACTAATGACGCATGGTCCGCAGTAAGAACTTTAGACTGAATAGGAATTATTACTGCAATGCTTTGGCACCAGAGTGCAGCACCAGCACAAACAGTAAACAGAGTTTTTTGAAACTCGCGCCACGTTCCCGATGCAGTTCTTCAGATCATCCACTTTGAGTGGCCGTAGGATGCCATTATACCAAATAGTCTTCACATAATAGTGTTGAAATAACATGCGTTATAGCACGCCATGGCGGTTTATTTACTGGATGTCCTATTGGCGCCATCTGTGCACAGCTTTGCGTAATTTTCCCTATTGATGGGTGGACGATCTAAGCGACTTGAGGATGATCTCTAAAAATAACACTTAATTCTCGCATGATGCAATTTAAATAACATGTAATGAGAAGAGATGAAACCCATGTTACAAAAAGAGTCATGAATATGAAATTTGATGGATGATAGAGAAAGACTGTCGAAGAGATGGATTGTGTGAAAGATGATATAAGAAAGGAGTGTATACCGATATAACGGAAAAGAAAAGAATGGAAAAAGAGTAACCTAAACAATCAGACAAAAGATATGTACCTGAGCTCTTGTCATAGCAATGATCACCAGTTTTCTGACGCGTATAGATGACTTTCCATAACAGTTTTGCCAACCTGAGCTGTACATGGCATCTGATACTTTTGAAGCCTGGAAGCAAACTTCTTGGTTTATATCGACTACCATATTTCTGGTTCGCCGTAAGGATGCCCGTCCAGGAACTGCTATTCTATAGGTTAATCCAAAAGTTTATTTTTATGTAAGATAGGTTTACGTTTGGCTGTCGACTGACCTCAAAGAGAAGATAACGTGGTCGAGGATTTATAACGCTTGCCTTGAAAAAGCCTATTCACACTAGCCTTGAATATATGAAGCTTAAATGTGTCAGGGAAAGGTAATTGATCGAAGGTGTCAGGAAACCTGGAGGTGAGTCAACTCCTTTGCTTTAAAAAATATTAAAAAATTTGAAATTACCTCAATTTTAATATTTCCAGCGCAAATCCAGAAATATGAAGCAAATAATAAAACCATGAAAGGAAGAATTTTATGTACCGAACTGTTATCAGGTTTCTGCAACAATTTTTATTATTTTTTAAAATGTAAATAATTTTTATAGCAGCAAATTTTGAGACTTACCATTGCATCAAAGATTATAGGAATTTCTATGAAAGTGACCTGTATGGCCTGATTATTGATAATAATCCCGCAAAGACTCTGGCATTGTTTTGTGCACCTGAAATCCACTCATTTTAATTTGAGCCTTAAAGCCATAATTATATGGTTTTATTTTCTCTTCAGTCTTTACTCACCATAAAGTGGTCTCATGCATTTGGATCCCAGCCTTAAATGCCTTTTCATACTGTTCTTCTTTCTCCTCTTGGCTCAAATATAATTGTTTAAAAATATTATCGATGTTGTAAAAGTAACTTTGTGTATTTTTGAATTGATGACTCAATCCAATAAACGTCACGAAAATTATCGTATGTGATCCAACTGTGCGTAAGAATTCAAGCCATCCTATAACGTAAATTATACATCGTACTATATCTGCCGTTAGTGATGCGTCAGTGACATCAGGCCACGCTGTCATTACTGTGACGAGTGGCTCTCCTGTAAGAAGCATAAGCAAATCGTAATTTTTAACGTGATATAACTACATATTATTATTTATATAATCATATGCTGTTTGGTGACGGCGACGAATATCACCACCCCATCTCTTCCCGTGGGGGACGTAGAAGTCGTCCGAGGGAAGGTATACCAGAGTACGGGCAGCAGCGTATCTCTGAGAACTATAACACCATACTGCAATCGCCAACGCGCCTGCCAAGCGTTCCGATTATGACATATCCCCCCAAATGATTCAAGATCCTTGGGGAAAGCCTTTGTCCAGCAGTGGACGTCTTTCGGCTGACATGATGAACTACAAATTATAAGGTTCGGATTTTTTGCTTTACTTGAGCTGTAAGACCTTGCTTCTTTCTTTTCATAGGCGATGATAGCTCAGTGGTAAGTGACGTCGAATGCCGAGACGAAGGTCACGGGTTCGAATCCTACAATGAGCTTGAGCTTTCGGTGAAGGAAAACATCGTGAGGAAACCATAGCACGGTGGTAGGATACTTTGTAGTACCTACCCGCCTGGCTGGCTACCACCCTCAAGTTGAAAATCTGTCGCCAAGCACCTTCCGGTGTGTTCCGACAGTTGCACTTGAGAGCCAGTTCCCTTCTAGGCTTTGCGTGCTTACCACCATCGGCCACATCATCACTGACTACGGTGAGATTGTGGTCAAACACAGGCCTATACAATAGTAAAAAAAAAACATCATCGAGAAGTACTCTAGGATAGGATTTGATTTACTCGCAAAGTATTAAAATATGCAACATAGCCTAAAACAAGAGCATACTCACATAACATTATATGTTTAAATTGTATAACTACTCTCATATCGTAATGTTCTTATTATGAAATCAAAATCAGTACTTTAATGACCCACTTTAGGCACATCCGTGTATAATGATTCATTATAGTACAGTTGTGTTCCCAAGATAATGCTATAAAATAACCTTTTTTCTATTAAAGTACACTTTGGACCTATCAATAGTATAATCAATCAGTATCAATTCAATTTGACGATGACTATGTGACAAATTTGTTGACTTGAACTTTAGAGGTAAGAATTTTTGGGAGTTGGCAACACGGATTTGTATAGGTATATGATTATTGTGTCTGTTTATTTTATTGTTTTTGCCTACATATATCATTTTGACCTAAAATGTCACTAAAATAGCATTTTTTTTTTGAAAAGTTGGTAGAAAAATACGATTTTTCTATTTTTTTAAATTACATTATTTATACGAGTTTAGATAAAGTACTGTATGATACTGCACATAATTAGGTATTAAAAACTCGTGTGATACTATTAAGAACCTCGCCTACGGCTCGGTACTTAAACTCACACTCGTATTTAATATTATGCAACAGTATCATAAACTACTATTAATTTACAAACCTCTAATAAATTTATTGATTAAGATTACACCTCCTTGTAAATGCAAAACTGTCCCACTCCACAAGAATAAGTTAACAAAGAATTTGACGTTCTTTATCATTTCTTTTTCAACTTTTTTATCGTTATGAACTTCTTTTAGCAGCACGCCTATTTGATACCAAATTTCTCTTATTTGAGTTCTTCGATTAATCAGTACAAGATAGTAGAAGTAAACTGTCGGCACCATCAATGCTTGAATGTTGTGCATAAAACGTTGTTCTTGACTTAAGTTATTTTGAGTGAATAATGATAAGAACATCATTGCTACATATGATGCCACTACCAAATTCAATACTTGGATAAATACATTGTATATTTTTACAAATGTCTTTGGCAATTTCACGTCTTCAATCCAAAAGTCTGGTAGACCAACGAAATATAGCAATGTGTTTAATTTCCTGTAAAATTCTGTTGTCTTATTTGGGGTAAATCTCTTGATTGTTGCCATTTTAGGTAGACGTATAGACGGATTATACTAGACTATACTAATAAACGATGAATTTATAAAGTTTTTATTTACCGGTATTATTTTAGTTTCAATATTTACTGACTATTATTTTGCTGATGCCTCTGATATCAGATAGCTGTGCCTAATTACGGACAGGACGGACATAAGCTAATATAATATTAACTTCAACACAACCTAAAATTACACCTGTATGCATTTCGAACATCATATAATTTTCTAAAATTATTTTCCAGTTGTTCCAATAACACTTGTTCCAGTTATACTATCACGCCGCTGGTTGTAGGTTCGATTTGTCCTGAGTCTGGGTGTGATTATCTATATAAGTATGTATTTACAAAAAAAAGTAGTATACAGTACCTTAAGGGTTGAAGCCACGCGAATATCGTCGAGACCATCCCTTATTTTTTGAATTATTGCTATCGGCATTTTCAGATTTTGAAAAAAAAATTAAAATCAGCGAGTAATCGGCGATTTATCAAAATAATTTTTATTTGCTTAATCAATCTTGTCTCCCACAAGGATCAAAAAGCTCTATGTGGCCAAGTTAGGTTAGGGTATCAGAAATGTCACAAATTGAAAAAAAACGTTTTGGGAGCTGGGTTTCAACTCTCAAGTGTAACTGTCGGAACACACCGGTAGGTTTTTAGCGATAGATTTTCAACTTGAGGGTGGTAGCTAGCTAGTATTAAAGATTTGTAGAAATATAGAAAATAAAAAGAATTAAAGTTTTCCAACAAAAATCATAATAAATAAATAAGAAAATGCAGGATAAACATATATTTTATTTATTTATATTAACATTCTTTATTGTTACATCATATAAGAATATTAAAAATAACAATAACTGTATAGAATTATATTTATTTTTATATACAACTAGCGACCCGCCCCAGCTTCATACAGGTACTTTGAATTTCTTGGATTTGTGTGATATAGTGATTCTGTACTATAATATGCATGTATACATATAAACCTTCCTCTTGAATCACTCTATCTATTGCTGAAAACTGCATTAAAATCCGTTGAGTAGTTTAAAAGATCTAAGCGAACAGACAGCGGAAGCGACTTCATTTTATACTAGGTATGTAAATATAAAGATGTTGCTACGATGTCCATGGCCGTACTATATTTTTCGTAGGCGTTATACAATTTTCACAGCTACGCGATATTATACTTTCATTCATGCTATTAATTTCGTAGACGTGCTACGAAATCCATATTTTGTGTCTGATCTATTATTATGCGCTTGTTAAATTTAAATGATAAAAAAAAAAATAGAACCTCCTTCAAAGGCACCAAAAAGCATAATTAACTATGTAGGAACTCTGACTGTTTTGAAGTCAGCGATTATAATAATAAGGGAAATGTGCAACAATGTTAGGTACAGCAATTTATTTGATCTTGTGACTATATTTTATACTTTTTAAGTTAATTTGATATGTTAAAATTAAATGACAATAAAAATGATATGTACGCTGATTTGACGAGCTGAAAAATAAAAATATTAAAATTAAATTATAATTTTTTATTATACTTGGAGTAGACAGAAATAAAATTATATTGAACTTAAATCAACTTACGCCCCAAAACGCTTCATATGATAATTCTATGAAACTGAATGCCTTCAAGACAACTGGTTTCTGAAACAAACAATAATTTCGTATCAATTGTAATATTTTACATTACATTTATTAAAAAAAAAAAAATCTCGAACATTATCTTCAACGCTAATTATGTCACAGGGGACTGGCGGGCGGGGAGCTTTTTCCGCCAACGCATTAGCTTGGCCATCCAAAGAGAAAACGCTTTTACCGTTGATCGGCAGTAGCGGCCACCTCGAAGATGTTTTTTATATGTAGTTTGTATATTTGTTGTAAATAATAGGCTAGATGACAGTGTCAAAAATAAATGACCAAACACTAACCAATGCATAAAACATCTGAAAACACGCGGAAACATCAAATATGTTATACATTTAATGCTTTCTATGATTTTTAATTACCAGTAGAACCACTAAGAGTAGATCATTTGATGCTGTGAAACGATGACGTCATAGCTTAGTATTTCATACAATATTCCATGGAACCGATCGTTTTGACATTTATTAAAAAGTTGCTGATTTGTTATGCCAGGAAACTACCCTATTGTAATGGTTAGATTGTTATTTAAAAAAGAAAAAAGACTGATGAAAAATGACGTTTTCTCTCGTATTAAACGGTTGACAAACATGCTGTTGGTCCTCCTGATGCTAAGTGATGTCGCCACTTAAGCTCTTTTTACGAACTTTTTGAAGATCCCCATATCATTTCGAGCGAGTCTAATAGGGAGTCGAATAGTCTCCAATAGGAACGTCCGACTTAATCGTTGTGTGGACGATTGAGGCGGCTCGAGGATGTGAAAATGATTTCTAATCATGCGCATAGGCCCTACACTTCATTCACATATATCACATTATGTAAATAAAAGTGATGAGGGGGGGGGGGTGAAAGCCACGTGACGAAAAGAGTTATAAATATGAAAGTGTATACTAGTGTATACTAGAATAACTAAAATTAAAACTTTAAAGAAACCCCCGACACTGATTAGTAAATTGGTGATAATTTCCAACCGGCTGAACGGATTTTCTTTAAACATAGTTAAGAACACTCTCGATTAAAACACCTTTCAAATAAAAAAAACAAATTGAAATCGGTCAATCCGTTCAGAAGCTATAAGGCCATAGACAGACACGTCAAACTTATAATACCCCGTCGTTTTTGCGTCGGGGGTTAAAAAAAAGATGGATGGATTGTGTGAAAGATGACATGAGTAAAAAAGGAGTGAATGCCGATATGACTGATAGAAGGGCTGAATGGAAGAAGTACGTATTGCGCCGACCACTAATGATTGAGAACAGGACAGGGAGATAATTTAATTAATCAGATGATTTGGTAAGTTGATAGATATACGGGAAGGGGAAGACCGAAAAAAGATGGATGGATTGTGTGAAAGATGATATTAGTAAGAAAGGAGTGAATGCCGATATGACTGATAGAAGGGCTGAATGGAAGAAGTACGTATTGCGCCGACCACTAATGATTGAGAACAGGACAGGGAGATAATTAATCAGATGATTTGGTAAGTTGATAGATCTACGGGAAGGGGAAGACCGAAAAAAGATGGATGGATTGTGTGAAGGATGATATTAGTAAGAAAGGAGTGAATGCCGATATGACTGATAGAAGGGCTGAATGGAAGAAGAGTTCATAATACGCCGACCACTAATGATTGGGGACAGGGCAGGGAGATAACAGTAATTTTTAAATAAAAGATGTACCTGAGCTCGCGTCATTGCGATAACGACCAGCTTTCTGACTCGTATAGATGATTTGCCGTAGCAGTTTTGCCAACCTGAGCTATACATCGTATCTGATACTTTAGAAGCCTGGAAATAAACTTCAGAGTTTATTAACTATTGTATCACCAAAATGTATTTTTCTTTTTCTATATTTAAGAGCTTGTCTCTTGTCGGTGTAGCTTCTTCCATTCTTCCCTGTTGTTTGCTGCTTCCTGCACCTCTTTATACGACACGATGTGCAATTTTGCCTTCACTTGGTCTATATAGTTCAATCTAGGCCTTCCTCTTCCTCTCTTTCCTTCTATGATGTTTTAGTTAGTTCGTTTGTGTCAGTTCCCTTCTAGGCCCTGTGTGCTTACCACTATTTGCCATATTGTCACTGACCACAGTCAGGTTGAGGTCAAACACAGGCCTATACGTAAGATAAATACCTCAATTTTAATATTTCCCGCGGAAAGCCAGTAATATGAAGCAAATATTAAGCAGCCCATGGTGAGAATAATATTACTTATGGGGTAATTTTTGAGTTCCTGAAACAATTTTAAGCAGTTATTCATTCCAATAATCTGTTTATGGTGCTATGCCCTCATGTTTTTTAAACCATCATATCTCCTGTATAGATACTTATTTTCAATGAAAAAATATATGTATGACATTCTCAAGACCTTTCTGCAGCTTTTGATGGAAATCAAAACATATTTGGATGTACGATAGATAAAAAAAATCTTTAAACATACCGCTTGATTCACTTTAAATGTTAGTGTTTCTCTTAATTTTCTATTTAATTTGAATATTGTTACTATTGAATAAATGTATATTTGAAATTAAAAATATATCACAAAATTTCAAATGAAAACCACAGAGATTGACGGATTCATTTTTAATTAATAGTAAATACATTTTTTGTACATGAGTTTTTTACTTTTTACGAGTAGCTCCAAAATGTTTGGCGACTAGGAAATTTTGAGACTTACCGTTCCATCGCAGAGTATAGGAATTATAATAACAGGTATAAATATCGCCTGACTGTTGATTATAATCCCGCAAAGATTCTGGCATTGTTTTGTGCACCTGAAATTCTTTTTTATTTTATTTCGAAACGTATATATTTATATTTAGTAGAGATGGGCAGAATATTAGATCGGCTGAATAGCCATTTAAAGACTAGTCGATTGCTCGGCGAAAGATCGGCCAAGCAGATTATTACTTGAAAGGTAAGTTTTTTAGAAGTTCGTGGGTTCGAATCCTACAATGAGCTTGAGCTTTCGGTGAAGGAAAACATCGTGACAACCCGGCTGGCTGGCTACCACCCTCATGTTGAAAATCTGTCGCCAACCTACCGGTGTGTTTTGGCAATTGCACTTGAGAGCCAGTTTCATTCTTGCCACTGTAACAGGTCGGCAACACATTGGCAATACCTCTGGTATTGCAAATGGCGATAGGCGATGGTAACCACTTACCATCAGGTGGACCGCCTGCATGCTTGTCAACCTTCTGACATAAATAAAACTTTTGAAGGAGTTCGGGTGGCTTCGCAATTATGAATTTATAATTATTATAATCGAAAAGTCGCCGATTACAAATATAGCCTACTTTTTTCCCGACTTTAGTCGGTACAATACTAGTAGGTGTAGGTTTCTCTTTCTCTTCAGTCTTTACTCACCACAAAGTGGTCTCATGCATTTTGATTCCAGCCTTAAATGCCTTTTCATACTTATTTTCTTTCTCCTCTTGACTCAAATATTGTTTGAAAATATTATTGATGCTGTAAAAGTAACTTTGTGTGTTTTTGAATTGATGACTCAATCCAATAAAAGTGACGAAAATTATTATATGTGACCCAACTGTGCGTAAGAATTCAAGCCATCCTATAACGTAAATTATGCATCGTACTATATCTGCCGTTAGTGATGCGTCGGTGACGTCAGGCCACGCTGTCAATACTGTGCCGAGTGGCTCTCCTGTAAGAAGCATATTATTATGTTACAATAATATTTTCCACTTTACCATCATGTGGTATGCTGATACTGGTACATGAACACAGGAAAACAATTTTTAAAAATGTTATGTCTGTATTTGATGGCAGAAAGCTTATGTTATAAGGAGTAACTAAGGCAAATTTTAGTTCGATAAAGAATTTGAGTTCCGTCCGCGCATTTTTTTTCCTTAAGTGGCAGTGGGTGGGGCACATCGCTCGTAGAACCGACGGCCGCTGGGGCAGTAGGGTTCTCGAGTGGCGACCACGAACCGGAAGACGCAGCGTGGGCAGGCCCCCCACAAGATGGACCGATGATCTTGTGAGGGTCGCGGGAAACTGTTGTGGACGAATATTACTACCCCATCTCATCCCGTGGGGGGCGTAGAAGTCGTCCAAGGGAAGGTATACCAGAGAACGGGCAGCAGCGTATCTCTGAGAACTGTAACACCATACTGCGAACGCCAACCCGCTTGCCAAGGGTGGCGATTATGGCATATCCCCAAATGATTTAAGATCCTTGGGGGAGGCTTTTGTCCAGCAGTGGACATCTTTCAGATGACATGATGATTTGTTTTCCCGCGGGGCAGATAGGCTAGTAATAAATAACTATATTCATTTAACTTTTTTACAAACCTTTTATCAATTTATTAATTAATCTTGCGCCTGATTGTAGCTGAGAAATTATTCCACACCAAAATAATAAGTTTACGAAAAATTTCAAATTCTTTATCATTTCTTTTTCAATTTCTTTATCGTTATGAACTTCTTTTAGCAGCACGCCTATTTGATACCAAATTTCTCTTATTTCAGTTCTTCGATTAATCAGTACAAGGTAGTAGAAGTAAACGGTCGGCACCATTATTGCTTGAATGACTAGCGTTTGACTTAAGTTAATCTGAGTAAATAAAGCTAAAAAAATCATTGTTACATATAACGCCAGGACCACATTCAATACTTGGATAAAGACATTGTATATCTTTACAAATGTCTTCCGCAATTTCACGTCTTCAATCCAAAAGTCTGGTAGACCAACGAAATATAGCAATGTGTTTATTTTCCTGTAAAATTCTGTTGTCTTATTTGGGGTAAATCTCTTGATTGTTGCCATTTTAGGTAGACGTATAGACGGATTATACTAGACTATACTAATAAACGATGAATTTATAAAGTTTTTATTTACCGGTATTATTTTAGTTTAAATATTTACTGACTATTATTTTGCTGATGCCTCTATAGATGGCCCTGTCATATGATTAGCTTTAATGTAAGCTTACATTGTTTTATACAAATACGAGTAAATATTAAAATGAATGTTTGTATTTTGAACATCATATAATTTTCTAAAAACATTTTTAGGGTTCCGAAACTCTAAAGAATAAAACCGGACAAGGGCAAGTCTGACTAGCGCACCTAGGGTTTCGGAATTTCCTATGGTAGTTTAAATAGCATAGACTTCTTATAGGTTTTCCTGTAATCTATAGGTAAAGAACTGTCATCTGTATTTTTTACAAAATTGTTGGCACATTTTTTTGTTTTACTGCAATTCTATTTGTTAATAATTTGACAACGATGATCGGACTATCGTGTATCGTTTCTCGGGGTAGGCCCTCTGTTGTATCGACTTACATTGACATACGGGTATTAGTAATTGAGGTCACAGGGGACCGGCGGGCGGGGAGCTTTTTCCGCTAACGCGTTAGCTTGGCCATACAAAGAGGGAACGCTGCCAGCCTTCTGGGAACCTTGCCGTTGATCGGCAGCAGATTGTATACTTGTTGTAACTATTGTATATTATAGATTAACGTTTCGTGTATTAGTTATAAATGATATATGTAGGTAACTATAACAAAAAATTATAACTATTCTATCTTGTTTATGCACTAGATGTATTTGTGTATTAGTATGTAGTGTATTAATATTTTATATATTTGTGTAGTTTATTTACTTTTAAGTATTTCTATATATTGTTCTATCTAGTTATGTATTTTCTTCTACTTTCACACACTGTGTCTACATTTATTTATATTTTTCCAGTCGCAGGGTTGCTGGAAGAAATTTCTATAGAAATAAGCAGTCCCTTTGTACATTTGTATCTTTTATGTTTTTTTATTATTACTTGTGTGTGTGTACATAAATAAATAAATATTTTTTTTTTGTCAGGTGGGTTGCTTTGAATATTTTTTCATAACGAACGTTAAAATGAAAGTAATGGTTTTACTATCACGTTATCACTAATAATTCGATGCAACCGGACCTAAATGGGATTAGGGAAATTTAATTTGATAGTGTGTATCATTGCACATTTGCATACAATATCTGTATATATATAGGCTAAGATTTGTACAGTCTAAAAACCGTTATGCCTCTAAAACATGATTTTTTTGATTTGAGTTCATAATATTCTATAGATACAGAATCAGAGTTGTCGGTCGATAGCACAGTAGTTGATTTAGCGCGCTCTGTATTCGCTTAATTTGCTGTCGACTTGGAACTAGGAATAATAAGTTGGATGCGTTATATTACAACTTCATGGCGCAATCTTTTTCTGTGGAAGCTGTCCGGTTGTTCAAGCTCCAACTTTAGATTCTTTTAAATTACTTATGTTTTCGCACTTTCTCTCTCTTTAAACTTTGTTTTTTTTTGTCGTTAAATATAGTTATTATATCTACCTATTCTCTACCTATAATATATTTATATATATATGTATCATATTATATATTATATTAATATATATATTATATTATATATATATATATATATTATATTATCCTAGGTTACCTGGAAGAAATCACTTAAGCGAAAAGGCCGCCTAAATTGTTTATACAAAAGTTCCTATTCTTATTTTCTATATATTATTTATTTATTTATGTACACACACACACAAGTAAAGGGAAAAGACAAAACAGATACAAAGGCACAAAGGGACTGCTTATTTCTAATAGAAATTTCTTCCAGCAGCCCTGCTACTGGAAAGTTTGTTTTTCTTTGTTTTTGTTAATATTATGTGGTGTAAACAATAAAGTATTTTGTATCGTATTGTATTCTTGAAGCTATGGTGATGATGAGGCTGAAGGTAACAGTATACATAGCAGGGATCTGGCTCTCAAATGCAGCTGTTAAAACCCACCGGTACGTGTATAAAGGAACATACGTACAATTAAAACCCCTGAATCACTCTAGGAAAGAGGTGAAGATCTTCAAACGGCTGGCCGGTTTTTTGAAATTTGGCTAAAAACACTAGATTTTCAACACCTTTCAAACAAAAAAACAGACGCAAAATATGATGCCTACACACTACAATATTTTACCTCTATTTTTCGTCGGGGGTTAAAAATAATCAATAACGTGCCAGTGGACTTATTTCTCTGGGAGAAGTTAGCGTCATCGAGCAATGGCTCCCTTAGCTTCGTATAGGTTCTCTACTTAACAGTTTCCATCTTATTAAATACTAACTGTTACCCGCTGCTTCACTCGCATTCCCGGGTTAAAAAGTAGCCTATAACCTTCGGGAATAATGTAGCTTCCTATTAGTATATTTTTTTTTAGAATCGGACCAATAACTCCAGAGATTAGCGCGTTCAATCGAACTCTTCAGCTTTATTATTAGTATAGATTTTCGGTACTAAAGATTTAGATATTAAAAACATACAATATCCAAATTTCCTAGTTCCAAGGTTACAGTGTCGCCTGATTGCCACCGTCTCGAAAATTTGCAGAATAAATATTTGAACGATTCATTTGCTCAGTTCTGTGGCGTAATGCATTACTGTCAGAGCTTCCAACTTCGAGATGCGTTTGTAATTTGTGCTCTGATTTATCAGTTCGTGTATAAAGCGACATTTCTGATATATCTCTATCTATCTGATCCATGGTGGTAAGCACACAAAGCCTAGAAGGCAAGGTACAAACAAAGTTGGGCTTAAGACATCTGGAAATTAAAAATTATAATGTTTTAGCAGCTAAAACAAGTCAGAAACTTGTACGACGTACAAACGATCAATTAAACCAGGGATTCCCAAACTATTTGAGACAAGAAACCCCTTTTCCTAGATGAACTGATTCCTCAGATCCCCCCATGGACAAATTAATTTAAAAATACTATTTCTAGTTTTTTTCCTATTGATGCAAAATACTTACAAATTTAAAAACTTTGCAGTTTGCAAATTAAATACCTATAGACAAATAATTCAGTAAAATATCAAGTGTAATTAATAAAAATTACATTAAAATACATAAGTAGGTAATTATTTTGAGTTAAAATACAATAATACTAATAACTTGTTTTAATTGATAGTCGATTTTTATACCTTGTCGACCCCCAAAATCAGTTTTTGTTTATGTCAACCCCTGAGAAACCGATATCAACCCCCCTTTGGGAATCTCTGAGTTAAACGGTCGTACTCGTCTTTTTAATGTCATACTTATGAACAAGAGGTTTTATTATGTCCATTTACTTACAGCAACAAAAGTAAACAAGTTCGTCGCCTGATCGCTTATTCTCCTTGATTTATTTTTGTACAGCGTATTGCTCCTTCAGAGCTATTTTCTATCAACATCCCTTGTTGAGCAGTGAACTTTAGAACACGCTATATTTGAATGGACTATATACAGGCTGATTTTAGTTGGGTATGTATATTATATACAAAAATACATCATTGTCAATAATTCTAAAAAAAATTAGGAAACAGCGTTTTAGCTTAAGGGGGAACGTTCGGTTGGAGCGCGAAATTCAAATTTTATCACGTTTTTTGCATATTGCAGCTCAGTTAAAGGTCGTAAGTTATCAACATGTTATTTGCGACAAGAATAGTAGTATATTTACTGATTAATAACAAAACAAATCATCAACATATTCCTCCAAGGTATATTAGTAACATTTTCATGAAATAGTCGTGTATGTTTCCTTTAATAAAATGTCTGGTAAAAAGTAGTGTAGCAGAAAAATCGACTATCGATGCACAGATTGTTTTCTTCCCAAATCACTCAAATTATCGATTATATTATCGATAATATGTCTAGACAGTATCAAGGGTATATAATTTATATATAAAAAAGCAGGAGACCCAGCTGTTTGTTATCCATCATGATCGGTCAAAATGTATGAAAAGTTTGAGACTATTTTTTGTGATTTGAGGCTTGATCCCATAGAAAAAGTTGTTCATAATGATGACTACAATAATTCCTGAAAATTTGGACGGTGATTAAAAAGTCTTCTGTAGGTACTCGTAGATTTCACTCACCATGATAAATTTCTCCCCATAACTTAACATTATTTACGACCAATCCTTTACCCTTGATAGAACATCCATCAAAAGCGAGCGCTCTCCAAACCAGACCAGACTGTATCGAGCAGGGAATTGAAATTCGACTATCCGACACTGTTTCCCTACTCTTTCACTCACGTAGCCTTATTATACGTCTATCTCGCTCTTTAATTAACCCGCTGTCAGTTTAGATGGAAAGACACTTGACGCTGTGGCAATGACTCTGCCAATTTGATGGCAAAGTTGCGGAGATTGGCACTAATTACGTGTTTGATATGAAAATTATTAGGATAAGTAAAATTGATGCAACACTAAATTATGACATTATATTTTATGCATGACAATAGAGAACCTATCCAGAAAATCCTATCAAAATCAAAAAATCTAATAAAAAACTCATAAAATCAGTTTAGGCCCTGGTAAGGCACTTATGAACGTCGATAGTTACAATTATTACAATAGACTCTACCACCGGTTCCACATACACTTGAACTGAAAACACTCCGGCAAGAAACTAAGCAAGGCTTCATTTTTATGTGGATCTTTCTTTTGAATTTATGTAATTAAAGTTTTTGTTTTAAATATACATAAAGTTCATACAATTGTCACTTGGCCAGGGGGCCGCAAGTGCAGAGAGAAACTACTACAACTATGTATTCTTGTCTTCAACGTAATGAGCCACCGTATAATAGACCTTGTCGATTAATTTCTGTTTAACAATCTGTTTGAATTTATTGTAAGACAGATCACAGATCACATCTATGATTGTAGGAGTCTGAAAATAAAGACGACTGGAGTAAATTCCAGGAGCAAAACGACGTGTCCGTATATTTAGTATGTCAATAATGTATGGGTGAATTTTTGCCCGGCGTCTATTACTTTGATGTAAGAATGGGCATGGTGGAACAAGGATAAATAATTCCTGAGCACACTCTCCAATGGAAATGGATGTTGGTTACTCTTTCACGTAAAAACTACTCAAAGGATTTGGATGAAACTTGCCACATAACTAGATCATACCCTGGAATAACATATAGGCTACTTTTGATCCCGGAAAAATATAAGAACCGTCGAAAACGCGGGTGAAACCGCGGGGTGGAAGCTAGTATATCCTATAAAATACCGATCGGCAAGCAACCCTTCTTCGGTGGTCAAGACTTGTCAGTTACGTCATCTCCGATGGGTGTCCTGGCACGGTGGTCTATTGAGGTAGCCGTTCCATTCCAGAAGTGGCAGCAGTACTCCATGCACGACCAGACTTGAGTTTTATAAAGCTGTAGTAACTGTCCAGGAGTGAAATGCCCAGCTTTCTGGCAACAGTTTTCGCCTTTGTGTGCATTAAACACAATTATATTGCTATCTCGTTCGCGCTTCAGTTAAGTTCATGTTGTTATATACGTGTCAATAATGACCGTAAATTTGGATATTTCATGAAACTTATCGAAGTTTGCTGTGTGGTGACGGCGACGAATATTACCACACCATCTCATCCCGTGGGCGTAGAAGTCGTGCGAGGGAAGGTATACCAGAGTAAGGGCAGCAGCGTATCTCTGAGAACTATAACACCATACTGCGATCGCCAACTCGCCTGCTAAGTGTGGCGTTTATGGCATATCCCCTCAAATGATTTAAGATCCTTGGGGGAGGCCTTTGTCCAGTAGTGGACGTCTTTCGGTTGACATGATAAAGTTTGCAAACCATAAAAATGTAATTATCTTTTATAAGGTAAGCCAGATGCTATCAACTTACGATCGCTATCATAACATACATAATTAGGTACTTAGATCTACAAATGCCAAGTTTGTGCACTTTGACGGAAGATACTAACATTGCAGTGGAGCAGACAGTTCCATATCTGTAAGGGTACCTACATATCTACTTGTAATACTAATTTTAATAACTAGGTATCTAATAGATATTTTTTAACAAAATAATTCCTTGGAAGTTATCACTATCATCACTATCACTATCATCACTATCACTATCACTACATAGTATAAAACAAAGTCGCTTCCAGTCTGTCTGTCCCTATGTATGCTTAGATCTTTAAAACTACGCAACGGATTTTGATGCGGTTTTTTTAATAGATAGAGTGATTCAAGAGGAAGGTTTATATGTATAATACATGCATATTATAGTACAGAAAAGCTGAGAAAAGCCGGGCGAAACCAGGGCGGGTCGCTAGTTGATTTTATAAAACGACGATCAGATTAAGTAATTAAGAATAGGCGCTTCCCAACTTTCAAAACAAACCGTCCCAATAGATTGTAAACTGAATATTTTTAATATTAATATTCGAAAAACAAAACTTTTACCGAAAGCCAGTGCCGCATTTGTGGATCTACTTTGGTATTTCGGCGTTGGTATAAATAATAAAGGTGCAAATCCTCATCCCAGCGGAGCACAGGGTTGGATACCGGCACAAATTCTGTATTCGGTATCCAACGAGTTTGAAAGGTACACGACAGTTAGTATACTTTGAACTTAGGTAAAATATTTTTTATTCTATGTTTCCAAGGACCGATTTGTCGACGTGACAAAAATGTCGACAGGAAAAGTTATGAAATCTCATGTAAAGCCAAGTCAGTTAGTATGGAAGTACCTAACCAACAACTTTGTTATAAATTGTTTCCTACTAACATTTAGTGATTTTATCAATAAGTTGGCAATCGAAAGACACAAACAAATATAGCGCGCATGCGTGGAAATACTTTCTCAAATATATTTTTATTAGAATTTTAATATAAATAGTCTTGAAGTTATTTAAGAAAATAGGCGAAAAATTGGCGAAAATTGACCATTCCCCCCCTTATTTCCAAAACTACTGGGCCAAACATTTTGAAAAAAATTCAGATAATAGTTCTTTACCTAAAGATTACAGGAAAACCTATAAGAAGTCTATCTAATATATGTATAATAACTGATATATGTATAATCTGAATCTCGGAAACGGCTCTAACGATTTTCATGAAATTTGGCATGCACGGGGTTTCGGGGGCGATAAATCGATCTAGCTAGGTTTCATTTTTAGAAAACTCGATATCCAAAAAAAAATATTTTTTTATAGTTACCATCAACAAATTTGGGTCAGATTTAAAAATATTTATGGAACTTAGTTAAACATGTACTACGGAACCCTCTCCACGCGAGTTCAACTCGCACTTGTCCGATTTATATTATATTGTTGTTGAACTAAAATTTCAGCTTGTAATTAAAATTAAATAATCTGTGTTAATAACATTCAGTGTTTATAAATCAGTGAAATATAAAAAAAAATATGGTGAAAAATAAAATAATAGAAACTCAATATTATACCTGACTCCTCGCTTATGGTGGTAGAACTGCACCTGTCGATATCAGGTGTAAAGTTTCTCCGGATCGACAGGCTCATGTTACGTAGACGGGTCTACCTTACCCCAGATACCCGGAGTCGGGACACGTGCGATGCTCTGGCATTATTTTTTTTAATTATTCTAACTAAAGCTTCAATCTGCAGAGATTTTTTAAAGTGGACACGCCCGTGTTGAAAATCTTGTGCTTTATTGAGCTTGAGCACAGCCCCGCGTTCCCAGGGTTTCAGCTACCTTCATACCAAAATTCATCATAATCGGTTCAGCTGTTTGAGCGTGAAGAATAAACAAACATACTCAATCAAAAACTTTCGTATTTATGATACTAGTAGCATTAGTGGCCTGCCCTTTCTTAAATACTAATACTCTTTTAAAATCACTCAGTACACATTTTTGTTAACACATACAATGTCCTGAATGGGAGTCGAACTCACGACCTGCGGCGTGATAGGTGGTGTTTTAACCAACTACGCCAACTACTATTAGTAATCCGACAGCCCTCAATTAGTCGTAACTCGTACTAAGCCCTACCCTTCCCCTGGTAACGCCCTGAGCTGAGGTTCGTACCCCATTCGGGGGTGCACTCAGGCGTTACCTAAATGTTGTTTCTCAGCTGAGAGCCCTCTGCGCTCGCCGATTTGTCCGGTAAGGTTGATGCTGCCATCAGAGGCTACCAACTAAAAAAAAAGCCATGTCATCTTTTTATTCCGCTAAAAGATTAGCTCTTTACGAGATAGCTAGTGTTTCGTACTTCCATATGATTCTCTGATTTTTAACTACTTTTTTTTATTATTTTTTTATTTTTATTTTATTAATTTTGGCATCACACTTCGTGTATTTTGCCAGTGTCAAGTTGAGCAATGTAGGTATTTTTATATTCTTCATGTATAAAATTCTCGTTTCAAAGTTCAAGTCATTATGTTAAATCTTCTTCGAGTCATAGTCAGTCAGTTTAGTTAAGTTTTAGTACAATGGTAGCAGTTCTACAAAAACTTTTCATGGACTTCTTGAGACAACTTGAAAAGCCACTATACACGTAATCATTTCATTTCACTTCACTGGTGATCTTTATTGGACAAAATGCCACCGATAATATTCAATAAAACTCAAAATACACGATTTTATGAAAATAAAACGAACAACGCAACGTCACTTCGCAAGTTCCCGCCAAAAAGTCTCTTTTAACTACTTAGTATGGTAACATTGACTCGCTACTGGACCAATGGGCGTTCAGTAATCTATGGCTGGCGCAAGCAAGTAGCGCCATCTGCCACCTACGCACTCAACATTCTCAACTCGGGTAGGTAAGTACCAGCCCCTGCTTGGACCTAGATAGTTTATGTTTTGTGCTTTATTTTTTTAATTTCTATTATTATCTTTTAATTTATTTTTGTTTCTTCTTTTGTAGGTACAAACATTTTGTTATTTTTTTGTTTAATTTAAAATAGCGGTAGAAGTTGTTGGTGTTAGTAGTGATTGCCTTTAATTAAGTGAGCATAGGGCATGTTATTTCTGTATATATCTTTAGTCATAGTTGTGTGTATAATTTGTTGGCGATCCTTAATAAATAAATAAATAAACATTCGTTAGTTACAAAACAATCTACGAAAGAAATCCTGTCTAATTTAGTGATATTGCATTGACACAATACTTAGTGCATGTGTGAGCTCACCTACGGACTGGTAATCATAAAATATGAAACAAATGAAGTTCTTTCGCGAACGTCCTTGAAATAAGGTGAGTGAGTTTTTTGTTGCTATTGCTGGGTGTTGAATGATCAGAGCTACGATATCTAAACGAGGAGACGTTCTTCTCAACCTATCTCAAAATCAAATCAAAAACTCATTTAGGCCCTAATAAGGCACTTATGAACGTCAACAGTTACAGTTTTACAATAGACTCTACTACCGGTTCGGAATACACTTGAACTCAGAAGACTCCGGCAAGAAATTCAGCAAGGCGTTTTTTTTTTGGTGGATCTTTTTATTTTTTTTAATTTATGTAGGTAATTACAGCTTTTGTTTTAAATATACATAAACTTCATACAATTATCACTTGGCCAGGGGGCTGCAAGTGCAGAGATAAGCTACTACAACCATGTATTCTTGTCTTCTGTGTAATGAGCGACCTTATAGTAGGCCTTGTCGATCAACTTATGTTTAACATACTCTTTGAATTTATTATAAGACATCTTAGTTACTTCATATGGGATTTTATTATATTAGCGAATGGTTACCAGGTATCTAGCTGGTTATCATAGTTTAAAACACAAAGTTATAGATTCAGTCCACTTCGATGCTCGTAGCATCCCCTGTTGTATCCCATTGCTAGTTAAATAAATAAATATATTTACCTAAAGGAGCGCAACTCCGAATGACTAAATACTCCAATTTGAACCGATTTTATTGGGCCATACATCAAAGTCACCGCTGTAACTGAACAAGAGCAAACGAAATACAACCTTATATATATATTGGTAAAGAGTATTTTAGCTGAAACATGAAACTAATTAAAATAGAAGATACCAAATTACGCTGTTAATAAGAAAATCTAGTTGTACGTACTTACATACTGACATTGATTTTTATGTATTCTTTAAACATACAATTTAAATAAATAGGTATAATTCATCAGAACTTAGGTTTTATGCCGTCGTGATATGAACTAAAGTCGTTACAATCAAATAGGCTCGTTTAGAAAAAAAACCGGATAAGTGTGAGTCTGACTCTCGTACCGAGGGTTCCGTAATTTCCTGTTACTCTAACTACCATGGTTACCCGGCTGAGAGCCCTCTGCGCTCGTCGATTTGTCCGGTAACTTTAGTCCTTTCCAAAAAAAAAAACCATAGACTTCTTATAGGTTTTCCAGGGCATAAGTCAGGGCTTAGGGGCGTGGCTTTTCCTGAGATCGGATAACTTTTTTACAGTGAAAGCGTTAGGAGCTTGTTTGGCCGCCAATTTTACATGAAATGTTTATGGTAGGATACTTTCTTTAGTTTCCCTTTTAAGCTTTTTATTAATGAAAGTTTCAATACCATTCCAGACTTATATTTATTTTAATGCCTCAAAGGCTCATATATCTGGGTAAACAGCGATTGATTGGGTAACGTGAACAGTATTTACTTTGCGTATGAATATTCATCGAGTCTTGTATAATGTAATATACAGTATCTAGATTACAATGTTGGCACAAGAAACTATCGTCTTTGAATCATCCTATACGAGATCAAGGAGATAGGTACCTAGACTATCTATATATAATAGCGAATTAATTTGATTACCTATGATTATAATAGTATGTGACCGAAACTAAGATGTCTTATAATAAATTCAAAGAATATGTTAAACATAAGTTGATCGACAAGGCCTACTATAAGGTGGCTCATTACATAGAAGACAAGAATACATGGTTGTAGTAGCTTCTCTCTGTACTTGCAGCCCCCTGGCCAAGTGATAATTGTATGAAGTTGATGTAGGTATATTTAAAAAGAAACTGTAATTACATAAATTCAAAAGAAAGATTCACAAAAGAATGAAGCGTTACGAACTACTAAGTTTTTTGCCGGAGTCTTCTCAGTTTAAGTGTATGTGGAACCGGTGGTAGAGTCTATTGTAATGATTGTAACTATCGACATTCTTAAGTGCCTTATCAGGGCCTGAACTGAATAATGAGTTTTGAATTTGAGTTTGAAACCTTTGGCTTCGGCCAAAATAGCCAGAAGTTTTGATCGAAGGTTTTTAAGTGGGCGTACTTCCCATAAATTGAGCATTATAAGCGACACTATGAGATGGAGCAATAATACAGGCTGTGATTTTTTTTCAAAATCAATGAGTTCGATTCCTGGCAAGACAAATATTTTTTTTCAAAATCCAAGTATACAGTTTTAGTTTTTATCAAAATCGGCTCCGAGACTCCTTTCAGCATTTTTCGCTATTCCCTATACTTTAGGATTTGGCCTACCACGCCCACTTAAAAAATTCATTCCCTGTATATGGCGACGCGCGGAAGATAATTTTTAGTTTTGTTTATTTGCCTTAAAAATCTTCAAGAGATGATTCTATAATATACAATATTTACAACAAATATACAAACTATATATAAAAAAAATCCTCGAGGCGTGTGCTGCTGCCAATCAACGGCAAGGTTCCCAGAAGGCTGGCAGGGTTCCCTCTTTAGAGATGAGTAAAATTGTATTTTTATTATTATACAAAATTTTACTAGACCAAATGCGGGTAGTTGGAGACAACTCTCGCCCATCAAGACGTTGACCCGCTGTTCCAGTCCAGTCCACTCGTGACCACGACCAATGCAACTTGATCGAAACGTCGAGGTAAGTCTCTTTAATTTGATAATATTTTGTGCGCGAATATTTTATGTCGGGTTCGACATATTACTTTGTAAAAAAGTATTAATTACTTGGGCTTTGGCCAGAAATCATCATATTTTTGTGACATTTTCTCAGAATGATATAATTATATACCTAATCAAATCCGTGTTGCCAACTCCCAAAAATTCTTACCTCTAAAGTTCAAGTAAAAAATTTGTCACATTGTCATCGTCAAATTGAATTGATACTGATTGATTATACTATTGATAGGTCCAAATTGTACTTTAATAGAAAAAAAGTTCTTTTATCTACTCTCATATCGTAATGTTCTTATTATGAAATCAAAAACAGTACTTTAATGACCCACTTTATGCACACCCGTGTATAATGAAATTAAAAAATTATATTATAGCACAGTTTTCTTCCCAAGATAATGCTATAAAATAACTTTTTTTCATTAAAGTACAAGTATTTGGACATGTCTGGCCACTCATAATGTTTTTTGGGTTTTAATACTTCAATTACTGTCAGTCAACTTGTCAAACGAAATAATAAAGAAAAAAAAATTATAAGTGGCCAGACATGACTAAACAATTAAACGTCGTATTATATTCTCTTTGTAAACAATTAGGAATCAATCAGTCAGTACCAATTCAATTTTAGATGCAAATTTACTCTGTGGTCGCGTATGCGGTAGTGAGTTTTTCCCAACAAGGATTTGGGCGCCATGATCATTAATGTTTGTTTATTTTATTCATTTTTTTTGCATACATATTTTATTTTGGCCAAAAATGATAGAAAAATAGCAGTGATACTAAGGTGAAATAAACTTGGATCTGAAATTGTGGAGGCGGCAGTGGAAATGACGAATAATCGATACCCGTAAGTCATGAAAACCTATGACAAAATATTATCGATTTTTTACCTTTAAATTACATTATTAATATGAGTTTAGATAAAGTACTGTATGATACTGCACACAATTAGGTATTAAAAACTCGTGTGATACTATTAAGAACCTCGCCTACGGCTCGGTACTTAAACTCACACTCGTGTTTAATAACCCCTATTATGCAACAGTATCATAAACTACTATTATAGCATTATCTTGGGAACAAAAGTGTACTATAATGAACCATTACACACGGGTGTGCCTAAAGTGGGTCACTAAAGTACTGATTTTGATTTCATAATAAGAACATTACGATATGAGAGTAGATAAAATATAATAAACCACAGATAACATCCAAAAATACATTTAATATTTTTTTGCGGCTCCTACCTACATTTAGCAATGAGTTGTGATTAGTGATAGCTAAGCGAAACCTTGTGTCTGTCCGTGCGTCGGTAATTTCTTTCTGCTAATAGGCAATCTTTGAGAGATTATTTTGAGGACATTTACACTGCACGATTGTTTTATATAAGGTTAGTTTTTATTCTATTCATACAATCTTTTATTTAGTTTCACCTGTCCCGATGTTTGTCATCAAATCTTGCAAGTTAAATTTGATCCACTTCCCGGATACCGATTGAGCTGAAAATTTGCATGCATGTGTAAATCGGATGACAATGCAAAATTATTATGACATGGAACTGATCTGATGCTGGACCTGGAAGGTGGTCATAGGAATTCCGCAACAAAACGACACAAACTCATCGAGTTTCGTTTGATTCGTATTGACGAGTACTTTGATCCTATATAGTAACCAGGGTCTGGTGCTGGAGCTGGAAGGTAACTATAGGAACTCCTTTTCTATTGATTTGATAAAATAAAAAATACGTATCCAATATTTTTTGATAACTGACGGACTAAACAGAATTAATTATTTTTTACCCAGTCATCATCCCTATAATATTAGTTACAATTAAAAGTTACTTCAGTTTGATACGGTCAACGGGCGACGTCGCAAATTAGTTCATAACATTTGTCGTATCGTAGTCGTATCGTAAAGTAAAAGTGTGTTATAAACGTCTCCATCTAATCCTTGTCTGATACGTCACTGGTCCCCAAACTGTTTTTCATTGGTCTGTAATTACGACCAGATTGTCCGCTACGCTGACATTGGACATCCTGTTTTTGCCGATTTATACTTGATAAATAAATAATAAAAATCATTTATTTTGGACATAACATTAAATCAGAGGTTAGTAGGAATATGTTGATGATTTCTTTTGTTATTAATCAGTAAATATAATACCATTCTTGTCGCAAATAACATGTTGATAACTTACGACCTATAACTGAGCTGCAATTAGCAAAAAACGTAATAAAATTTGAATTTCGCGTTCCAACCGAAGCTTCCACCTTAACACAAATGCATTCTGTAGTTTTTACGTGACAGTAACATACGTCACTATGTTTCTGATTACGTTTAGAGATTTTATGCTAAACTTTTAATTGTTTTAGATAACTTCATAATTTCGAGGCTCTTAATTTTTTTTTTGGATTATTAGTCGGTGCTTCGGTCTTATACAAACCAAAATGAACCTTATTACTATTAAATCTAGCTATAGTATAAATCTAATCGTAAACGCAGTTTCTTACCAAAGACAATCCTAATTTTATCATAAATTACCTACATGGTAAGATATACCTTAACATAGTCGAGTACAGTTGATTTTGGAGTGAAAGACAAATAGTTACATATTACTATAAATTTCCAACAAAACAGGATATTTTATGTCAGCTTATGTGCAAAGAGTAATGAAGTGTAGATATTTGCTTCGTTAGAAGTTGTTTCAATTAAGATTTGCAATTTAGCCATACCCTAGGTACTAGGTGTTTTTAAGAAATCTTTGGAATATCTGAGCAGCTGGCAAGTAAAAGCGGACTTGTCCATTACTTGCTTTTACAACAAGTAAGAGCAAACAAACTGAATTTGAATGTTACAGATCAGCAAGTTAAACTTGCACGAAATCAGACGCCGACTGACTGACTTTGAACGCTGTTTTCTATCGGTTTAAACCACTTTTGGAGCAAACTATTCTAAGGGTGTATAGATGTAGGCATAGAGAGTATAAAACTATGAAAAAAAAAAACTTTCAGAGTCAAGCTACACATTTTTGTTGCAAAATAGCGCCTATTACAACCGCATAAGGTACCGCAGTGTGTAGCTTGATCTATGGCCGTGTGTACCTACTAGTCGGCTTTTGTTCTCCAGCCCCTCAACATTTTTATTGTTCTTAAGTGCAGCTGCCGGAACTCTATTTGCTGATTTTTACATGACTACTAATAAGTATCATTGGCTTCTAGGCTTTGTATGCCTACCACCTTTGATCCTATCACCAGATCATCTCGATGGTACCAAATTGTTGTATTGTCATGCAAACAACATACTCTTGTAAAGTGACGATAGTTAGAAGTTGAAAAAAAAAATGCTTTATATCTAAAATAAGCTAATAGGTAGAAATCGACGAAGATTTGTCCCTTCTGCATTATTAATCATTTTATTCTTTGCCCGCCCGGCGCCGCACTGTCGGTCGCTTCATATAGGAAATAGCACTTCCCATCCGCGGTTTTTAATGGACACCAAAAGTGAAATGAAATTTTGAGGTTAGTTTTGACTTCAGCTCAGTAATATTGTTAAGAGTGTTCGTGAGTGTTGGGTTCTAAAACAAGATGGCGGTTTTATCTTGCATCAGTACACGGCCCTTCTGGTGGTAAGCGTTTAACGTACTTTAGATACATTTGCGGGGAGCGTAAATGCGTTTTTTTGCGCGAAAATAGTTAGTATTCCTTGCCATTTACTCTTGTTTGCTTGCAATTTTGATTTAATCTTGTTTTTTTTTACATGTTTTATTTTTATGTAGCAAATAACATTCATGGCTTGGGGGAGACCTTTGTCCAGTTGTGGACGTCTTTGTATGAAATATTAAGTTGGTGTTTTTTCCCCTACCGCACCTTTCCTCGTTAAAAACGTTTCCAAATAACCTTAAATTACCAGTTACCAATGTGGACTCGACTTTAGTCCAGTTAAAAGAAAATACATGAGAATCAAGAGATTTTTCGCCACTAGGTACCTCTTACGTTCGCTCACTCGCCCATTGAAAACATAAAAGAGAAAATAGCTTACAGTGTGACGTAGATTATTTATTTCGAAATGTAGATGGGACGGGTTTGTACCTACGTCATTTGAGCTTCTGTGAGGCTGTCATTGCAAATGGAGGTGATAAATCAAAAACTAATTCTTACTTAGTACTTGTAATTGTATGACCAATTCATATTGAATTGTTTTCTTGTAAATTATTTTGCTGTGTTCCAAGTGTCAGGACTACAAAATTTGCACGCCACATATGGCAAATACAGTGAGTCACATAATCATAACATACCTACAGTATGACACAACTTAGATGAAGCATCGGCAAAATTCGTAAAACAATGATTTTGACTGTGACTTTTAAAATTATGTTACATGGTCCTTATAATAATACCCTGTGCCAAAAAGAGAGAAACTGAGTGGACAAGGAGTAACATACTTTTTACAAAAGTGAAATATGGGTTTAGTGTGGTACCTATACCAAATTTGTACTAATAAAATACTAATATTTACCAGCAAACAAGCAGCAGCTAGCGGCACGCTATGAAGGTCATTTTGACATGAGGGTGAAACAAGTAGAGCCTGGTCTCGCTATAGACCTGTCTCATTTAGCCTTAAGGCTTATAGGACAAAACGGCTAAAATAGCATGCTGCTAATTTAATTTCAAATTCTGAATTAAAATAATCTCGGTTTGCAATAATAGGTATAATTTCAACATCAAAATCAGTGTCGCTTCTGCACATATTTAGTATTCTACTAGTCTTTATTGGCAACAGACCGCCGACGGGGTCGTTGTTGCGCCGCGTCCGGCGAGTGATGACGTCATAATTCTGAAATACCCCCACTTCTGTTATTCATGGCGGACGCCGGACAATTTTACGGTTATTGAATGAAAACGGTTGGACACAGTATATCGATAGTGCACGGCTGTCTACGTACAAGAGAAATGTCGTTTCAGTGATAGGCACGTATATCGGGCTTTGTCGCAAGTATGTAGATCAGCAATAGGGTACAGTATAACACAACTTAGATGAAACATCGGCAAAATTCGTAAAATCGATCATTCGCGAAAAGAGTGCGCCTACAACATTACCCATGTTTATTAGTACTTTAGGCGAAAATGATCTTGTTGAACGTTGAATGGCGCGATAATGAATGATTTTTATTAGTTGTGTAAATCGGAAGTGAAGTGTAGATATATGATTCGCCGATGCTACATCTAAGTTGTGTCATACTGTATATGCATGTTGTTTTGGAATTCGAAAAAAAAAACGGATCTCTTATAGGATCACTCGTGTTTCTCTCTGTCCGAAAATACTGGACTGGATTGAGTTGAAATTTGGTACACATGTAAGTCGGTGACCCAAACACGGACATGTAACGTAAATATATTAATTGCAAATAATGGCGACCACTTTTGGGGGGTAAATTAGTATAATTAAAAAAAATGTTTTGCAAACTATATTCTGTGACATATCAAATAAAAGGGCTTGTTGTGAGGATCTTAAATATTTTTTTTATAATTTTAAGATGAATAGTTTTGAATTTATTTAAGAAAATAGGCGAAAATTTACCATTGCCCCCCCTTCTACTGGGCCAAAAATTTTGAAAAAAATACACATGATACAGGTTCTTATAGAATAGAATAGAATAGAAAAGATTTATTCAGCTCAAAACATACATTGTTTAAAACAAAATGAACTTAACCTAAGTACCACTAAGGAGCTGAAATCGCAGCACTAGGGGGGGCCTATTACTACGACGCTGGTTTTCAGTGGGAACCAGAAAAAAATAAAAAATAAAATATTATCTACTACCTACTTATAACCTAAATAAATGAGTTACATACATAAATATGATAAATAATAATACTATATACATAATAGATACCAATAATATAAATATATTAAAGTTAGGTGCCAATGCCAACATAGTGAGTGCTGAAATGTAATTATAACATTGATGCGAGAGTTTAAATAGGATACTATATAGATTTTTATTTCGGAGTGTGATAGAAAGAGAGGGAAATCAGACGTTCTGCAAGCAAAGAAGATGCTGCTTGTAAGATCGTTTGAATGAGTAGACGGTCTTTAGACCTTTAGATCTATAGATTACAGGAACACCTATAAGAAGTCTATGGTACTTAAAGTAACATAGGAAATTACGGAACCCTCAGTTCGCGAGTCAGACTCGCACTTGTCCGGTTTTATTTTTTATCGTAGGTATACAACATATGAAAAGACCGTAATAAAGATTGTAAATAGCATTTTAAACTATTGTAAAAATTTCAACTATTACGGTTCATGAGATACAGCCCGCTGACACGACACGGACGAACGAACAGCGGAGGCTTAGTTAAGGGTTCCGTTGACACCCTTTGGGTATGGAACTCAAAAAATTACCTTACTGAGTTTCTCAGATGAAAGCGATAGTAATTCCTACTTTAAATTTAAGGCCTGAACTGAATATTTTAGAGAATCTATCTTTTCTTCTGTCTGGCAAATTTATAACGTACAAAATAAATAGCTCACACCACAAAGGCTGCGCCGCCGTTAGGCTGACGACCTGACAAAGGCAAGCGGGTAAACGACTGCATTATTTTAGATATTTCGCACAGATTGCATAGAATCTGCTACCATGTAGCTGCCGCTAGGAATTTAATTATTCTTGCATCAAAACAGGATTTATACTAAAATTTAAGACAAATTTTCAACTTGAGTGTGGTAGCTAGCCAGGTGGGTACTAAAAAGTACCCTGCTATGGTTTCCTCACGATGTTTTCTTTCACTGAAACTGACTGTAGGATTCGAACCCGCGACCTTCGTCTCGGCATTCGACGTTACTACAACTGAGCTCTCATTTTTTTTTTAAATTTAGATCTGTTGAATTATTGTAATTATACTAGCTTCTGACCCGCGGTAGTAACATTTTCATGAAATAGTCGTATATGTCAGTAATATACCTTGGAGGAGTATGTTGATGATTTATTTTGTTATTAATCAGTAAATATACTACCATTCTTGTCGCAAATAACATGTTGATAACTTACAACCTATAACTGAGCTGCAATTAGTAAAAAACCTGATAAAATTTGAATTTAACGCTCCAACCGAAGGTTTACCCTTAATATGAAACTTTGCATAGATATAGGTTAAAGGCCGGAGAGCAATACAGACCACTATTATCCCAGGAACGTGGGAGAACCCTCGAGGGATAATAAATGATTGCCTACATAAACTTAGAAAACAATACACAATTTTTTCGGGTAGTATTTTTAGTAAAAAAACTACAACACAAATGAAATATTCATACACAAATGATCGATAAAACGGGCGCGCATCACTAGTACATAATTTACGACGGTGGGGGCGCGTCGCAACGTCACAGCCCTATAAAATATTTACACAAATGTTCCGGATTTAGTACTACAATGGTTTTACACTTGGCCTCACTCAGAATTGGGTTTAAAACTTTTAATTCATAAACGTAAATTAGATAATTTGGATGGAGCCTCTCCTCATGGGGAAAGAGAAGCACAAAATCTATGTGCGAGTAAAATTTATAGTTTGGCACAAATGTTTTCCATACACCAAAAAAAATGTCTTACATTTTTCTTATTTATCAAATTTATCGCATTATTTTGATATTTTATCACTAACATATTATGTTCATTAAAATTAGCTCAAGTTTATTTTGTAAAAATTTGCGTTCTGGTGAAAAAAGTATAAATTCAATTTCTATTAGGTTTTTTTCAAATTGCAGCTCAGTAATGGGTCGTATATTTATCAAAATGTGATTTGTACCTCATAAATATGCCAAATGATTACTGTATGTATACATTATGCTTTTTAAACTATTTAAATCCATACATTGGTTCTTTTTCGATAAATGACGCGCAGGAACCAATACAGTTTTATATATTAATATTTTGAATGCAAAATGAATACATAAATAGATCTATAGCTATATTACAATATCGCGAATCATATTTTGACAAATGACCGATTACTGAGCTGCAATTTGAAAAAAAACTCATAATTTCGCGGGCTTTTTGGCCGATCCCCCTTAAGACAACGTTACAACCCATTCTCGTTATAACGTGTCTGAAGATGAAACAAATAAGCACACTGTTTAATATTAACAGACTTCAAAACAGGAGGTTCTAATTCGTATGTATTTATGTGTCTAGGTATGTAGTATCAAAATGTATGGGTACCGTAGATTTCACTTGATGACTTCTAAATATTGTATTTTACGCTTTTCAGTGATAATTCGCGTTAAAGGAGGTTATATTTTCTGTTAAAAGAAGATTTTACAGTTCTAAGTATCGGAGATTATTTTCTTTCTTTAAAACTCTTATAGATATTTTCTCTTCCAATCGAACTAATGGAATACTTACGAAAGTATAAATATTTTACATTTTATTAAATTCAAAGGATAGATTTCTCAAGGGGTATAATTTTTTAGATACAAAAATGTATTTAAAAATGATTTGGTAGACGTCGCCTGGGAAATATGGATTCAACAAAAATTAGACAGTATTTTTGCGAACTTAATCTGTTTGTTTGCTTATTTTAACGTTAAAACTAAACTACTGAAAGTATGTATGTTATCAGAAAAATTACAAAATACGAGAGAATTTATACAATAGTTACTAGAAATTTCCCGCGGTTTCACCGGCGTTCCCGAGATAAATAAGCCTGTGTCCCCGTATATCGTATGTTATTTGCATACCAAATTTCATCGCAATTGGTTCGAAAATTAATTAATATTATATTCTGTTAAAAGAAAACTTTTTAACCAGAATAGAATAATTTCATAGAAAAATCGGATAAAAACGTACAATAACTCAAACTCAAAACTCATTTATTCAGTTTAGGCGCTGTTAAGGCACTTATGAATGTCGATAGTTACAATTCTTACAATAGACTCTGCCACCGGTTCTACATACACTTAAACTGAGAAGACTCCGGCAAGAAACTCAGCAAGGCTTCTTTTTTGTGGATCTCACAGAGAAAGCTAGCACGAATATTTTTATATGAAAAGTAGCAAGCTACATGAAATTGCTTTTAGCATTATTCCATACGTTTTTTCATTGTCAAAGTTTAATAATTTAAGTAACCCACTTAAAATATTATAATACAATAAATATATATAACAGGGCGGCGGGTTCATTGAGAACGAACCTCGTTTTACAGCACAAAGGGCTCCTACCTTTTCACTTTAAAATGTGAAAGCCTGCACAGTGTAATGTTTAGATACAGAGAATTAAGATTAATGTGAAAACGTTTAATTTAACAGAGCAAATGCCACGTTGTTTAAAATTATAAATTAAAAATGATTTTTCGCGACTTTTATTTAAAACGATTAAACAAATTAAACAAGTAATGTTGTAATATAGAGTTAGGTCTATTTTTAAATGTCTACTTATTTATAGGTGAGAAAAGTAAGTAGTATTTTCTTAAAACCTAACCCTTATTTTGCAATTCAACGCTACTTCCCAGAGTTTAATTCCGATTGTGATGGTGCATAAAAACAGATTTTTCTCAAATCTCTCATTTTATCAAAATCAGCCTTCTTTGAGTATTTTTGCTATTCACTATAGGTACTTTAAGATTTGGTCAACCAGCCCACTTGAAAAAAATATCTGTATACTAACAAAATTATGAAAAATATAAAATAAATAACAAATTTTATTAAATGTTCTTTAATTTACATTACTCTGTGCAAATTAATGCGAGAGCCCGTCTCGCGAAAGCTGGCGGCTTCCTCAGATCAGATTTTGCTTTCACACTAAAGATTTACGGAGGGGTTTTTCGCCTAAGGCTGGTTTTTGCTAAAGGTACTTGTAACATGATTTTAAGCAAATTAGGTGCGGAAATTAATAATATTGAATCTCTGTGGTTTGAATGTCTTCTAAATGGGTTTAGGTTAATGAGATAAACATGAAAGTCATTCAAAGTGCGTGTTTACGTTTTATTTTAATACAAGCTTTTGCCTATGACTTTATATATGAATGATATATTAGGATCTCAGAGCAAAAATGGAGTGCCGTGAAAATTACCAAAAAATTATGCGAAATTTTATGCGAACCTTAACATTATGCGAAGTATAATAATGTCATAAACTGTCAATATTTCGTTGCTTCAAGTTATTTTGTTTACGAACTCTTAACATGACAAGTATTAAATATGTGTTTCATAGATTTAGACTTTTAATCCCGTTTTTAATGCCTATAGATCGGTGTTTGAAGAAACTTGCTGAACTCTACTACTCTACCGGTGTTACTAACTCCAGTATAGCTGCTGGTCGACTGCAAAATTACTGCTCTACTTCTTTGGAATAAAGTTTTTTTTCAATTGCAACAATAAATCTAAAACCAGACTACATGTATTGATACACAACGCAAAACATAAATCCATAACCCTATAGGCATCGCTAGTCCATTGTTCGAGCAACTTGGCCTAACCGGGAACAAGTTGGGCTATAAATCACATCGCCACGACGGCTTCTAAGATTGAACTTGGGTAAGTGGTATATGTTTAGTTAGTTTGGGGATCGATTTTTGGGGCTGTTTTTGTGGTTATGAAGGCTTAAGAATCTGTCTTGTTACGTTGTTTGGTAGGTCTTAAATCCAGCGTTGGAGAACCAGATTACTAGAACTCAAAATAATTTATTCAGTTTAAGCCCGATAAAGCACTTATGATCGTCCGTTACAATACATTCTACCACCGGTTCCACATACACTTGAAGTGAGAAGACTCCGGCAAGAAACTCAGCAAGGCTTCGCATTATTTTGTGTATATTTCTTCTGTATTTTTTTTACAGAGACCTAGAAACTATCATTAATCTGTGTCCTTAGCTAAACCACTTATCATAAAGCAGTATCATGATGCCGTATCCTTCTTTGCCAACTTTGTTGTATAAAAATTAAACAAAATGAGTGATTTTGAGACTTTATTTTGAAATCACAGAGACCCTGAAATTTTATAAAATTGAAAAAATATAGAATATACTTTCTACCAATTCTCACGCTAGAATATTCTAGAAGCAACTTCACTACATGACACGTGAGATACGGGCAGAGACAAGTTTTACTTCCCGTCGACATTGGTGGAACAATGCTTTACTATGTAGGCTCGGAGCTTGTGTATTATTATTGCTTTTTTACAAGATATTATTAAACTTGTCATGAGTAATAATTGTAATAATTAATAATTGTGTAAGTAATTTTGACTCGCTTCCCGGTATTCAATTGATCTGAAATTTGGTACACATAATGTACCTAAGTCCCATGACAATATAGTAATGAGTTATCATTGCTGATATGAGCTGAATAAAAAAAGCTTGCCCTCAATTTTTTTATTAGTAAAAATAAATTTCAGGAAATAAAATATTAATTGAATTTGGTATTATATAAATGAAAGTGCCCATAGATTTGCTCGATTTTTAACTAATTATGCACGATGCTGTATTTTGAATCGTCGCTGTCGGTTCAAAATCAAACAGATCTTAGATCTGTCAGTTATTTCACAGTTCTACACAAGTCCTTGAATTTATGAATTGTTACTGTTATCGTTACTCTCGCCTGTTGTCTCTTGATAATTGTTAGTAGGACAGCTAATAAAAAAATTCGAACTTTCCAATGTCATATAGCTATTGGTTGGTGGCTAGGATCGTTATTTTATAATAGTGGAAATCGATAAAAAAAAGCCATGTCGAGTGTCTGTCACACATATTAATCGTCAAAAGTCGAGCATAACTCGAGGCATTTCTAAATCTATTGTAAATATACACTAAAATCAGCATTCAAGGTTCTTCCTTTAACCAATAAGAAAAATTAATAAACACTAAATAATCACGTTGTTCCACTTACCTTTTCACCAAATTTTTCGACCGATAATTCATTAATTCTACCAAAATAATTTCTCATCGGACGAAATTGATAATTGCTAATTTATGAACGGGTTATTTGAATGCCGATGCCGCCGGCTCCCGGCCTATTTTACATAATGCAAGAGCCTAGGCAGGCAGCCGGCAGGCAGGCGGGCACCGAATCCTAGACATATTCTTCGTTGCACCAAGCCAAATAGAATTTTTGGGACAGGTCATATAGAGATGCTATTACCACCGCAAGTTAGTACAGACAAGCTTTTCACCTCCTCAGGGGTTGAAACCATACAGTAATACGATATTGTTAGTATTATAATACTATATGAGTACAATAAAAATAAAAATGGGTTAGTATCAAAATTAATTCAAATTTCAAACAAAAAATATACACAATTATTATATGTACCTCCCACCAGATGAGCCGTCAACCATTTTGAAGTACGGAAAAACGTGAATGTTTTAATCTGAAATACATTTAATTTAGCTTGAAGGTTTAACTCTTTTTACAAACTGCGCTTGACGTATAAATAAAAATTTAACTTACGATAACGATTCAGTTTGTGTTCAGAGTAGCTGGAAGTCACTGGATGAAAGTATGTTTTTTATTGCCCTGAATATGATGATTCTTTTATTATTTTTTCACATAAGTATCCTTAAGATTGTATAGGAAGTATTTAAGATACCCCTTTATCTTAAATGGCATATTAACTATTAGGTATTTTATAAAACCTTAAACCAATAACGGCGATTTCAAGGGTGCCGCGCATCTGTTATTTTCTAGCATTGTCGTCGCTACAAACACACACTGAAACCCTGTCCGACTTAGAATCAAAACAACCACCTTCGCTCCCAAATGTGATCCTCCCCGAACCCCCTTCTTTTGACCAAACTTGACAAAATTGTACCGAACAACATCTTTTGATTGTAATTTTATCTTTTAAACCAGGTTCTTTTAAAGCTAACGTCCTCAGGGTCTTTAGTTAAAACAGGCGTACCGCAAGGATCAATTTTAGGCCCATTTTTGATTTGGCATACATCAATGATCTGCCCTATATGGTAAATGAATTGTGCCATATAGTTTTATTTGCTGATGACACTTCTCTAATCTTTAAAGTGGATAGAAAAGACACAGAACTTACGCAACTCAATAACACGTTATCCACTATATCGAAATGGTTTGCGGTCAATAATCTCATGCTTAATTCCTCTAAAACTAAGTGTATAAGGTTTACTCTCCCCAATGTTGCTAGGAATGACAGTCATGTCCTAGTCGATGATGTTAGACTCGAACTAGTTGATAGGACAGTTTTTCTCGGCATAACATTAGATAGTAAAATACAATGGGGTCCTCATATAGAAAGCTTAGCTAGTAAATTGAGTTCCGCCGCTTTTGCAGTTAGAAAAATTAGACATATAACAGATGTGGCTACAGCTAGGTTGGTTTACTTTGCGTATTTCCATAGTATAATGTCCTACAGTCTTCTGCTATGGGGCTCGGCTGCGGATTTGGAATCTATCTTTATCTTGCAGAAAAGGGCCAATCGTGCAATCTATTGCTTGGGTCCTCGCGAATCCTTACGAACTCGGTTTAAGGAATTTGACATTTTAACCTTACCGTCGCTATACGTTTTTGAAAATATTATGTTTGTCCGTAAAAATTTAAATCTATTTGACACAAACAGTAGCCGCCATAACCTAAATACAAGAAATAAAGATAAAATTGTTACACCTAGATTCAGGCTAGCGAAAGTCAATAAGTCTTTTCTCGGGAACTGCATTCGCTTTTATAATAAAATCCCATATGAAGTAACTAAGATGTCTTATAATAGATTCAAAGAGTATGTTAAACATAAGTTGATTGACAAGGCCTACTATAAGGTGGCTCATTACATAGAAGACAAGAATATATGGTTGTAGTAGCTTCCCTCTGCACTTGCAGCCCCCTGGCCAAGTGATAATTGTATGAAGTTTATGTATATTTAAAACAACAACTGTAATTACATAAATTAAAAAAAAAAAGATCCACATAAAAAGAAGCCTTGCTGAGTTTCTTGCCGGAGTCTTCTCAGTTCAAGTGTATTTCGAACCGGTAGTAGAGTCTAAAAATTGTAACTGTTGACATTCATAAGTGCCTTATTAGGGTCTAAACTGAATAAATGAGATTTTGATTTTGATTTTGCTAACAATAAAAAATAAAGCTTCTTATTTAAAGTTTAGGAAAAGATTTTCAAAAATTCAACCCGTAAAGGGGTGAAATAGAGGATCACTAGTATCAAATATCCTGTCTGGCGTCGCTGTCCGTATTTGGCCCAACAATTTTGTTGTCATATGGCTTTTGTTTACAACAAGTGGATTCCGTTACGCTTTTATTATTTTTAAATGTTATTTAAATTTCAACCTTGACAGGAAAATATAAGAATTATAATAATAACGTTTTTAAAGTAAGGACAAGATTGGCCTGCAAAAGAATTGCTTTTCACGACATTCCTAGATTTTCATTTTATTTGACAGCCACGCCAGACTGGATATGAATATTTAGTACTGTCAGTGGTGCTATCATCTCTAGCTTCATAGGCGCGCGCTAGCTGCATTCGCAATGTGGCGCACCATTAGATTTACAACCCGCGCCGACTCAGCATGACCTATATACTACTTTATGTACCTAATATAATTCACTGTTATATTTACGAACATGACTGCGTAAAATGTGTTTTAACACCACTGTCTATAGTTTAAATTCATTTGCATTATATTTTCAGAAAACTAGCTTTATCCTACGGTTTTACTTTCGTTTTATGTCTGTCTAAAAATAGCTCTCCGTCAAATATTTCGATGCAAATAAGACTGGTGTGAGCTACGAGAATCGTAGACTTACTCGTGTGCTACGAGAAGTGTAGACTTTGCAGCACCTCTACGAGCAAATCGAATTTGTTTTTTTTTTATTCTGTTTCATTTAGTTATTGTATTTCGTATATCAATGTAAATATTATTCAGAGATGATTCGGTAACACCCTATGCACTTCATATAAGCTACCTAAAATTTTAATACTTTTAATCAATGTCAGAATTTTTATATTTTTGCTCAATACTAAAATATTTTTATACTGTTTCACAAAAATGTATAAAAATATTACGTTAATGGCCTCTGGGGACTATTGCCCGCTCCTGCATTTTATTGTTAACTATAACGGGTGTTGGAAGCAGGATTTCGAATTCTAAACCAGATACCTTGACGGATTAGTAGAGTCTATTGTAAAACTGTAACTTTTGACGTTCATAAGTGCCTTATTAGGGCCTAAACTGAATAAATGAGTTTTTGATTTTGATTAGATTTTATTTTAATAATAATAATATCCTGGGACATTCTTCACACACGGTTATCTGATCCCAAACTAAGCAGAGCTTGTACTATGGAAACCAGTTAACTGATATACTACATATACTACTTTTTTTTGTAAATACAAACATAAATAGATAATTACACCTAGACTCAGGACAAACAGACATGTTCATGCACACAAATGTTTGTCCTGGATGGGAATCGAACCCAAGACTTGCGGCGCGATAAGTGGTGTCTTAACCAACTGCGCTAACTGGCCTGTCTAATAGTAAAAGCTATTTGTTTTTTTACGTGTTTACGAATTACGCTAGCTTGATTTCACCTCCAAAATGTAGGGCGATAATTTTACGATATGACAGGGCCACGGGAAGCTTTTTCCATCAACACGTGCTTGGTCATCCAAAGAGGAAACGCAGCCAGTTATCTGGGAATTTAGGAACCTTACCGTCAATTGGCAGAAGCATACCTCAAGAGAGGTAGAGCATAGCGCTTGAAGAGCAGCTCCACTGGGGAGGTACCTCCACCTTACAGAATACCGCAGCCAAATAACCTGGTTGTGTTCCTGCGCGTGAGTAAGGTCGCTAAAACTCATCGGGGTGGAGGGAAGGGTCGGCAATGCGCGAGTGGTACCCGGGGCACGGATTAGTATATGGTCTGTGTCCCGAGAGTCGCTAGCGTCCATAGGTTACGGTAACCACTTACCATCGGGCCGTATGCTTGTTTGCTGACATTGTTGTATAAAATAACCTCGAGATATTTTTTATATGCTAACCCCCTTATTCATAATCGCTATCAGTGTTATAGTGTCCTCTTTCTCACTCTTTCGATCACCATACGTCACGTGTCAGATAAAGACTTCGGAATTTTAACTAAATGACATTTCATAACTTTTTTATGAATAAGACTATTATATTGTATTTTGTATATTTGTTGTTTAAATCAATTGTTAATGAATACCTTTACTTAATTTAATTTAAATCTCTCTCACACCATAATAAGTAGGGTTTCGTATGCGTAGAGAATTATAATACCTTTTTAATCCTATTTAAAATGCAGATTGAAAGTGCTGGCTCGCATCCAGAATGTTATGTTATTGCGCAGGTCATTATGTCCTGGTTTTATACAGGCCTATAAAGTGCCAAGTTTTTGAGCTGTTAGCGGTTTAACCAGCTATACAGGTTGATAATTTTATCCTGTAGCCTAAAGTTCATAACTGTTCCTAGTACTTATGTTTTTTGTACAAGTAAAACTAAACTAATAAACGTTATTTATTTATTTTTATTAGCCAAACACTATGAGCAGTGTACATGTTTTTTTTTATTTCAATAGGTACATAGTAAAAAAAAATAGGCCTGATTTGTCTATTGTTTGACAAGCGCTCTGCGTCACTCAGGCATGCACGTACCAGTTCTTGAATATTTCCCATAAATGTATGGGATACATTCTCGCTACAGAATTTGACAGAAAACGTGTTTATGACAGCACTAGTATCACCACTGAGCGGGCAGAACAAGTTTATCAGCCAATTGTTGGCCGACATTTTTTTGGCGGTTAGACAGGCGAACTCTCTATCTAGACAGCTTTATTATCTAAGCTAAATAAGTAAATATATAGAAAATCCAACATCTTAATTTTACTAAATTTAGTTTAGTTAGAAGCTTAGCGTAATTTTCTGGTAAAAATCTTTATTCGTACTCTGAAACTCTGTGATGAGGCGAGAGTACTATTTTAGTACTCGAGTAATTTAATAGGAACTCACTTAGACTTAGGTACGTTTAAGCCTATTTTATGTCGCGCAAAATATTTTTCTCAAAATAGGGCCCACTTCAAATTGCTCTTAGAATTCGTTTATAAAAAACTCGCAAGCTAATCGTTAGTAGAATTAACTTTCGTAACATAAAATACACATGTTTACGAGTCACTTACAATGTTTTGAGTGTCAACTTTATTTTATTCTGAAGTGGGTGTATAGAAAAAACTAATGTACCCAAAATCACCCTATGAACGATTTTGGTATCACTTGTGTTCACGACCTCGGTGTGACTGCTGCGTTTGCAATTTGTTTTTTTTAAGTTGTTTGTTTAGTTTTGGTATTAGTCCTGATTACCATGCCTGGTACTCGCCGTCATATGGATATGGAAACAGCCACAAGGGCGGTTGTTTTGCTTCAGGAGGGAAATTCTCAGAGATCCGTAGCCATAAGTGTCGGTGTGTCTCGACGAGCTATCCGAAACCTATGGGAACGCTATCAAGAGACAGGTAGTGTGTCTAGGAGACGAGGATCAGGAAGAGTTCGAGCGACTTCCGTCCAGGAAGATCGGTACATCCAGTTAACTGCACGTAGAGATCGCACTGTCGTCGCCCAGACTCTACAAACTCAACTACGACGAATTACTGGCACTCGAGTGAGTGATCAAACCATTCGGAATCGACTCCATGAAGACGGGCAACGTTCCCAAATGCGTGCTGTTCGGCTTAAAATGACAAGAGCTCATCGTGCAGCGCGTTTAAGGTTCGCACGTGAGCATTTGGAGTGGACCATTAGTGACTGGAGGACTGTACTCTTTACTGATGAGAGCAAAGTCAAGTTTTTTAGTGATGATAGACGTGTACGTGTGTGGAGAAGAGAAGGCGAACGTTTTTCAGAACCATGCATCCATGGAACAGACCGTTTCGGGGGGCCCAGTGTGATGATATGGGGCGGAATAAGCTTAATGGGTAAAACAGAGCTGGTGATTATGAATGAGGGTTCTGTAACTGCCGCCAGTTACATCGAGCGTGTAATTCGACCTCATATCATCCCATTTTCCCAAAGAATTGGCAATAATTTCGTGTTTATGCACGACAATGCTCGTGCACATACGGCCCGCGCCACCCAGTCTGCACTCTCTGAAGCCAATATTACGGTATTGCCATGGCCAGCGATGAGTCCAGACCTGAACCCAATTGAACATTTATGGGATCAACTGAAAAGAAGCTTAAAAGCAAATTTTACTGCAGTGAACAGTCAACAAGAACTCATAGACGCTCTCAAGGACTGCTGGCAGCGAATACCAGAAGAAAACATTACCCATTTAATTGAGAGTGTTCCAAACAGGCTCCGAGAGTGTGTCCAGGCCAGAGGAGGCCCTACTCGATATTAAACATAATGCAGCTTATCAAATTTAATGACCAAAATTGTGATACACAATGTTTAACTTTATTGTTAGTAGTGTGTTAAGTTCTCAAAAAACCGATTATTGTGTGTAATAAAAAAAAGTTAACGATTTTTGAGTGTTGGTTGTGTTTATTTGGTTTCTAAATCTGTAGTCTAAATATCTTTATCTTTGAAAACTGTTTAAAACAACATATTTTTAAATTACAATAGAAAAACAAGGTGGGCCCTATTTTGTTTTGAGTAGTTTATATATATCATAACAAATTTTATGGATATATTTTAGTGTTGTTTCTATGAAAATAATAATATACTTTAATAACCTTTAAACCTACTATAACAACTTAAATCATCCTGTATATAAATTGTTTGTCCCTCGCGGTTTCATTAATGATTCGTGCCACACCACAGCGCCACCTATTGAGTCCAAATTTTGTGATTTTTCAGCACTAAAGATGGTTTTACTTTTAATTTTTAAGTATTGAAAAAAAAAAACCCACCAAAAACATTACTTGTAAAATTGGCGGCCAAGACTCACAAGCTCATAACGCTTTCGCTGTAAAAAAGTAATCAAATCCGAGGAAAAGCCAGCCCTTAAGCCTTGACTTTACTAACCCTAAACCTTGGTTTTAAAGGTACGACTTGGCGGTTTCATATAATCGTTTTATAATAATCAACTCAAAAATCAGATCGAAATCAAGAGTAATCGACGCGGTTTCACACGCACTTAGTGTTCAGGCAATTATGTTGATTTTTACCTGTTGAGATTTTATGGAAGAAAACGACGTGTTCTTTGAATTTGTGTTTATTGGTAACTAACTGACGGTTGTCTTAACTTACTTTTAATAAATATTACACTGTGGACTGTATCAATAGGTAGCTAGACCTCTTTGTATAATATAATTCATTACATAGAAGACAAGAATACATGGTTGTAGTAGCTTCTCTCTGCACTTGCAGCCCCCTCCACAAGTGATAATTGTATGAAGTTTAAAACTGTAATTACATAACTTAAAAAATAAAAGATCCACCAAAAAAAAGAAGCCTTGCTGAGTTTCTTGCCGGAGTCTTCTCAGTTCAAGTGTATTCCGAACCGGTAGTAGAGTCTATTGTAAAACTGTAACTTTTGACATTCATAAGTGCCTTATTAGGGCCTAAACTGAATAAATGAGTTTTGATTTTGATTTTGAATAGCGGTACATACAGATTAAACACTTACAGTAAAGTGAAAATTAGGTCATATAGTAAGACTAGATTCCATAGTACAAGCTGTGCTTAGTTTGGGATCAGATAACCGTGTGTGAAAAATGTGGCAAGATATTTATATAACCTTCCTTTTTGACATCACCACAGTCGAGTAAGAAACAATTAGTAGGTATGCTTTAATAAATCTTTGACTTGTTATTGCCGATAGCTGACAGATTTGGGTGTTATTGCGTGTTTTGTATTTTGTTATTTTAAATTATTATTTTAAAGTTTTCGTTGTTTATGTAATTTTTATATTAGAACGCTTCTCGGTGTCACTGTATGTTCGTGATGACATAGATATAGGCCCTGACTGAAAACCAGCGCGAGGGTTGATATTTAGTTATTGATCTGAGCATTATGCTGAGTCAGGACCTATTCTTGGCATCGCGCAACATTACATTATTGTTAGTTTTTTTTTTTGTACTCTTTTTATTTTATTTTTTATTTTTCAATTTTGTAATGTTGTGTGTTGTCATGAATAAATGTTTTTTCTTTCTTTTCTTTCTTTCTTTCTTTCTTTCTTTAATTTTGATGTGTCCGAACCTCGTTTTGTGAGTTGAATATAAAATTATTACGTTCAATAATTAAATACTTTCATTAAATTTAATTAGATAACCTTAATTAGATATTTTCTTTAACGAACTGAGGTTAATGTCTCCCAAGATTCCAGAGACCAGCCAGGTCTCAGATAATGAAATTATTTGCTATAGCAGCTTCGGCCTGCGTCTGGGGCTATACAATTCAATTAGTGATATAATTTAGAGCCACGAATTATGAAATTCATTACAGTGTAGTCAGCTACTCGTGTGAAGGATGCCGTACAATAATGCGATGAATTTGAACACTTATTGAGCAAGTTATTGAAACAATATTTGAATGGTTTTATTCAAATACCAATATCTGATTCTGAAATAACATTCTGAAGAGATGCGTTTAAATATATTTCAGTAACTGATTTTTAGATATACCTACTAGTCGCTGTCATTGACGTATTAAATTATAAAGACAGTAACTAGGTATTCGTTTCGATCAAAGATTTATCTTTGATATTTCTGTTACTGGTAATAAGTAATACAAACCGGTTATATAATATTTTATAAACCTTTTTTATCTAAAGCTAATTTGAATTTGAAAATATTAGTTTTTAGATTTTTCGCATGTTTTCTACACATTCCCCTTTTTTTGGCATCACACTTTTGTGTATTTTGCCAGTGTCAAGTTGAGCAATATTTTTCATAATACAACTATCTAGGTATATTGAATGTTCCTGAAGTTATATTTTAAGTTCAAGTCATGATTAGCGGTCCCTCAATTCGAAACTATTTTTTACATTTTAAAGAACCGAACCACAGAATAATAACCGACCCAAGTAACATTTAAATTTAAAAACTCAAACTAAAATAAAAGTGAAACCGTATAATTTGAATTTCGAATGATATTGGCAGCGGTGCGAGCATAGTTTCAAGTAGTGTTGAGCAACTGCAACTTTTCGTGCATTCCTGTTTCAATTTCATATTATTATTTGTTTACTAGTAACACATGAGTAAACTGTACTGTAATATAATTACTCATATGCTAGTAAGGAATACTATTAAATAAAGTTTAAATACTTACCGCCAAAATGCTAAAATTAATTAATTTATTTATTGCTAAAATAGTAAAAGCTCAATATTTTGACATATTGATATTGATATCTTGAATGGAGAGAGAGAGACGACGTAGAAAAGGAAGAAGTTACTATGAATATTAAATATTCGATTCCGCACAAAGTATAGTCATGGTTAGTCAAAATATTTCGCGAGAACTGAATATAAAATATGAAACACAACACTAACACGTATCTGTCCAACAATTGAGTCCTTGGTTACAAGGCGCCATGCCACAGATAATGTTATGCCTCGTTAGTGAGACGAGTCGTCAAAGGTATGGCATACGTGTGTGGTACATGCTTTACTGTTTGGTGCAAGTTAGAAGCGATTAGAGACGAGAGGAGTTTTTAAACGACTGCCCATGGATGGAGTGATTTTATGTATGTGAGTTTCTTTATTCCACCATAACTTTTAAATGCCTGAACAGATTTGGATGTATCGGTATCGATAGAATCCTTACATCATCCTGAGTGACACTGGCTATAATTCGTTCACTTTTTTTTAAAGGCAGTCAACTTTTTTTTGTATAAATAAGTTTCGTGGGTACTTTTGAAACTATTTAAATTCATACATTGGTTTCTTTATGAATAAATAACGGAGATTTGTAATAAGGAAACCAATGTACAGTTTTATAATATTACTATTTTCCGTCCCATGGTTTCACCTGCGTTCCCGAGGGATCTTATGTTTTCCCGGGATAAAAAGTAGGAAGTAAAAACTTAGTACGATACATGGTCAGACCAAATATGCTCCACATATTGATGTGTGATGCAAACTACTCAACAGCTCATAAAAGTTACATACCTGAGCACTAAGGTATACAATGTAATGCGAAGAATTTACCAAAACTAGAGAGTTATGAGATCACGTAAGCAGGGCAGCACTATTTGTTGGAACCAATGTATGATAAAATAAATTTTAGAGGGTAATGCAAGTGCAAGGAAGAACCCAAATGTAACCTTCCATTCTCTTATGACTTGTGCCACATGACACAACTCGGTACGTATACTGACCCTGTCTACAAAGACATTCTGCTGTAGGGTTGACAGCTTCACCACCATAATTAAATTTGGTAATCTTATAAATCTAATAATTATGTATTATGACACAGTGTTACAATTTACTTTGATAAATTATATTAAGGTGGAGGCGTCGGTTGGAGCGCGAAATTCAAATTTTATCACGTTTTTTTGCAAATTGCAGCTCAGTTATAGGTCGTATGTTATCAGCATCCTATTTGCGACAAGAATGATAGTATATTTACTGATTAATAACAAAAGAAATCATAAACATATTCCTCCAAGATATATTAGTAACATTTTCATGAAATAGTCGTATATGTCAGTAATATACCTTGGAGGAATATGTTGATGATTTCTTTTGTTAATAATCAGTAAATATACTACCATTCTTCTCGCAAATGACATGTTGATAACTTACGACCTATAACTGAGCTGCAATTTGCAGAAAACGTGATAAAATTTGAATTTCGCGCTCCAACCGAAGGCTTACCCTTAAAGAACTATTCACTACTTTATTAATCGTTTTTAGCAAATCTCACCGTGGTCAGTGATAATGTGGCCGATAGTGGTAAGCACACAAAAGCCTAGAAGGGAACTGACTATCAAATGAAGCTGGTTGTTAGTTATTTATATTCTACTTTGATTACTTTTATAAGTTTAAAATATAATAAAACTAGCGTTTTTCTCGACTTTTCTCTACATATAAACCTTCCTCTTGAATCTCTCTATGTATTGCTGAAAATCCGTTGCGGAGTTAAATTTAAAAATTTTCGTCGATTTATAAATCGAAATTTTGTATCTGTTTTTTAGAATATTTTATAGATTGTCTGTGGGTGTCTGTAGATTATCAATCACTTTTGCTCGAGAGTTGTTACGGTGAACACGATTACCAGAAGTTATTCGTATATCAACTCTTTTATAATATCCTCATCCTTTCGCCTCCAAAATAAACTAAGAAGCCTTCAGTTGGAATACCTGGTGGGTATTAGGCGACAATTTTCTAATGTGAGGGTGGTCGTCAGACAAAGTTGATAATGATTTTTACTACAAGCTTCTATTTAACTTCACGTGTAAGTATGTTTAGATTGAAACTGATAAGGCAATTTTAACCCACTTCCCGGTGTTCTATTGATCTGTACCTACACATGTAAGTTCGATGATATTACAATAATATGGTGTCATGGTCTGAAAAAAAAGCTGGTCCTTATTTTTTTTCTTTAAATTTTAATTTATTATCATTTCACGTTGTCAGGCGTTTATAGCTGTAGTAAGGTAAGGAGGCTCGAGCTTTTGGTGATGAAAAACATCGTAAGGTAACCATTCATGCAGTACATTTTATTTTTATTTATTAGCTTTATTTTCCCTTACAACTAGTACCTACTTAATTACTATTTGGGTGCTTATTTATGTATTTGTTAGTAATGTTAGTTTTGTACTTAAATAAGGTTAGTATTGTTAGGTGTAAGGGCCGCCTTTTGCGGTGAAAGCCTCCTCCAAACCGTTCCAGGTGTCTCTATCCTTTGCTCGTCTGGGCCATAAGTTTCCAGCTATTTGTACGATGTAGTCACTCCATCTTTTGAGTGGTCTACCCTTTCTTCTTTTTTTAGAAATTGGATTCATGCAGTACATATAGTTCAGCAAAAATTGCCTTGCTGAGTAACGCCTGCCTCATCATGTCAGCCGCGGATTTCCAGGATGGCCGGTCTTATTCTACCCGCATCCAGCGGTTTCCCGCGACCCTCACAAGATCGTCGGTCCACCTTGTGGGGTGCGTGTGGTGGCCCACGCAGCGTCTTCCAGTTCATGGTCGCCTCTCGAGAACCCTTCTGCTTCAGCAGCCGTTGGTTCTACGAAAATTACCTTGCTGAGTCTTTAATTTAAGCACCTCCTAGACTAGACACTTAATTTATGTGAACTAATTAAATTACTATGTCATTACTTGGCGGACGACAGTCGTGAGCGATACATTCCCGGTAAATTGTTTGGTTATTATTATGTTTCAGTATTTGTAAATGACATAACAAAAAATAAGGAAAGAAGTAGGAATAATAGTACATATAATGAAGATGTAATAACGAAAATGGCGAAGTAATTGCTGAAGCTTGTTCCAGACATCTTGGCAGGTGCTCAGACCAGGAAAAAAAGAAAAACAGAGCGATGTTAACCTTCACTCTCTAGATTACTACAATCTTAATTATTTTAACATTGCTCCTCGCTTTGCTCTTAGTAATAGAAAAAATGTTTTTTTAAATGTAGATATGTAAAAAAACATTGAATTAGAAAAAGTGATGGAACAAAAGCTGTCAGTCTTGATGAACCAAAGTGCCCTTAAGGCGACGATAGCCGAGAAAATGATTCTAGATTAAGTTTTTTCGGCATTCTTTGTTGCAAGAGATTTGTAAAAAATATATGTTATACTAGAGAATGTGTGACGAGGAATAGTTTTTTAGAAAATTGAAATGTTTCATTAGTTACCTCAGTAAAAAATATTGAATATCTAGGGGCACGGTCGTGCCCACGCCAAGACGATGCCCCTTTTTGAAACTAAGAATGTTTTTTTCTCTTATTTGGGCCATCAAAATAACTTGAAATGACATACATTCCAATAGAACTGAGATCCAATAGAAAGGTAATAGTTGTTACTTTAAAAAAAAAGCATTGTTTTTTTTTTTTAAATAACATATAACCGTATTTTATATTAAAAGAGCGACTCTTCTGTCTCGCTTGTCTCCGTCAGGTTACAAGTGACCCTGTATGTATTATTAAAATTATTATTATTATTAAATTGTTTGACAACCCTACAACTAGAGGGAATATCATTAAAACAGATACAAGCACTCTGCGATAATTAAATCCTATATGAACTAACCGAGTCAGACAGACCGTACGATGTTTGTTTATATCTATAAACGAATATAATAAAGCTGAAGTTTGTTTGTTTGAATGCGCTAACTTTAAGAAGTAGGTACCAATCGGATTTGAAAAAATCTTTTTGCGATAGGGAATATGCATGATATTTTTTTTGCTTTAATAAAAGCATTCCTTTAAGAAGCAGTAAGAAAACAAAATATTTCGGATAATTATAAAAATAAATTATTAATTAAATAGCAATTAGACAGAGAGATTGGACATAGTATGTGACGTCATATACTATGATGGCCATATAAACTCCATGAAAATATCTGTTTTGCTAGAAAGAGATAGAAATAAACATCTTTGATGGCTATACCTTTTGGTTATTTCTATAGTTACCCATCCGAAATATTTTTTTTCCTACGGCTTCTTATAGGAATGCGCTTTTATTAAAGCAAATAAAAATATCATTAGGACCATCCTTGCTCGCTTTATCCTGTCTATTACTCATCATCATCATCATATCGGCCGAAAGTCTTCCACTGCTGGACAAAGGCCTCCCTCAAGGATCTCCATGATGGCCGGTCTTGCGCTACCCGCATCCAGCGGTTTCCCGCGACCCTCACAAGATCGTCGGTCCGACTTGTAGGGGGCCTGCCCACGCTGCGTCTTCCCGTTGTTTCTACGAAAATTACCTTGCGTACCTTTACCTTTGAGTCTTTAATTTAAGCACCTCCTAGACTAGACAATTAATTTATGTGAACTAATTAAATTACTATTTCATTACTTGGCGGACGACAGTCGTGAGCGATACATTCCCGGTAAATTGTTTGGTCGTCGGTTCTACGATATACATCCCGTCTATTACTATCCTACTGAAAAGTGTGCCAATATCCAACTAAAATTAATAAATAATATTCATTCTCCTTTATTACAGTTTATATAGTCTGTGGCGCAATCAACCTGTATTGTTCATTAAGGTCTATCAGCAGGGACGCAGTGGAGCGCCTGGGACGGCCAATCAGGAGTTATTGCTGTGACGTAATCGTTCTTTGGACTCTGAAGATATGTTTACATTTAGAATTTATTCACCATTTTTGTAGCGTTATTTTGTACATGAATAAATGGAAAGATTAAATTTGGTGGGTCGTATTTTTATTTTTTAACGTTTAAGGGTAAACCTTCGGTTGGAGCGAAATAGTATACCTTGGAGGAATATGTTGATGATTTCTTTTGTTATTAATCAGTAAATATACTACCATTCTTGTCGCAAATAACATGTTGATAACATACGACCTATAACTGAGCTGAAATTAGCAAAAAACGTGATAAAATTTGAATTTCGCGCTCCAACCGAAGGTTTCACCTTAATGGTGTTCATTCCGATTCCCACCAAAAGATGCGCCATAGCCCGGCTGTATGCCTTTCAGCCCGATCCGTCGTAATCAGTCGGTAGCTCACGCTGTCATTCTTTTATAAATTTAGATGACTTCAATTTTTTTTTTTTTTTTTTTTTTTTTTTTTTTTTTTTTTTTTTTTTTTTGTGAAAGGACTATGTTGGTAGCCTCAGATGGCTGCAACAACCTTACCGGACAAATCGGCGAGCGCAGAGGGCTCTCAGCCGGGTAATATTTAGGTAACAACGCCTGAGGGCACCCCCGAATGGGGTACGAACCTCGGCTCAGGGCGTTACCGGGGGAGGGGGAGGACTTTGTACGAGTTACGACTAATTGGGGGCGGTCGGATTACTGTAGGCAGCTCGGGCCGCTTGAACGGGACGAGACTGAGTGGGACGTCGCGGCGGTCCTCGCCGTCGAGGACGGTAGCGTGATCGGTTGTGTGTAGTGTGTTGTGTACTTTTACGAGCTTCGTCAGCTTCGATCTGAGCTAATGTAATAGGGTCATCCGGCTCGCTGAGGGCTTGCCTTGGTCTATGGATACGGAGTATACGGGAGGGCGTGTACGTTGCGGCTTTCACTATAAGAGGGTTGCGGTGATTAACGGCGGTATTGAAAAATCTGCGTGAGGTGCGTTTTATAAATTGTTTTATCGTGGGGAGACCTAAGTCAATGTGGAGATTTTCATTACGCATGTACCACGGGGCGCCCGTGGCCTTGCGCATGAAGCGATTTTGAATCACCTGAAGGCTATGGATCCGTGATGGAGCTGCATGTGCGAACACAGTACTAGCATAGGTCATGATGGGGCGGATACACGTGGTATAAAGTCTAACCTTGCTTTTAAGTGCAAGTTTAGATTTACGATTTAATAAAAAGTGGAGGCGCCCTAAAACAAAGGCGGCGCGCGCGCGGACCGCTTTAATGTGGGCATCAAAGGTCAAACGATCATCGAGAGTTACTCCGAGATATTTGGCTTGCCTTTCCCAGGGGATTGGTTCACCGAATAGAGTAACTGCCTTTGGAGGGGAGGGGGTACCTCGATGGTAGGGTCTGTAGAATAGGACCGCCTGGCTTTTGACAGGGTTGATCTCGATCCTCCATTTCCGAAACCAGGCGCCTAGGGCGTTAGCCGCAGTTTGGAGGTTCTTAACAATGACTGAGGGGGACTTACTAGAGCAGTAGACCGCGGTGTCGTCCGCAAAAAGTGCTAACTGCACCTTGTCGGTCTTTGGCATATCACTCGTGTAGAGCGAAAATAGCAAGGGGGACAGTACCGAGCCCTGTGGGACACCGGCACCGATAGGGTGAGGGGAGGAGAGTGCGCCAGGAATGCGATATCGAAAGTGGCGATTTGACAAATAATCTCGTAAGATGAGCACGAGTCACTGATGACTTCAAATTTCTGCTATCCTGGTACTTTACACAACAAATATTGGTAATTTTATCGTAGGTAGTTCATACTTTTATCAAAGCTTAGGTAAACTTTACTCAATGAAGACGAATTTACATTTCCTGTTTTCCTGGTAGGGGTACCTACTTTAATTAAAACATCATTGAATGTGGGTAGGCAGGTAAGCCTTCTGTTTCTGATATCCTGGTAAAACAAATACGTCACATATTACAATATAAAATATTACAATATTTTTTGGAATGTAGGTACCTATAAAAAAATGCCTTAATGTTTCCGAATAGCAAGCAGAAAATATTTTTTATAGCTAATTCTGTTGTGGAACTACCAGGATAGCATAAGTTGAAAGATGTGTCAAAAGTGACAGACAACATTCAATTTTTAACAAACTGGCTGTTTATGAAAGGAGTACTAGGATATCATAAAATTGAAGGAGTTCTGTCCACTCTCAAAAAGTAACATAAATGCAGAATGAATTTTATAACAAATAATACCGTTATGGAACTACGATAGCATAAGATGAAAGATGTGTCAAAAATTACAACATACAAATAATTTAATTATAAACAAACTAACTGGCTGTTTATGAAAGAAGTACTAGGATATCATAAAATTGAAAGAGTTCTGTTTACTCTCAAATACAACAGTACATAAATGCAGAATGATTTTATAATAAATACCGTTGAGGAACTACCAGGGTAGCATAATTTCAAAGATAATGTCTAATTATAGGTGACGACTACATAAAATTTCAAACACGATTATACTGGCTGCTTATAAAAAGAGTACTAGGATATCAAAAGATTGAAGGAGTTCTGTCCACATGGTATTTTATGTTGTCTGTCACCATTGATTATTTTAATACCTTTAACACATCTTTGAACTTATGCGATCCTGGTACTTCCGTATGAAAATTTTACATAAAATTCAGTCTGCATTTTTGTACAATGTGCTTGCGAGTGGACAGAACTCCTTCAATTTTATGATATCCTAGTACTTCTTTTAAAAGCAGCCAGTAAGTTTGTTTATAATTTCTGTTTTAATTTTTGATACATCTATCACATTTTTCAACTTATGCTATCCTGGTAGTTCCTCAACGGTATTTGTTATAAAATTCATTCTGCATTTATGTTACTGTTTGAGAGTGGACAGAACTCCTTCAATTTTATGATACCCTAGTACTCCTTTCATAAACAGCCAGTTGGTTTAAAATTGTATGTTGTCTCATTTGACAGACCTTTCAACTTATGCTATCCTGGTAGTTCCTCAATGGTATTTGTTTTAAAATTAATTCTGCATTTATGTACTGCGTTTGAGAGTGGACATAATTCTTTCAATCTTATGATATCCTAGTACTTCTTTCTTTGAACAGCCAATTAGTTTGTTTAAAATTTTATGTTATCACTTTTGACACATCTTTCAATTTATGCTATCCTGGTAGTTCCGCAACAGAATTTGTTATACCAAATATAGTCATTTTATTTTGTGGTTTTTTCGATATTTTCATTATACTATTCGAAACGGAGACAGATTCAACAAATCAATGATCACAGATATCGGTCCAGGAAGTTCTTGAGTAAATAAAAATCACTTACTGATTTCTAGAATACAAACAAAAGATTACTCCTTTGAACCTCTCATGTCCTAGTACTAGTTTTCGTAAGTAAAGATAAAATACTTAAAATAAAAAAGTGTAAGGATTTTTTAGGTGATAACAGATTTTTCCTATTACTTACTTGATCGAACGACAGGCCCGGAATCTCTAATTTAAAGAATTTATTATCCTAGAATTTTATTAAAAATTTGATAGCCCTGTGGAATGTCAGCCGACAGAAATTTAGAGAATGTCTTGATTTTTTATTCAAATTCAGGGCATCCCTTCCACCTATAGGGGGGATGCTTTGAACTGGCATCAGTTCAAATCAGTATTATGATTGCCTTATTACATAAGACAGGTTAAAACAAGTCCAATAAAACCCAAGGCTTAATATCCCGCACATTTTTACATCATTTATCAGAAACTTGCTTGAAACTATCTCATGTAAACATTTCACGTGGTTTAAAGTTCTGAGTGGTCTATTTCGCTACATTTGCAGTTTCATGTTTTATATTTTTTTGCTGCGAATTGACTCGTTAGTTCAGAATCCGTTTTACTTTCTTTTAATAATTTCAGATATTTCTAACATATTTTATTATGAAGCTGCTAATATGGCGAAATTAACAACAGTAATGAAACACAAACTTCAGTAACTTATTCATATAATATATTTTATTTGAAAATTCTTGGTATAATATACAATTTTGGACTTAATTCTCTGAGGACTTAAAATTAAAATTAATTTTAACAATACTGAGTTAACTGGAGGTTCAAATATAGGTAACACATTTTTTTTAAATGTACATTTTTTTAACTAACCCGACGTAAAACAACTGTAAGCAGTTATTAGGTAAGGACGCATGTAACACCAGTTAGGCTACCTCGTAACTTTTTAATGATAATCGTAATGAACATCATTGTCATTGAAAGACGAAGACCATTTTGTGGGCGTGGTGAGCACTCATTCGTCATCACAACCAAAGATTCGCGGTAGAGTCCCTGAACAATGTTAAAATGGAGATGTTAAGGGTGATCCTTAAGGTGGCCCTCGAAATTCAAATTTTATTACGTTTTTTGCTGATTGCAGCTCAGTTATAGGTCGTAAGTTGTCAACGTGTTATTTGCGACAGGACAACGTGTTATTTGGTAGTATATTTACTGATTAATAACAAAAGAAATCATCATATACAATCACATAATAGTGAATTACTTTTGCCATATACCACATAGAGTAAAATATTTTTAGCAAATATTATACTTTTATAACTCGCACTATTGGTGAAATTAAATATTATAATATGATAGTTCCATTGATTGATTAATCCTCAAAATAATTATATATTAATATTTTTTACTGGCCATTAGCAACCTATAATATACACATAATTTATTTGTCGTAGTATATTAATTAGCAAATAAGTCAGAAATACCTTGGAGCCGAGAGAAATGTGTAGATTTTCTAGTAGGTACATTTCCGAATTAAACAAAAATCGAGCCAATAAATGTTATGAAAAAAAAGAAATGTTCAACACACTTGCTCCTAAAGTGGCTCTTATCACTTGTAGGTTCATAATACAACTTATTACACACGCGTACTTTTTACTTTACAATTTTTTTTTCAATAAATTTTTATATTACGTTAAAAATAAAAAAAAACATTAAATTATATATTTTTCACTACTTACTTACTTTTTACTGCTTATTTAAAACATTATTATGTCTTTAATATATTTTATACATAGTCTGTTATACGGTTTATCAGTGCCTTATTTATTTTACTTTAAATTTGCATTTATTTTCTCGCAAGTGTGTTGAACAACGTCGTATGAAACGCGTGTGCATTGATCATTCACACTCGGCTTCGTGTGTAATGACCAACATAGCACACTTGTATCATAATGTACAATTATACAATGTGTATTTTCTGTATATATAACTATTTCAGTATGTACATGTTGGATAATGCATCTATCAATTGACAGTAAATTGTATTTTTTTATCTAAATATTACAATTGTAACATATAATACTGCACCATGTAATTCGCTAATTATATTTATCATTTCAGATTGACGATTAATCAATTATTCACTTTTTTAACACATTAATGTTCCAGAGCTAACTGCGTTATATATGTTTTATTTCAAATTGACTTGAATTAAATTTAAAGTTAACATCAATTTTGAACATTAATAATGAGTTAATATTCATGTCTAATCTATTCGTGAACATGTATTTTTAAAATAATATTTACTCTACTCTATCAGTGAGCAGCAATTTTAACCAATTTTTTTATTTATAAAATTCTATGTAGTTTATTATAACTCTTGTAAATGATTAGATTTAGGTTCTGTGAAGGTGAAAAACGAATAAATTTATAATAATATTTCATCAATCGACAATACAAAATGTATCTAAATGGCAAATGAAAATGATTAAATAAATTGCAATTATATTTTTTTAGGTTAAGACTAAGTAAATTTCTATTATAGTATACCTTATTCCATGAACAGGTTAATCATGCAATAACAATTTAATTTATTTTAGTGTAACATTGTTATGATAGTTTATTTACAAATTTATTTTCACAAATTAAGCGAATCGTATTGCTTTCAATTTATTTCATCAGAAATGATTTTACAATTTTGAATATAGCTAATATATATATTTTAATTTAATATTCCAATATACATAAAAAAGTGACTATATTATTTTTTACAAAAAAAACAAAAATACATTAGTTTATTTTGTTTGTTGAAACTTTCAAATTTTTAACATGTTAAAAATAAATAAAAGGTTATGTTAAACGACATATTATATGATCGAATGCAGGTTAGTTATATTTTAGACTAACTGCTAAACGTTGGTTTTATAAACCTTATTAACATACTGAATAGTTTCAACGTACCCACAATTCACTTTTGCATTTCTTTTGGCAAATTCAACTACATTTTATCATTTCACTATACATTATAATATAATTTTGTGCAAACATTTTATTGACTTTACATTTGAATACTAAGCATAGCATGTGTTTTTTATTTACATTGTATATTTATAGTAATATAGTACAAAACATTTTTATTAAATATTTTGATGTCTACTTACTCCGATTGTTTTGAGTTTTACATTTTCAACTAGATATACGGATTCCTTTTAGTTCAGCGTAAGTGCATCAAGACTAGAACTATATAATTTGTGCTTACACATCTTCAATTCGTTCTCTCTCAGTCATAGTTCTTAACTACATTATGCACTTTACTTAACATTAACCAATTTCATTACTACGTTAAGTTAATTAACTATTTCTCTTCCTTTCGTCTTTGTTACGAAACTTACTTCCGTGTACATTTTAAAATGTGGAATAAAGCTTGAAAATAGGTCTTATGCAATGAATAAAACAATGGTGCCGATTCTGTTGTTTACGAACTTAATTAATATTAGACAAGTCACCTCTCTTTCATGTTAACCTTATTGAAAAAAGAAACAACATTTTTAATGGTGTCCGTTTAATCTATGCCGTCGTAATGTACGGGTAAATAGTCGTGACCAATAAAGATCGCGCTTAAATTCACGTTGAAATATGTGATCGGACTAAACTGACAGGACTAAAATATCTTGCATCCCTTTCTTATATCTATTAGAAAGAGATACAGTGAGATTAAATTTATTTAGTTCGTAAACAACAGAATCGGCACCAATTTCCTTTTTATCACCAATACGTAGAATTAGACAGACAGCAAACGGGAGACTTTTGTCTTCGCGACTGTTTCGTCTCTTTAATCAAGTCCATGGGTTTAAATGACTGCGCGCACGTGGTGACATTTTTGTATTTTATATAGCGAACAAGCCCGTGACGTCAAACGACGAAACTGAGGGCCAATTCCGAAAACCATACACGATAGTTCGATCATTGATGTCAAATTATTAACCAATAGAATTGCAGCAAACTGGCGAGACGTAAAATTTATGCAATTCTATTGGTTAATAATTTGACAACGATGAACGAACTATCGTGTATCGTTTTACGTAGTAGACCCTCTGTCGCGGAGACAAAAGTCTCGCATGCGCGCCCACTTACACGTAAAAACGAAATTCGAAAGCATCAATAGGTAAAATTCTTTATTTAAATTCAAAAATATTAATTGAATTCCACTTATATTTTTCGATCACGACTGTCATTTTTGAACACCGACTGGTTCGTTTGAACACAACCGTTTTTTCAATTGTTTTTATATATTTTTTTATAGTTTCTTCAATCCGCGCAAGTTTTGCAGCATTGCTCCCGGTACCGTTTGAGAGCACACATGTTCATTGCACGAACATTTTCGCAGAATCGAGACGTGTCCCGGCAGATACCATCTGTAGGGAATGAAAAGACGGAGGTTATTACGTAGTTACAATCTGCCACGTACAGGGTTACTTCGGAGATTCCTTTGTTAGCGGGTTATCGGATTTTCTGAACAAGCTGATTTTTCTAACACTCGTTGTTTGGCGAAATTTTTATATTTCTGTCTTAAATTGTGGCTCGTGAACGTTGCTGAAAAGTTTTCGATCTATAAATATAATATAATAAAAATAATCCGTTCTTGATCACTTTGGAAAATAGAGAAAAATGGTCTCGTGTATTCCAATATGATTATCAAAAATCGAGCGTGGAGATAATGTTCTATCTGTATCTGTGTGTTCTAAATATGACATATCAATTTAATACCCTGAATAGTGCCTAATCATTTGGAAAAAAAATATTGACGGGCCAGCAGGCGTAGTTGGTTAAGACGCCACACGTGGGGTTCGATTTTCATCCATACATACATTTGCCTGAACATGTATTATTTTTCTTTAGGTGTCTATTTAAGTATCAATAAGCATAGCATAGTACAAGCTCTGCTTAGTTTGGGATCAGATAACCGTGAGTGAAGAATGTCCCAGGATATTTATTAATTGTTTGCAATGTAGTAGCATTGTAAAAAGAGTTATAAGAATTTATAAGATTTTTTTGTGTCAGAAGGTGACACCAAGTCTCAGGATCTGTTGATGAAAATGGCTCTCTTTAAAAAAGTTATATTATGAAATCATGTTAAAAATAATAGAAAAACATCATTCAACAAACCCAACAACCAAGCACAAGAAATAAAAATCTTTCTTCGAAACTCGTGTAATGTTGCAGAACTAACAACACGATATCAATTTTGTTCCCTGATCACATTCCCAATACTACAAAAGAGTAACAAAGTCCCTTTTTCTCTGTGTGACCTTGTTTTTTTCCACTTACAATTATGCTTTGGTAAGCAAAAGCCTTCTATAAAAACCTTTCTGTATTTGAAGTATTTTCATATTGTTTTTACGGTTATACAGGTAAATATACATTGTGGATTTTTTGAAGTTTGTGATGTGGTTTAAGGCGATGATAGCTCAGTGGTAGTGACGTCGGATGCCGCGACGAAGGTCGTGGGTTCGAATCCTACAATGAGCTTGAGCTTTCGGTGAAGGAAAACATCGTGAGGAACCATAGCACGGTGGTAGGGTACTTTGTAATACCCGTCTGGCTGGCTACCACCCTCAAGTTGAAAATTTGTCGCCAAGCACCTACCGGTGGCGATAGGCGACGGTAACTACTTTCCATTAGGTGGGCCGTATGCTTGCGTGCTAACTTAGTAGTATAAAAAAAAAAAATGATGAGTTATCGTCATAGTCAAGGCTATAATAATCATTGATATCGTCAATCTTAATCATCATTATCATTGTTCATCTTAGCATTGTTGTCATTCTAAAATATGTATATACTAATAATAAAGCTGAAGAGTTTGTTTGTTTTAACGCGCTAATCTCCGGAGTAACTGGTTCATTTCGAAAAGTTCTTTCACCAATAGGAAGCTACATTATACCCGAAATTTAAAAACTACTATTTATCCTAGGAACGCGAGTGAAACTGCGAGTAAAACAGCTAGTAAAATATATATTTAAAACAAAACCAAAAGAAATAAACCTTGCTGAGTTTCTTGCCGGATATTCATGAGTTTTGAGTTTGAGTTTCAATAACTCTCCACTTTTCAATAATGTGGGCGATATCAAAGCATGTATGACCAATATGTTGTAATCAATCGTCATCGCCGTCATCGTTATGTTAGTTATAGTGGTCAGTGATGATGTGGCCGATGATGGTAAGCACACAAAGCCTAGAAGGGAACTGGCTCTCAAGTGCAGCTGTCGGAACATACCGAAAGGTGTTTGGCGATAGATTTTCAACTTGAGGGCGGTAGCCAGCCAGGCGAGTACTACAAAGTACCCTACCACCGTGCTATGATTTCCTCACGATGGTTTCGTGAGGAAATCATCTTCTCGAGAATTTGAGTGAACCAGATTAATTTTCTTCATCCTTACCTTTAGTTAAACAAGCATGTACCCGACAGGGGCGGATGACTTCAGGTCTTGTGATGCCCTCGCAGGCGGCAGCCGCGCTCCGTTCTCTAGCGCGTCGCCGCCTGCCCGCGCCCCCTCCGCCCCCTCCGCCCCCGCCGCCCCCGCCGCCCCCGCCGCCGGCGCGCCACACGCACCGCAGCACGCGGTGCTGGCGCCCTGTGCCGTTGCACGGGCCTATACACTGTGTGGCATTGTAAAAGCTTTCAATTTGAACTAATATAGAAAAAAAGTACAGTTTCATGTGTTCAGATGCTTATTAGTATTCTAAGCTAATGTGTAGTTTCTTTTTGGCACACAGATAGCCTATGATGTGGAGATGCACGTAGGCTACTTTTTATCCCGGAAACGCAGGTGAAACCGGAGACAGATGCATTGTCACATCAATAAAAAAAATCCTATAATAATTTACAAAACCTAATGTAATATATTTTCAAATTTTCCTACATATCACTTTAATGTAGTATTTTTTTTTACTAAGCCAGTTTTTGACGACAATCTTACCATGGTCAGGGATGATGTAACCGAAGATGGTAAGCACACAAAACCTACAAGGGAAGGAATTAAGGAAAAGGAAACAAACGTTTTTGCTGGATATATAAAATTGGTTTAGAGGTTTTCAATACTCATCAAAGAATTCATAAAAATATTGGTCACTTAATTTCTCACCTTACTCCAAGGCCCGACTGCCCATGCTGGCCTGCAAGGCATGACCTCCCGCCTGATCTTCGCCGGTTGCGTGCTGAAGTCACAGGAGCTATCTGATAATACTGTCCCATTATCGTTGACGCATTCCACTCGACGGCGAACTATTGCTATTGGAAAGAGAGAAGTATATTAGGGTATGACCAAGATGAAAAGTTCTAAGAGTAGAACTATTACTTGGAAGGCTTGCTATTGAGTGCAACCTGCCATAATACAACGACAAGCATTTGCTGTACTTTCTTGATATTTTTCAACTTGAGGATGATTGCCAGCCCGTTCTAAATTAGGCGATGATATAGTGGTTCTATTCAAATTTTTTATGTTATTTTGAGGTCATTGAATCACAGGATCTATCTAATCTGAAGATCATGATCTTGTCTCTACCCTAAAGCTTGCTTTTAATTTTCTTCTTTGTAATTTTTGTCTTGAGATGGAATGGAGCGTCCATTTTAAGTCCGATCGTCTGTAGTAACTTTCATTATGCTACAAATATCTACTCATGTGTGTCTGTCTACTGTTTACTTTAATATAAAGAATATTACCAGCGCCACTGGGCAGGCACCGCACATGCGTCCAGCTGGCGGCGCGCCACGCAGCGCAGTGGTCGCCACACTCGCGCACCACGCGTGGCGTTGTCGTACCTCGAGAGAGACACTCTTCCGTCTCCACTGTTGTTGTGCTGTTTGATGTCTTGTGCTGTTATCAATAGAGTTGCTATTTATGTGGTCTATATTTTTAATAGTTATAAACAATCTAGATAGTAACAATAGTTTTTCTTCGAGCTGTAACGGTGTATCATCAGAAATTTCCACTTTATTCAAATTAAAAGGAATAAAACCAAAATCCGCTCATTTTCCCTCAGAAGGAATTACTTAGAAGAGTTTTTTTTAAAGGCCTGTGTTTGACCACAATATCACCACGGTCAGTGATGATGTGGCTGATGATGGTGAGCACACAAAGCCTAGAAGGGATCTGGCTCTCAAGTGCAGCTGTCGGAATCCACTGAAAGGTGCTTGGCTAGTTAGGAAGGTAACAGTATTATTACCTGACACACTGCTCCTCTGATTTGATGTCCAACTTGACCACAAGGAGCACTGCAAGGTGACCAATCAGATGTCTTCCATACGTAATCTTTAGCATCTGCAGCTACTGGTATCCTATACGCCAAATAATTTATTTATTCATCATTTTTTCATCGCGCATCGTTAGAGATTCTTTTTTTTTGTTTATGGCTTCATCGTGTTAATTGTGTATATAAATTATTGTTTTTTTTTATCAAATGACATTATTTTCCTCTCTCATTTTTTATTTGTCTTTATTTACTGCATTGTTATGTTCAAATTAAAATTTTACTATATAACTTAAATTAAGGTAAATATTTACTTACCTAGTCTCAGTACTCTCTTCAACGGCTTCTCTTAAAGGCTCAGCGTTTCTATTCACTATATTGGAATTATAATCTTCATTGATGATCACTATATCTGAATCGTCATCCTCAGGGAATACAATTTGTTTATCTTCGAGATTAAATACGTGGGTTTTAGTGGGTAGTCCATAATTCTGGTACATTATCACCGAGTCAACTGTCCTTTGGCCTCTAGAGTTGCCCAGCGTCTGAAAATTCCAGAACATCTGCGAAAATCAATTATAGATGCCCTAATTTCTTGACTTTTCTCCCACTAGTCTCAAATAATAGAATAGTTTTTTTTTAAACGAGAAGGTATTCAACGCAAATCAAGATATTTTATCTGTATTACGTTTACTTTGCTTTATTATCACATTGTGCTTTATGATTTCATTATTTCATAAAATTTTATAGCGATATTGTAACTTGAAAATTTTATACAGAAAATTATTAAATTCTGTTTTACATAATCAAAGAAAATCAGTCTAAAGGACGTAAATTTTGAAACTTTTCCAAACATAGTCGAATTTTTGAAATTTATCTAATATGCTTTTATTATTCGTGATATTTTTTTGTCAGGGGCTTTAAAAATATTGTACCTTATTCCACATTATTATATTGTTTCAAACTGTACACATACATTTTTAATATTAATAATGTTTCAGTGATAAACCAAGCAATGAATTTATAATAAACATGAAATGAATTAATGATAAATTAAGAGAAATAATTTAATGAATTACCAAAGATCAACTGAAAATAGTTAAAATAATGACCCAATTATACTACTGTAGCTTAAATAATTAGGTGTAGGTTCATTGTAACAAAATTCTAAACCACATACACACCAAGCGCAGATTTTATAAATTACCAATCTGATACCAAAGTAAGAAACTTACGACAAAGAAAAATGATTTTCCAAAATTAAAATGTGTAAAAACTCATGCAAACCGCAATCCAAATCAAAGTACGTTGCTCAATATGCCTCGTATCGTATTACTTCACACTCAATTTCAAACATGGGGGCTACTTTTGGGACGTAAATTTGAAAATTGAAAAAAAAAATTGCAATCTATATTGTGTGTCATATCAAATGAAAGGGCTCGTTGTGAGGATCTCAAATATATTTATTTAATAGTTTTAAGATAAATAATTATGAAGTTATTTAAGAAAATTGGCGAAAATTAACCCATCCCCCCTTATCACCGAAACTACTGGGCCAAAAATTTTGAAAAAAATACAGAAAATAGTTCTGTACCTATAGATTACAGTAAAACCTATAAGAAGTCTATGATATTTAAAGACTATAGGAAATTCCGGAACCCTCGCCCTTGCCCAGTTTTATTTAAAAAAAGTTTAATTACAATGTTTAATACTTAAATTGTGTGAAGCAATACATGTCCTACAAACCATAATACCATCATGTTATGACCACAAATCCCAGGCACTATTCTGGTAACTCCTCACCTGCAGTTGCATTATAATGTAATGGAGACACGGTAGGACTCTGGAAGCGCTGTTTGGTTTTGGCGGAAGCATCTGGGAGGATACAGCAGTCTCCTTTATATTATGAATATCCCAAGCGGCGTGCGATACAAGGTTTTAGTTAGAAATGTGCAGATAAATTGTAATTTTTTTTTGAAGATACAGTAATAAAATACAAATCATATCATACATTAACTCAAAATCAAAAACTCATTTATTCAGTTTAGGCCCTAATAAGGCACTTATGAACGTCAACAGTTACAATTTTTAGACTCTACTACCGGTTCGAAATACACTTGAACTGAGAAGACTCCGGCAAGACAATCAGCAAGGCTTCTTTTTTTTAATCTAACATAAAAGAAACCTTTATAAATTTGTATCCCTATTATAACTGTCTACAACATTTGTAAGATTATGGATACTCAATGAAACTTTTAATAGTGATGTGTGCCATGGGCACTGGTACCGGTATCTCAGTTATTTTAAGTAGGAACTTAGTGCTAAGAATATTTAACTGTCGAATATTTACAACAAAATATAATCTATCTATAATGAAATATTAAATTAAACTACAAAATCAAACCTATATACAGAGTAACTATAAATAATATACCGCATTTATATATATGCTAAGATATATAGAGCATTTTTTATTTTCCATTTTATTACAATTTATTAAAAATTAAAACAGTTTTTTTTTGATGATCAGATAGTATTAACATGCTACTGAAATGTTTTTACGTATAAATTGTATTTGATTTTTTTTTGCAAATAAAATGCTTTTTTAAGATTTTTGGGAATATTTTATTACAAAAAACACTGTTAAAAGAGATGTAAGATTCGAAATAAAGCTCCATTGTAAATGCAGTCAAAGTTACACGTTAAATAAGGGTGATCAAGTTTACAATCCATTTTATAGCCGCACTTAAAATCGCTAGTCAATCGATTTAATGAACATAGCTTTTCAAATAGGTCCTACATTCTTACAGTTTTCAGTTTTTGAGAGATTACATTGCATTATAACTTTGTATTTAACTAATATTCTAAAGTTGAACTTAACACGAAATTTAGATATTTCTGCCAGTGTCAAGTCACATTGTTTTATTCTCTAGAAAAGTTAGCCTTTCATTTTATTTTTTCGTATTTTTTTAAATTTTTATATCACTTTTGAAATATTGTACTTTTTGTTTTTCTTTTAGGCTAGTTGTGTCGGATGGCGCGCAAAAAATAATATTTAATTTAGTATTTTTAAATTTGGTAGCTCGTTTTATTAATAACAATTTATCTGCACAAAAAAACAGTCATAAATATACTACTTCAAAAATGAAAAATTACACCTTACCTCATTTTCGTCGTAAATGTCGCGAGCTTGAGAGTTGAAGCTTGGCGAAGCTTTGGTGCTAGTTGTTGCAGTGTTGCCATATAGAGCATCTCTGACTTTGTCTATTTTACCTTTTCGAAAGAAAATATAATTCAGTTTCTGAACTCATCACAACATATTAATAAATCTAAAAAACTAAAAACTATTTCAAGTAATCCTTAGGTACCTAATCGCATGACCGAGTGATCTCGAAATAAGCTTATTGATAGACAGACAGACAAACGTTTGTCATGTGTTAGAAACGAATTTTTCTTTCCACGGCCTCACTATAAGTGTACTTTTTTGTATTTATTAGATATTTTGCAATTTAATTGAATATATATAGTATTTTCTCCTCAAAATCTTATTGGAGTGTATCGGTTCTCTAATATTATTAAAAATAACAGCTAGAGAAATGCAAGACTGACTCGCACACCGAGGGATCCGTACAGATAAATCGGACTGAAAGATTATTTAAATTATCTCCTATTGGAAAATAATTTTGATGTTGATGCTTGGTACATCCACACGTTCCTAAGAAAAAGGGTCTTAACACACGCACAGACAGACGGACAACGTAGTGATTATATTAGGGTTCATTCTCACCTTTTACGATATGGAACGCTATTCTAAAAACGTCGTATAAAATTAAAGAAATGAGATGAAAACCTTGGTAAAATCCATTAAGCGCAATTTCAAAGGATTTTCAATTCAAACGAGTTATGAAGTGCATTTAAATACAGTTTTTAATTCCATTTCGAGACGAGTGTTATTTGCAAAACTCTCGGGTAAACCCAAGCGTCATTCTGTCTTTAATTAATTTGTGAAGGTGGAATGTAATTTACTCTAGCCTTGCAGTACAGAAATATATATTATTTAAACTGATTGAAGAGGCTAATGGGTTCATGTATGCATCTTTTTTATGCAAACAAGGGCCGCCTGATGGTAAGCAGTTACTGTAACCTATGGACGTTAGCCGACGACCCGACCCTTTCCCCCTCCCCGATGCGTTCTGGGGACTATTTTTGACCTTGGAAAATAGTAAAAATATCGATAGTGTTATCAATAGTATCATTTATTTCCGCTAATATTTCCCAAGATCTAACTATCGATATTTCTGCAACACTACTGGCGACCTAACTGCAGTTACACAACATTAAGTTTTTTACTAAGTACTTTCACAATAGAGTTACTCTTTGAGCCAAAAAACTCCACATCTCTCAAAAACGTCACCTCTCTCGAAAACGCCAACTTTATCAAAAACGCCAACTCAAAAAAAATTGGTAGGTAAATAGTAGTATAATAGTTACCTTTCTGTCTTCCCTTATAGCTTTTCCTGGTCTCTCCAGGTCGTTGTTCATGAGATTGATCATCAGAGGAACCACCGATCATTGCTCTGTACCTGCCATCTGCTCTGCTGTGGACAATTTATTAGTTCAAAATCCAAATTAAGCAGAGATATATAGATACCAGATAACTGATGAACTAAGTACTTTTTTTTGTAGATTTATCATAGTAATTTATTAAATGCGAAAGTTTGTGAGGATGTGAATGAAATGATGATGACTACTGAACGGATTTTAATGAAACTTGGCACATAGATAGATCATACCCTGGAATAACATATATTTTTTTTTATACTACTAAGGTAGCAAGCAAGCATACGGCCCACCTGATGGTAAGTGCTTACCATCGCCTATCGCCATTGGCAATACCACAGATATTGCCCCTGTGTTGCTGACCTGTTACAACGCCGAGAAGGCAAATTGGCTCTCAAGTGCAATTGCCGGAACACACCGGTAGGTGCTTGGCGACAAATTTTGAACTTGAGGGTGGTAGCCAGCCAGGCGGGTACTACAAAGTACCCTACCACCGTGCTATGATTTCCTCACGATGTTTTCCTTCACCGAAAGCTCAAGCCCATTGTAGGATTCGAACCCACGACCTTCGTCGCGGCATCCGACGTCACTACCACTGAGTTATCTTCGCCTTAAAAGGCTACTTTTTATCCCGGGAAAAAATAAGATCCCCGGGAACGCGGGCGAAATCGCGGGGCGGAAGCTAGTACTGATATTAAATATCCTGGAACATTATTAACATTTTGGTGTCAGGCAACAATTTCGCACCACCCCGGTCCCAGCATAAGTACAAAGTACTTATCTAGACGCTAAAATTAAATGTTGTTTGTTCAAAATTTTAAATCTGCCACAGTTTTGGACCAATGGCTTTATAATTTTGACATAACGTAACGTATACAGGCGTATTTTATACTGTCCCTCGCGTTTTCACCACGTTCCCGAGATAAAAAGTAACCTATAACCGGGGATAATGTAGTTCCTATTAGTGAAAAAATTGAACTCTTCATACATTTTGACCGAGTAAGGTTTATGCTTTGTAAGAAAAGTATCATTTTTTTGAAGTGAAAACTTATTTAGCAACGTTGTGCACTTTTTAGGATGGGTAAAAAAGGTTAATCTCGCGTCAGGACACGTGACCTGATCGAAAATTCGTAAGACTGCGGGAGAGTAGACCGCCGGCGCGGCGTAGGAGAGGAAGTAATATCCCCCTCTCTTTCTACCGCGCGGCGAAAATGTATGCCTGCCCCTGCTGTTTGGTTTAAGCGGTTGTATTTTAACACCTATATGATAGTACCTACTTTTATTTTACTGATAATTAAAGCAATTCGTGCGAAATTATTCCCTTACCATTCCAAAAAATATCAAAAATGCACAACGTTAATGTTCAAGTTTTCACTCACAAGCAGCACCCTGTTTCCTTCCCTATGACGCTATCAGCCATTTCTATATCAATTTCAGATTCACGACAACTTTATTAAATCCCTTTGATTACCCGAGTATTAGACTCAAATTACATTCTACAGTACTCGTTAGTTTTGAGGAACTATTCCATTCCCTAAATAAATAAAGGGGTGTACAGTATACAGACTAATTTCTATCAAGTCAACTACTGTTAACTAAATACGCCTAAGGCATTTGAGCTGAACGTTTATACCGCGGGCTGGTAAACTTGCCAATTAAGATATGGACACATTGTTGTGGAGCTTGGCAAGCGCGAATGTTGGTAAATGGCTTAAAATTTATTTGTGTTTGTAAAAAATAACTTTTAACAATAAAATGATAATGGAACCACCTTGGAGATATATTGAACCCAAAGAAAAAACAATAGGGTAGTTGACAGTGTCAAAAATAAATGACCAAACACTAACCAATGCATAAAACATCTAAAAACACATGGAAATATCAAATATGTTGTACATTTAATGCTTTTTATGATTTTTAATTACCAGTGGAACCACTAAGAGTAGATGATTTGATGCTGTGAAACTATGACGTCATAATGTAATATTTCCTTATAAACTATCGTTTTGACATTTATTAAAAAGTAGCTGATTTGATGTGTCAGTCAACTACCCTATTATTTAAATCGGTTCATAAACAAGGAAGATATGTATGAAAACAAACATAAAATAAAACTGGACAAGGGCGAAGTCTAACTCGCGCACCGAGGGTTCCAAAATTTCCTATGGTACTTTAAATACCATAAACTTCTAATAGGTTTTCCTGTAATCTATATGTAAAGAATTATCATCTGTGTTTTTTTCAAAATTTTCAACTATTTTATTAAATAACTTCAAAACTATTTATCTTAAAATTATAAAAAATAAATATTTGAGATCTTCACAATGAGCCCTTTCATTTAATATGACACACAAAATAGTTAGCAAATCTTTTTTTTTAATTTTCTAATTTAGATACCCCAAAAAGTAGCCCCCATGTTTGAAATTCATTTATTTACGTAACACGTCCATGTTTGGGTCACCGACTTACATATGTGTAGCAAGTTTCAACTCAATCCAGTCCAGTATTTTTGGACAGACAGACGCACGAGTAATCCTATAAGGGTTCCGTTTATTTTCTTTTGAATTTCGGAACCCTAAAAAGAACTGTTAGATTTTTGCGTGGCAGTTGGGTTTAAAACTAGTTATATAAGTATAAGTACTTAATTTCTAGGTAAACTAATAACTTGAAAGAAGAACTCTTACACTTTCATTAAAACTATTTATAAAACACAACAAATTATTCAAGAGTCTAGCTCGTTAAACTCTAAGCTAGTGTGTCCAAATTAAATGGCGGCGAAAACTTTTTCCATCCCGACGTCCCAGTGTTTATAACTCTGGTTGAACTGACAACCGTAGTCTTTGAAATAGCTGGGGAGTTTTAATTTTTATACCCAACACTTTACCGCGGCCTCCCATTGGTGGTTTGGGGCACAGATTAAGTCGAGTCAGAAGTTATTCGCAGAATTTTGTTATTTCAAGTTAAAATTTCACAACAATGTCATAAAAAATAATGTATACATTGTTTCAGGATCTGTTTTTTAACCCCCGATGCAAAAAGAGAGGGGTGTTATAAGTTTAACGTGTCTGTTTGTGGTGTCGTAGCTCCCAAACGGATGAACCGATTTTTGTTTAGTTTTTTTTGTGTCATAGATAATTTTATCCCGAGTGTTTTTAGCTATGTTTCAAGAAAATCTGCCCAGCCGTTTGAAAATTATCACCAATTCTCTATTGAGTTGCGGGGGTATCTTTAAATTTTTAATTTGATCATCAAAGTTATAGGAAATAAAACGCAAAAATACCCACATCACTTCTTGGGAAGCTAGTTTGTTCTAATTTAATAATGAATTATAATTATTTAACGTTTTTATGAGTTGGGCTAGCTTGATCCTGCAAAACGCAAAACTAGGAAATGTGTCAGGCGATAATTTTACAATAAAGACAGGGCCTACCTTACCTTTTTACTTACCTACTTTTAATTTACTGACCTGTCAGACAGTGGAGAAGATGGCTCGTCTAGAGCTTTATGTCTCTCGATCTCTTCGCTGGATGGAAACTCTCCCGGTTTAGGTTTCACCAACAAGGTGAGGTTGGCACTTGATCTCCCTGCTACGCAAGTGTAGACACCGTAGTCTCGGAGTGAGAGAGACGTGATGCGGAGTGCACCCTGGGTTAAAACGAGATAGATGAACATAAACCTTCTTGCAGTAGAATCAGATTACGATTTACCTAGGTACTACCCATAAAAAAAATGATGTCTCTTTAATTAAGTAAATAAGTAGGTAAATAGGGTACCCACCTAGGGTGACAAATATACGACCTATTAATGAGCTGCAATTTGAAAAATCTATACTAATAATAAAGCTGAAGAGTTTGTTTGTTTGTTTGTTTGTTTGTTTGTTTGTTTGAACGCGCTAATCTCTGGATCTGCCAGTGGGATATGGAAAAACCTTTTTGCAATTGAAAGCCCATTTATTAAGGAAGGTTATAGGCTATAGAACATCACGCTACGACCCTCAGGAGCTGAGCAATGATGAAAAGAACGTTAAGCGGGAGCATGTATAGCATGGGTGAGCGATGCGACGCGGTTGTCAATGCATGACAGCGGTCGCCTAGGTAACAGTTTTTTGTTATTTTTAACTGTCATCAAGACGAGGTTATCAATTCGTCGGAATCTTTTTTAATGTATGTTCCTCGATTACTCGAAGATGCCTGAGCCGATTTGGAAACTATACATACAGGTGGTCACATGGTCACCAAGTCAGGGTCTGATGATGGGATCTTGAAGAAATCGAGGGAACTCTTCAAATTTTATAGGCACTAACAATGTTTTTCATATATTTTCTAAAACTATTCAGATATTTGCGTCTGGTAGTCGTCACATGTTGCTGAGCTGATGATGGAAGGTACAACTCCTTAACGGGTAGGACTTAGGGGATAAATCTTTAAATATTATAGGGACGATGATGGAAAGTACAACGCTAATATGCTTATCCTAGGTCAGTGACCTTGAGACTCATTGATTACACATAAGAAACTAAAAAATGAAAAATAAAATACTTTTAACAAAAAAAAAACCACAAAGACACTAATAAGTATAAAATAACTATGTAGGAACTCTAATCTGATAGTTTTGAAGTCATCGAAATTAGCCATTGCTGTTGCATCATCAGATATTTATTGCTGCTACACTATTGACAGGTAGGACAGAAGGACGGCTCATTTCACTTCTAAACAGACCCTTACGGTATTTCTTGAAAAAGACAGCGTACGCTCTATACGTAAAAATGGACCATTGGGCAAGGTTTTACAAGATGCAAACCTAATAATATGGGATGAGTGCACATGACTCATAGAGCTCATCTAGAGGCTTTAGATAGAACTCTCAGAAATATAAAATGCACAAATAGCCATGGGTGGAATAACTTTGATGATTTCTGGTGATTTCAGATAAACGTTGCCTGTTAGGGGAACTAGAGCAGATATTATTAAATCTTGCTTAAAATCTTCCTCATTATGAAAGTCTGTTGAATTATTGAAACTGTATACCAAAATGAGGAGTCACTTGGGTAAAGGAAGCACAGATTTCCCAATAAAGCTCCATTTAATCGGGGATGGGAAAGTACCTGAATCAGATAAAAAAATAGCTATTGACAAAGACCTTGGTAAAATCGTGACCAACATTGAAGACCTGATCTGTAGAGTATATCCGGATATAGCCAATATCGACCAAAAAAAACATTAATGGATATGTGAGAGGGCAATTTAATTTAATTAGCTGCCAGAAATATAAGCGTAGACGCCATCAACGACAAAATAATGGCTGAACTACCAGCCGACAGCGTAGTTTTCGAATCGGACCAGTAACTCCGGAGATTCGCGCGTTCAAACAAACAAACAAACTTTTCAGCTTTATTATTTAATGCTAAATAGCTTTCCACCCGCGATGCCACCCGCGATCAGTCAGTCAATTAACCAACTTCAAGCGGAGGTTATCAATTCGTTGAAATCTTTTTTTTTGTATGTTCCCCGAATACTCGAACGCCTGGACCGATTAGGAAAATTATTTTTTGTTTGAAAGGATATACTTCACAAGTAGTCCCATGGTCACCAAGTCAGGATCTGATGATAGGATCCTAGACAAATCGAGGGAACTCTTCAAATTTTATAGGCACTTACAATGTTTTTCTTAAACTTTTCAGCTTTAATATAGAATGCTAAATAGCTTTCCACCCGCGATATCACCCGCTATCAGTCAGTCAGTCAGTCAATTAACCAACTTCAAGCGGAGGTTATCAATTCGTCGGAATCATTTTTTTTGTATGTTCCCCGAATACTCGAACGCCTGGACCGATTTGGAAAAATATTTTTTGTTTGAAAGGGTATACTTCACAAGTAGTCCCATGGTCACCAAGTTAGGATCTGATGATAGGATCCTGGACAAATCGAGGGAACTCTTTAAATTTTATAGACACTTACAATGTTTTTCATCATACTTTCTAAAGCTATTCAGATATTTGCGTCTGGTAGTCATCATCTTATGTTGCTGAGCTGATGATGGAAGGTACAACTCCTTAATGGTTAGGAGTTAGGGGATAATTCTTTAAATGTTATAGGAACGATGATGGAAACTACAACGCTAATATGCTTATCCTAGGTCAGTGACCTTGAGAGTCATTGATTACACATAAGAAATTCAAAATTGAAAAATAAAAAACTTTTAACAAAAAATAGAACCGCCTTCAAAGGCACTAAAAAGCAGAAAATAACTTAGGAACTCTAATATGATAGTTTTGACTTCAAACTTACTTAAGGCTTACTTAAGCGAAATAAATCTGCGGTACCATGATATCGGTTCTTATTTTTGTTAAACGTTTTATATATTTAGATTGGCTATTGGACGCTGATCAGTGTTATTATCACCATCGGCATCAGCGTAGGCATCAAAGTGACCATAAGAAAGATCTTGGGAAAAACGTAACCTTTTGATGGGTTGGTCTTCTGTACCAAATTTGGCATACTGGTTTCCATTTCGATATACTTCAAATACAAATGGGTATATTTGACCGGCTGCAACTAACTCGCAGAAATATAGAGTGTTGTATCATCTAATTTATACTTTTCTTTTGTCCCATGATTGTTGCCAAGACGGTCATGAGACATAACAGCAAATTCATCCTAATTATTCGTCATATGCATTGCATTGCACCAAGCTTTTATGTGAGTTCAAAAGCAGTATTGATATCAACTTCGATGCAAATCATCCCCAAAATAACTTTCTACCCTTTTTTAACCCCAATAGGCGATGAGTTTCAATAAAATACAAAACACGTCTTCCATCAATTATCTTAAAGAATGTTTATGCAAAATTTGAAGTAGATTGGACCAAGGAATCACGTTGTTCCATACAAACTTTGTCCCAGTTTTTCAACCCCTAAGGATTTCGGAAGATCCTTTCTTATAGGATGCCTACTTCATACGATGAACACACCCTCTAAATTTCAGGTCGCTACGATCAGCGGTTTAGGCTATGCGTTGATCCGTCAGACAGTCATTCAGGACAATGCATGTTAAATAGATATTAGACCACCAAATTTATGTAATGGTACCAGACTTCAAGTAAAATTTCTAGATTTCTGTCATAGTAGCGATTGGTTTTGACTGAGCCAGCTGTTGGGCAAACAGTACTGATACCTCGCATTCCGATGATACCCACAGATTTACCATATAGATTTAAACGAATAGGTACAATTTCCTGTGAAATTACCTACCTATCGTCTGAAGTTAATATAAATAAAGCACAAGGACAAACTTTTAAGCATGTTGGAATATATTTAAGAGAAAACTGATTTTCCCATGGACAATTATTATGTTGCCTTATCAGGTTGCATAGGCTACTTTTTATTTGGAAACGCGGGTGGAACCGCGGGGGACAGCTAGTACCTAATAAAATTTGAATTTCGCGGGCTTTTCGGCCGATTAATCTTAAGAAATGCGAAATATCTAAGGACTTTAAACTACTAATTAAACAGCGATTAGACAGAGATAAGTTTTTGGCTTCATAACTCTAAACTGAATATGCTTCTTACCTTTTTGGATATTTTATACTTCTTCGACTTGGTGATTATCTGGTTGTCTTTGGCCCATTGTATCTTCGTTCTGTTGTATCCCTTTACTGGACACTTGATCTTCACTTGGGTGCCGTAAAAAATCGTCGCTGAACCTCCTACCTTTACTGTTACCTAATGACAAAAAAATACAACTCTACAGTGCGACAAGGATCTTTTGGCAGCCAGTTGGCTCAGTTGGTTAAGACACCACCTATCACGCGCGGTTTCGATTCCTATCCAGGACATACATTTGTGTGCATGAACATGTCTGTTTGTCCTGTGTCTGGGTTTAATTATCTATATAAGTATGTATTTACAAAAAAAAAGTAGTATATGTAGTATATCAGTTATCTGGTTCCATAGTACAAGCTCTGCTTAGTTTGGGATCAGATAAACGTGTGTAAAAAAAAATATTGAATGACATCGGCAGGTGGGCGCTCTTTAACTTTTAACACTATCTCTCTGACACCACTTCTTATTACTTTCGACATATTTGATTAAATAACAAGCAAAAACAACACAACATACAATGATAAGTAGACAGAGGTCTTAAAAAGTGACTCTTCACAAGATATCGGCGTTAGTTCAGATTTTGGCCACGTGCCAAAAGATCCTTGTCGAACGTTTACTGTACAATAAATATAAGACTTTTGACAGAATAAAAATACAATAATTACGGTTCTATGATGTAAAGTTATAGAAAGTGTTAATTTTTGATATTTAAAATTATCTATCAATAATGTGGTCTTAAAATAAGGAGCATTTTAAGACCACATTATTCCCCTCTACTAATATTCCTGACTCTGTGCCACTTAGATCCATATTCCACTATCATTTCCATAGGTAGAACAATACTTTTAATTCTTTATGGCACATCAAAACATGAAACAAACAAAAAAAACAAACGACCTTTAGGCAACGGTAATAAGACAGAAAATTAACAAACCTTCTTTTTCTTAGGATCGTGCTGGATATAAGAGGAGTTGGCGAGCGATATCTCCGGAGAAGCTGTGTCGAGGAGGCAGGGGCGAGAGTTGCATGCCTTGCTACCGGCCGGCCGAGGCGAGCTGCACAGCGATGCTGGACGTTCTACCACGTGTGACTGTGCCATTATTTGTTTACATTCCACCTGTTTGAAGGGATAAAGATGAAAAGTGTAAGTGTGTCTTCGTAGTACAGACGACCGCTGGGGCAGAAGGGTTCTCGAGTGGCGAACATCAACCGGAAGACGCAGCGTGGGCAAGCCCCCCACAAGGTGAACCGATGACCTTGTGAGGGTTGCGAGAAACCGCTGGATGCGGGTAGCGCAAGACCGGCCATCGTGGAGATCCATGTTAGTAGGTTGACAAGCAGGCAGGCGGTGCACCTAATGGTTACTGTCATTCATCACTATATGCATTACCAGAGGTATTGCCAATATGTTGCCGACCTGTTACAATGCTGAGAAGGCAACTGGCTCTCAAATGCAATTGCTGGAACATACCTGAAGGTGCTTGACGACAGATTTTAAACTTGAGGGTAGCCAACCAAACGGATTCTACAAATTACCCAACCACCATGCTGGTTTCCTCACGGAAAGGCCTTACTTACTTCGGTTGAAGATTCTTACCTCTCTCTGCTTCAGCCCGCCTCCACAAGTCTTCGAGCATTTAGACCACTCTCCAGTATGCCATCTCACGGGGCAGTCCAGGACGTTGCAGTACTGACGATCTGGCGGCGGCGGTTGTGGGCACATGCTGTTTGGTACTACTACAGTATTTGTACCGCCTCGGGTTACCTGTTCAGGGATACAAGTAGATTCGTTATGGCAGTTTTTACATTTGCCAGCTAAGCGGTATCTGGTTAAATTGGAATAGACCTATCCGAGTTGATTATCCGAGATTTATCTAGCGATTAAAAATCAGATCTTAGAGATGAAAGATGTCACTGAAAGTTCAGTGTTGCTATTATTTTTTACTATGTATAGGCCTTTGTTTGACCACTATCTCACCGTGGTCAGTGATGATGTGGCCGAAAGGTTGAAAGGATTTTCAACTTGAGGGTGGTAGCCAGCCAGGCGGGTACTACAAAGTACCCTACCACCGTGCTATGGTTTCCTCACGATGTTTTCCTTTACCGAAAACTAAAGCTCATTGAATTTTTACTTACTAAACTCTGTATCTAAAGAAACAAGTAGAATTTTGATAAAAGCAAATTTTACAGACACTTGTTTTTGCAAAATATACATAAGTATTTGGCGCTATACATCAATTATGATTTGCTGTAAATAAACTAAAAAAACAGTGAATAAACCTATGTGTTTTTAATATTTTTTGACAAATCATTAGTATTTTAAGAATAACGTTCACTCCCGCGTTATCTTTCACTTTATTAAATTCAAAGCTAAAGTAGAAAATTAAAATTTTAAAGAAACCTCCTGAGCGGATTTTTTTTAAACATAACTAGCTAAAAACACTCTCGACACCTTTAAAAAAAACAGAACCAAGATCGGTTGATCGTTCAGGAGCTATGATACACATTACAGACTTTTAAATCTTACCTCGTGAATGCATGTCACTTCTCTGGTCTGTATACCGATGCCGCAAGACTTTGTGCATTGCGAAAAGTCCGTGTAATTCCATCTGTAACAAAAATATGAGTAGAATGAAGAGAAGAGGATTAGGATGAGTTTAATAAAATTTGAAGTTATAGTAGATTATACAAAAGGCAAAGATTTAGCAACTACTCAGTTCCGCTAGAACTTCTGTCGCCAAGCACCTATCGATATGTTCCGGCAATTGCACATGAGAGCCAGTTGCCGTCTTGGCATTGAAACAGGTCGGCAACAAATTGGCAATACCTCTGGTATTGTTAATGGCGATAGGCGATGGTAACCACTTACGATCAGGTAGACCGCAACCCTGTTGGTCAACTTTCTGACATTAAAAAAAATACTTCTTCTCTGTCGAGTCCCACACAAGGAAACTTAACAGGAAATCGACCAAAATGATCGTGTATAGTGACCAATTACAATATAGCTAATTTCCTAACCTTGGTGGACACGGATGGTCGTTGCATGTCCTAACTCTGTTCTCCGGCTTCGTCAATGGATCACACATGTATGGTGATGCGTTCTTCCCATCTTCGTCTCTTACACATTGAATGATCAGCTCCTGTAACCGTTAGCTAGTATAAAAAACTGATTTTCTAACCGCTTTGGAGATCCTAGCTGACATTATGATGGATTGTACGGGACGGTTAATGTAGGTACAATACAAAAAGTGTTTTTTTTTAATAATGTAGGTAGAGATAAATTTTGTCATCAAGCTAACAGATCAAAGTAATACACTGTACGGTCTCTATTACATATCAAATCGCAATTTCTATCACAAATCGTTCCTGAAGGCAACTGCATTACTTATTTAAAAGTTTTTTCAAAAATCCTTTCTTAGCGAATAATAGCTGTGTGCCAATTTTCAGCCCAATCCGTCTAGCCATGCGTTGATTTCGTGGTATCCCTAGGGATTTCGTGAAATCACTGGTATCCTCATCTCCCTACGACATAATTAATATATTACTTCTATACTTATATTATAAAGAGGTACCATTAGGTACCTAATGTTTGTAAGTTCAGATGTAGGTGGTAATCTCTGATCTAAAATTCTTTTGCAATTCTTCAAAGTATCATACAAATTCGATCAGCCTTTGCAAACATGCTTAAAACTCTATAGTCACCTGAACTCCACTCAAACAGGATGCACTGCAACTGGTATACCCCTTCTCTTTCCACGAGTAAGACTTGCCCGGAGACCCTGGCGCCACTCGGATGTTACTCGATGTACCGAAGACTAATGACCTACTAAAAGGATCTAAGTTACTTTTTTAATTCAATTAGGGTCGGTTGCATAAATCGCGGTCATAGTAAGGTTATAGTTAGGTTACGGTATAGTTAACTTTAACCGCTGTAAGAAAGTAAACTGGGTTGCTTGTGTCACTTCAACAAAATTTTAACCTTAATCATAACCGACCGAGGGAGATCGGTCATTGTCAAAGTTAACCCTACAATCAAAGCTTACAATGGTTATAGTAAGGTTAAAGCTAACCTTGACTGTAACTTTAACTAAAAGTATGAGCAACCGACCCTTAGAAAATAGTTCACATGCTGTTGAAACAATTATTTATTTATTTATTTATTTATTAGGGAAATCAACAGCTTATTACAAAAATAATCATCTTAAGTATTGATTCGACATATTGCAAAGCCAATTAAAGATTTCCACAATTATATTATATGAAACGGTTGCTAATAAGAGCAGGTAGAAAAATTGTTACTCGTTCAATGCATAATATTCTATATCTAAATAGTCTACAAACTTACTAGTTATACATTAATTTGTAGTATGAAGGAGCAAAGTACAAAACAGCTTAGTTACATTACAAAAATAATAATAATAATAAAAGAGACAGAAATAAGTTATATAGAATCGTCAGTTATTAAATTAGGTTGCCAATTAAAATGTATACACACACATCAGAGTAGAGTAGCGGCGACATGACCATTATAACTAAAACATTATCCTAAGACGAACTAGATAGTAGTTTGATGAGTTCTGCCCGAAACTTTGGTTTTATTAAAATAAAAGGGTCAAGATGGTTAAATGAGTCGTTGTATGTTTGGGCTAAACGCGTGATTGCTTCATTTTTACCATAATTAGTGCGGTGCGATGGCACATTGAGCAGTCTGGACGCAGTGTGATTATGTGATTAACAATACATAAGACTTATTTTAGTGCAACAGTCAGATAATTTGGTAAGTTGATGGATATACGAGAAGGGGAAGACCGAATAAGAGATGGATGGATTGTGTTAAAGATGATATGAGAAAGAAAGGATTGAATGCTGATATTATCGTTAATTGTGCTATGGATTTGGTCGAAATTGATAATTGTCGTTTTATAGTTATTTGGTATGTGTTGTGTTGTGTTGTGTGGTATGTTATTTTAATTTTGTTGTTTAATCTGTTTTCGTACACTTCTCTTTGTTATATTTTCTTATTTTTTTCGACAGACGCACGAGTGAACCGTTCGTGAATAAGGGTTCCGTTATTTTTTCTTTAGAGTTCCGGAACCCTAAAAATATGTTTATTTTGTCTTGTGTGTGGAATAAATTGTTTAAATGACGGATAGAAGGTCTGAATGGAGGAAGAGTACATATTGCGCCGACCACTAATGATTGGGAACAAGGCAGGGAGATAATTAATCAGATGATTTGGTAAATTAGGCAAAGACAATGATTTTAGTAGGAATTTGTTAACTCTGGTTGATGTTTGGTACATTCATAATTTGAAGCTCTCTCTCTCTAGTAGCACAAATAGATACCTAGTCACCTCGTTAGAAAAAACATTAAATCTATAAATCCTTGTTATGATTAATAAATCATGTCAAAATAAAGATTAAATCACCAAACCTCGATACTTTACGTCACACCTAATCTCAGAAAAAAATATTTATAAGATAATCCTTATCAAAAGATAAATATTTCTTATCATAAATGATTAATTTCGTCGACGCTACAACGCTAGTTGTAGACTTTATAGCGAATGAAAGTGGCATAAATTGTGTTAATAAAATGTCTTTGGATGTGAACATAAGTGAACCAGAAGAATTTAACTGCAACGAACTCCACACCTCAATCGAAGTAGCTGCTAGATTAAAAGGTATTCACAATTTTGAATATCACGTTGATTATGTTTGTGGAAAAGGTGAAAATTTTATCGCAAACGTATTCAGAGTGGCAATTAAAGAAACGGAGAATGTAGATAACAATGTAACTGTAGTAGTAAATACTCTAGTGAATACCACAAGGCAGGAATTGTTTCATGAATTGCATAAAAGAGAAGTCAACGCATACAATGACGTGATAGCTAAATTTATAGTGATACAAAACTCATTGGAAGCTGAAGACAGAATTGAACTACCAGAATGTATATTTTCAAGGTCAGATAAAGGGAATGAAGTAATTATACTAGAAGATTTGAAGAATAAAGGTTTTGAGTTAGATGATAAATTGATGAAATATGAACATTTGGATTTTGATCAAGTCAGCTCGATTATGAGTCAACTTGCAAAATTTCACGCTCTCTCATTTGTTTATGAAACACAATACGCTGATGATTATAAAAAAATAAAATCTCAATTCACAGATTTATTATTTGAGGATGGTTTTCTAAATAGAAGTAAGCTTAGAAATTATTTCTTTGAATCATATGAGATATCATTAAAATTGGTTACGGATTTAGAAGCAAAGAAAAAACTGCAGAAAGTGCAAAATAAATTATTGGAAGGTCTGCGATTGTATATGAAACCGGATAAGCATAGTGTAATGTGTCATGGCGACTGCTGGATGAACAATATGATGTTTAAACATGAGGTATCTATCTATATAACGTTTTACAAATGATGTACCTACTTAATTCAAATTTATGTGTGTTTAGGTAATTATTTTTTATGACAGCAAGTAACTAATTGACTCAGGTGTGACCTTGCGGAAATCCATTATATGATTAGATGGAAGATAAATATTTAGTAACTAATTTCGCTGGATATATCCTTCTCTGTCATGTCCAAAACAAGGGAACTCAACAGGAAATCGACACGTGTTTCGCTTCATCACGAAGCATCATCAGGACGTAGTAGACCCACTGCTTATGCTTTAAAAGCAATTGTACTTAAATCACAGATTTATAAACAAAAGGATTTAAATGAAGATAAATCTTTCGTATATAAAAGGAAACATGTATTCGTAAGGTTTTTAAATAGCCTACCATGAACGATAGTTAATCAGATTATTTTTAATTTCCAGGACTCAAAACAACCAAAAATATGCTTCCTAGATTTCCAAGCTACGCGGTACGCAAACCCAGTCACAGATATCATATATTTCATGTACATTTGTACAAACTCAGCATTCAGATCTGAACATTTCGAGCAACTCCAAAACATTTACTATAATAGTCTTAAAACATTCCTCAATCTATTTAACATAGATTCCAATGACGTGTATCCTGAAGACGAATATAAGAAGAATTTGCAAGAATATCTACCTTTTGGGTTATTAATAGCTCTAATTGAGTTAAGAATTGTAGCTATAAGTCCTGAAAATGAAGCTATATTAAAAGGATCAAATATAATACCTGGTATGAGTCTAACTGAGGTTCCAGGTGAAGTAGATTTATTTAAAATAAAGATCAATGATGTTGTCGATGAATCTATACGTAATGGTGTGCTAGATATGTTGATTGACAAAATAAAATAATTGGAAATAGTTAACAATTAGTATCTTATCTATTTCTAAATACCTGAGCTAGAGATTGTACTATATTATACAGCAGCTACTCCTCTACCAAATCTTAAAATAGTAGACTTGATAATTCATGACCTATTTAGTGATAGGATATTATATTACATCAAGACTTATTCTATTAGTTTGGTTTCTGTATGCAGCATTATTAGATGAAAATACTGATCATAAAAAAAAAAAATTACTTACCTATCACCACCACTATATGAAGGTACACTGGAGTCCCCAAACGATGTCCCATAAGCCATTGAACAAGGCTCCATCACACATCTCTCAGTTTCTTCTGAAGGTTTAGGCCCCATACATTTACTATCAGGCAATTTCGCTATAGTCCGACTGAATTCTAGAAATATCTTACAGTGGACTTCTCTTTTCCGCCAACCTTCACCGCATGTGACACTGCATGGTCCCCATTCTTCGTCTTTGATATAACTAATACAGAAAATTATATTTTTAGAGTCATTGAAGCAGAAGATGTTATTTATTGTAAGAATGCTAAACTAGCTATTGAAAAATCACTCAAATTCATCATAAAGGTACACATGCTTGGTGCATGGGGTATAAAAACTCTAGGAATTCCTAAAACTCATCAACTCGGGCTGGTATATGTAGAAGTATTTGCACCAGTGTATGTATGTGTTGTTATTCTATCCACCAATTGTATGCCTGAACCTGAAAACTGAAATGTAAACTTTAAATCTGTATAGTTAAGCTTGAGTACTTTTACACTCCGTGAGTTGTTAAATTTGGAAAAAATGTAGCGGTGTGTTGTGTCGGCGCCAGAAATGTATTTGGAAAAAGTGTTGGAAGCAAAAGAAATAACGATGCAAGACAATTGTCAAGTTACTGTGTATTAGGTGCAAGGAAATTTAAATTTTATTGTGCAGTGCATAGAGTAGAAAAAGACAAGTATAGTAGAACTGGTGAAAGAGATGGTTTGTGAAAGGATGATTGAAAGGTCAGTGTTTATTTACAAAGGATTTGTGCTTTCAGAGGAGTTTGATCAGATTTCTTTTGTATAGTGTCAGTACACAATATTTACAGTGATACACATATATCTATTTTCTATAACATTCCAATAGGAATATTCGTTTTTATTTATTAGGTACACTCAGGTTTAATATCTATTTTCGAGACTATAACATTTATTTGTTCAAAAATTATCTTTATCATTGAAATGTTTACAATTTAATTCAACTATAAAGATATTTTGGAACATTGTAGGTGCAAATGTAGATACTTTTTGCTCAATTTTATGTATTTTTGTTGATCAGTAAAAAAGATTGTCTCAAAAAGTAATACATTCTCTTTAGTGTTGAGAAAATTCATAAACATTTATAAGCATGTGCTAATAAATATAGGAAAGGCCTGTGAAAGTTCGATATTAAAAATAACATTGTAAATTTTTCACTTTCATATAATCTTTATGCTTCTTGTCAATAAACTTATAAAAATAGATATTATTTTATGACATTTGATAATTTTGATCATTTAAAATGTCTGTTCCATGATCTACTGTTAGCTTAAAATCAAATCAATGAATTCTCTCTTCACTAACATCTGCACCGGGACACAAGCTAAAAAACAAAAGAGATCTACCAGCAATTGGACTCGTGTGTGATGAAAGGGTCATCATGTCATCATTCCTTGTTTTTTTTTTTAACAAAATGTGTGATGTATTTGAATTTCAAAGTGAAACCTTTAAAATAGAGTTCCCATTAGGTACAATACCTTACATACAACCAGCCACACGCAAAGAATATTTTGTAATTGCTGAAAGAGACAACAACAAAATACTCTAAGCTCTTGATATTGAAATAACTGTATATGATAATAGTGCATAAAGGTGATTTTAAATAGATTAAACTGTGAATTTAATTCTTAAAATGATTAAACATAGCACAGACGTGTAATGGTAATAGAATATTGGTTAGGGTAGTGGAACCAAAAGATGAACGCCCCCCAGAAGATGAACAATTGTAAATAAAAGTAGAATTATGTACTATTCTTTCTCTAAAACTTTACTCTCAGATAGAGTTTGATGATAGTGGTGCTGATTCTGTTGTTTACAGATTAAACTAATATTAGTCACCTCTTGGCTGACTCGGAGTTTCTCTGATGGATAAAATCAGAAATGAAGTTATTCGGAAGAGAACCGGAGTAACCGACGTAGCCTGCAGGGTAAGCAAACTGAAGTGGCAGTGGGCTGGTCATGTTTGTCGAAGGACTGATGGCCGTTGGAGCAGACGAGTCCTGGAGTGGAGACCACGCACCGGCAAGCGTAGTGTGGGGCGCCCCCCAGCTAGGTGGACCGACAACCTAAAGAAGACGGCTGGGGCAGACTGGATGCGGAAAGCGGAGGACAGGGTGTTGTGGCGCAGCCTGGGAGAGGCCTATGTCCAGCAGTGGACTGCGATAGGCTGAATTGATTGAGTCACCTCTTTCATAAACCTTTTTGAACAAAGATAGCAACATTTTTAGTGCTGTCAGATTAGTCCATGTCATGTTAATGTATGGTCTTGACCAATATAGATCGCGCTTAAATTCACGTTGAAATAAGTAATCTGACAGGACTAAAATATCTTTCATCCCTTTCTTAAATTGTTTGTTACAAAGAGATATAGTGAGATTAAATTTGTTTAGTTTGTAACCAACAGAATCGGGGCCAATCATGATTCTCTTACATTGAATGAAATAGAAAAATAATTTGCACTATTATTATATTCAGATGCATATTTCAGAAATGAGATTTATAAGTTTATCATTATAGTTACATCTGATGAAGAGAAACAAATAATGTATGGACTTGCACAAACTAAAGTTAGTGTGGAGGCAAAATAAAAACAGCTTAAAAAACTAACTGAAACAGGAATTTTAATTATAGTATTAATTAATCCTCTGAATTTGATCAAGAGTGTAATGACGTTATTAATGTAGCTTAAGTTTTCAAGTAGGTACAATCCTTCTGGGAAAGTTTGTGAGTATGGATGGATGTTTGTTACTCTTTCACGCAAAAACTACTGAACGGATTTGGATGAAATTTGGAACACAGATAGTTTATAACCTGGATTAACACATAGTATACTTTTTATCCCGGGAAAACATAAGATACCTCGGGAGCGCGGGTGAAACCGCGGGGCAGAAAGTTTTCACTCTTTGGAGATTTTAAATTTAGGAAGGTATTATATTTTAAACAGAAGAAACTTGTTTACGAAAACTGTTGAATTTTAAATTATCCTTGAAGTTTTCGACTCAAAATCTACTAATATCTAATACCTTTAAACAAGCAATTCTTGTGTATATTATGTATACAAGAATCTCGGAAACGGCTCCAACGATTTTCATAAAATTTTGTATACAGGGGGTTTCGGGGGCGATAAATCGATCTAGCTAGGTTTCATTTTTAGAAAATACGATTTACCAAAAAAAACGAGCAAAGCTCGGTCATCCAGGTACTCAATTATGAAACAAGAAAAAAACAAATGCCTCCACACAATCTACTTTAACTCTCTACAAATGCAAACTTACGTGGCTTCGACCGGTACTTCAGGTTCTCCGATCAGTCGTTCAGCCTTGGCTTGAGGAGGTGGATACTGCTGGATGAGAGGTTGAGTGTGGTACACTACTCCTGGGAGTAAATCTTCTATATCGTCCTGGTGAAATAACTTTTATTGAAAAGGAATAAGATAAAGGAATAATACATTATGGAACATGTGGAATTATTCTTGACATTCATCATCATCATTGAGAGACCAGTTGGCGCACTTGGTTAAGGCACTATCGCGCCTCAGGTCGTGGGTTCGATTCCCATAAAGGACAAACTTTTTGTGTGCATGAAAATGTCTATTTATCCCGAGTCTGCCTAATTATCTAGTATATATTTACAATAGAAATAAAACATTTTATCTTATGTAGTATATCAGTTATCTGGTTTCCATAGCACAGAAGCTTGTTTAGTTTGATAACCGTATGTGAAGAATGTCCCAGGATATTATTATTATTATTATCATCACAAGTAGCTTACCTCGGGTTCATCAGATTCTCTATAAGCTGGACAGTTGATCCCAGTGGAACAGGGTCTGGTGATCTCCGGGCGAGATGCTGGATCGCAACCACCACCAGCTGGCGTGCATTCCACTCCTCGGACTTGGACTCCTTCACCGCAAGACACCGAACACTGTTGAACAGTAATTAGATTGTTATACCGGGTGTAAGGGACAGCGTAACGATAACTTTGGGAAAAGGTTACACTGAATGCCTATAATAACACTATAGAAATCAGTTATGTCAGAAGTCATCGGTTACAGATATCGTAATTTTTGAGCGCGCAATGTACGTTACAACGCTATCTAACACAACACGTGCAGTCTCGCGTATTGATTTGAATTTTGATTAACATTGTAGTTTTATGTCAAAATTTGTAGTTACTGTTTATTTATTTTTAAATCACGTTTAGACTTGTAATGATTTTATATTATAATCAGTCCTAAAAAAAACGTATAATATATGAAAAGATCGACGAAAAATTCAAAGTCTGGGGGCTCCAGAATCATGAGTTGAATCCATGGTATCAGTTTTCGGTTCGCTGTCCCTTACACCCGGAAAGGGGCATATTCACTCACATTTTCTGACATTACTAATGAAATTCCAATTTTAAAAAAAACTATTCTTCGTCACATATTCTCTAGTTTAACATAATATATTTTTTTTCCTATATCTTGAAACAAAGAATGTCAAGAAAATCTTAATCTAGAATCATCATTTCTCGATATCGTCGCCCTTAACTAAACATAGTTAACGTAATCAGAGTACCAAATAAATTGAAGGAATTAATCACAGCAAAGCTGATGTGAACTTCTCAAGTTTGGACCATAACTAGTTACCCCAAAGCCTGAACTTGAACCTAACTGAAGAAGTTTGGAACCTAACTGGTAGAAGTTAGGAACTCACCTTACGGCGACATTGTTATTAAGGTAATGGGTCTATTTAGGTTTAATGAGAACTCTGACGAACCTTATGATGTAGATTTTAATCAGTTTTGGCATACTCTGATCAATGATGAATGATTCGATGCAACCGGATCTAAGTTAGTTAGGCGATGCTATACGTGAAATGATTCTAAAATGCGTTTTTCTCTGTATTCTTTGTTCCAAGAGATTTGGAAAAAATATATGTTTAACTAGAGAATATGTGACGGGGAATAGTTTTTTAAAAATTTGGGTAAAAAAACGTAATTATGCCCCTTTTTAAAAGTAAGAATATATTCTTCTCTTATTTGGGCCATCCAAATAACTTGAAAAATATTAACATACATTTTGAAATCCATTAGAAAGGGAATAGTTTTCTTACTTTAAAAAAAAAGGCTTAGTTTCTTTTTAAATAACATAAAACCATCTTTTTTACTAAAATTACGTCTCTCCTGTCTCGCTTGTCTCCGTCAGTTTAGTAAGGTAGGGTAAGACATAAGCAAAAATTGTTTAAGAGGAGGCTCTCCTCTTAAACAATTTTAAGTATGGGCTACCTAAAAATTTAATAACAATTTTAAAAGCAACGAAGAACCTACTAAAATTATAAATGCGAAAGATTGTGAAGATGTATGGATTTGTAACTATTTCACGTAAAAACTACTGAACGGATTTGTATGAAACTTAGCACATAGAGAGATCATACCCTGGAATAACATAAAAGCTACTTTTTATCCCGGAAAAACATAAGATCCCTCGGGAACGTGGATGAAACCGCGAGGCGGAAGATAAAATAAAAACAAGACTCCAACATGTACTTGACCAGTTCTTAGTGACTTAAGGATTTCTCCAAGTCAGTCTCATAATACTTTTAGTGTTAGCAACTACATTTTCTCATAAAACTGCATAAAAGCTACAATGTGAGCTTTCAATATTTCCGTTCCACAATAAACTTTTATGCGACAATATATTCTTAGAATACAGAAAATATGCTTTGAGAAATATAAGTTTTATTCTATTCTGTAGTATTTTGAAAGCATTGCCATTGTAGTTGCAGTAAAACCGGGAGAACTATTTGTAATTCGGGATTATTCAGTGGCACTCGGTTGCGTTCCCTAATCGAATCATCCGATTGTTCATTGATATAACAAACTCTAAAATCATTAATCAGCTTAGGCCCTGATAAGGCACTTATGAACGTCGAAATTGACTACCGGTTCAGAAGACACATAAACTGAGAAGACTACGGCAAGAAACTCAGCAAGGCTGAAAATTCCATTTTTGATATATGCTTTTATTATTTCTTATTCGTTTTATTACGGAGTTCCTGTAGCTCCTTCCAGCTCCAGCAACAGACCATTACCATATAGGATTAAAGTACTCATCAATACGAGTCAAACGAGGCCAAACTCGATGGGGTTGTGTCAGCTCCAGCATCAGATGAGCTCCATGTCATAATAATTTTGCATTGTCATCCGATTTACACATGCATGCAAAATTTCAGCTCAATCGATAACCGGGAAGTGGATAAAATTTAGCTTGCAAGATTTGATGACAAAAATCTGGACAGGTGAATAAAAGCTAAATGTTTAACAATATTATAACAAAAAACTTACCCCAGACCATGAGCCTGCTACCCAAACGGGACATTCATGTTGATTGCAAGGCTGGGTGGATCTCGGGGCTGGTGATACACATCCTGGTTCTGAACTGGATCCTGGTGAAACAAGCAGTAAATAATGTTGGAGAAATACGTCATTAGGGTGTAAAATTTTAAAAAAACGTCTACCCTCCGACTCCATCATCTGACCCTAAAAGCTATTTGTGGTCAAAGCATCTCAAGATAATTCTAATAGACCCAAATACGGCTACTAAGGAATTTCACTTGCTGCCAGCTCCATCAATCAAAATCAGTTCGACGTTACCAAATTTTCGTATTGTTTTTAAAACTAAGTACACGCAAACGATAAACCAGCGTCTCAGGGCTTTTATCTGCTTTTCTGTACAATAACATGTATGTATTATAATAAAAACCTTCCTCTTGAATCACTATCTATTTCTGAAAACTGCATTAAAATCCGTTTAGTAGTTTAAAAGATCTAAGCGAACAGCAGTGGAAGCGACTTCATTTTATACTATGTACAGAAGACAAGAGAAGCTAATACAGACACAGAAGTAGAAAATTTAAATACCAGGTTCGTAAGTATCAGCTCTGGTGACATTGGCGGACCTGGCGCAGAGAACTCTGCGTGTTCTTTCTCCACCTCCGCAGGTAACGCTGCATGATGACCATTCGCCGACGTACCATCTGTGAAACAAACAGTTACTGTGAATAGTAACTGGCTGGCTACCACCCTCAAGTTGAAAATCTGTCTTTATACAACCTTTCGGTGTGTTCCGACAGCTGCACTTGAGAGCTTTCTAGGCTTTGTGTGCTTACCATCATCGGCCACATCATCACTGACCACGGTGAGATTGTGGTCAAACACAGGCCTATACATAGTAAAAATAATAAAATGAATACTAGAATTTACAGCAGATTCGAAGCAATACATACAATCCGAAACTATCTATGATTATCTGGAACTTTCTTCACACTCGGCTATCTGATCCTAAATTTAAGGAGAGCTGTGCTTTGGAAACCAGATAATTGATACTACCTACATATAATAGATATTTACACCCAGACTCTGGACACACAAATGTTTGTCTTAAATGGGAATCGAATTCATGAATTGTGACATGATGGATGAGATGTCTTAAGGGAGGGGGAGTCAGTATGCGTTCTGCACGAGAACCCACCCCCCTCTACAGTGCAGATGGCGACCACCGTGGGGTTTTAGCCGGTACGAGTCCGGCATAACCCCTCCCCCGGGGCGGCTCGGTATCATATGAGGATTTGCCCACGAAAAAGAAACGATACCCGTTAGAATCAAGTTAGAATAAAGTAATTCAACATGAACCCTGAAAACATCAGACAGACAACGTAAAGACAATAAGTCTAAAAAACTACCTTGAGCCGGTTGTCTACACTTACTTGAATGGACAAGGATGCGTGTTACATCTGACGACAGAAGCTTGTGGCTTGCTGGACGCGTCGCACAGCTGCTCAGGCGCATCAGACCCGGTTAGACGGTCCCTGCATACCGCCAGTGACATCTTGTAGCCTGGAATATAAATCTAGTTTAGTACATCGTTTTTGTGTTATATGATCTTGATGTACTCGTTATATAATCTCTTTAGATTTATTAATAGGTAGGATTTATTAATATGTCGTGAAAAAGTGTATATTCTTATTAAGGGTAAACCTTCGGTTGGAGCGCGAAATTTAAATTTTATCACGTTTTTGCAAATTGCAGCTCAGTTATAGGTCGTAATTCATCAACATGTTATTTGCGAGAAGAATGGTAGTATATTTACTGATTAATAACAAAAGAAATCATCAACATATTCCCCAAAAGTATATTAGTAACATTTTCATGAAATAGTCGTATATGTCATTAATATACCTTCGAGGAATATGTTGATGATTTCATTTGTAATTAATCAGTAAATATACTACCATTCTTCTCGCAAATAACATGTTGATAACTTACCACCTATAACTGAGCTGCAATTTGCAAAAAACGTGATAAAATTTGAATTTCGCCCTCCAACCGAACGTTTCACCTTGAAGCACATATTCCACAGTGTAGCCATTAAAAAAATTTGGTTTTTAATAACCTTTCACTACACATAAATGTTATTTTTTTTTCAAATTAAATCAACTTGAATTAATTTGCCTTTCAAATGCCATCGTTGAATATAAGTCTTAAACTTAGTAGATACTCGAAATTCATTTAATTATGATCCTGTTAAGGCACTAATAAGGTAACGTCGCCAGATTTACCTATATACCTTTTAGTTTAGTTTAATTAGTTCAGTAAGTAGTTATATATATACACGAATATACTTTGTATAATGTATATTCTACAATGTATACTTTTACAGTATATTTACAACAAATATACAAAATACAATCTAAGTATAAAAAAAATCCTCGAGCTCACCAAGGCTGGCAGTGTTTCCAAACTTATCGAGGCCTCGGGGGACCAGCGCGGTGGGCGGGAAGTTTTTACTCGAGAAAAAAAATATCAGATACAATTAAATTGAACTTAAGAAAATTTTATTCGTTCTCAGGCAAGAAATTCAGCAAGGCTATTATTTTTTTTTTGGGTTAAAGAGCATTTATTAATCTCACAAGAATTACAAATAAATTCACTTACGTGAGATATTACAAAAAAAAATGTATGTAAGTAATCTGATGAGCGTACAAAAATAAATCAGTAAACAATTGAATTAAGATTATTAAAAAAAAAGGAAATGTGAGGTAAGATAAAAATAAATTAGTCACACCAGCTACGCGATGACTTATATCGCAACACACTAACATCGAATAGTACACGACATGCGGACAACTGGAAGTGGCCTAGTTCAGGTATGATCATATTTGTTAATTTTTATTTTATTTTATACATTTTTTATTTAATATGTGGTGTTTTAATATTTTTTTGAAGCTGTACATAGTGTTAGTTTCCTTTATGTCTATTGGTAGATTATTATATAACTGTGCACCCTCATATATTAAATTATTCTTACCATAGTTGGTTATTCTACATTATTTGGATCTATATTTTGAAATTTTCTCACAAAGCGTGACGTGGAACTCATGCCAACCGACACTTGTGTCCTAGCCTTATATGCAGTAGGTACACGTCTTGTACCGACCAACGAACTTTGCTTCTCTATTTATATTTCCATTAGACAAAATTATTCTTTTAACCAGTCTGGCGTCGCTGTCCGTATTTGGCCCAAAAACTTTGTTGGCATATGGCTTTTGTAGTTTCCGTTACGCTTTTATTATTTTTAAATGTTATTTAAATTTCAACCTTGACGGAAAAATATAAGAATTATAATAATAACGTTTTTAAAGTCAATAAGGACAAGATTCGCCTGAAAAAGAGTTCCTTTCATGACTTTCCTAGATTTTCATTTTCATTTTATTTGACAGCGCAGGCAGACTGGTTAACAGATAAAATTACCTTCAAGAAAAGAATAAACCGTTATACCAAGAAACTTGCAGTGCTTAAATAGCTGTTAGATGGCTCTCACAAACAAAATGACTGTGCATTACTATAAAATAGCAAACTGGAAACGTTATCCAACGAAGTGGAATCTGAACGAGACATCTTATTCAGGCGAATTGTATTTGATATGTATTCAAACAAATTTAAATTTATGAACTGTTTAATGAGGTACCTACATAGGGTCGGTTGCATAAAGCACGGTCATAGTAAAGTTCCACCAAAAAAAGAAGCCTTGCTGAGTTTCTTGCCGGAGACTTCTCAGTTCAAGTGTATTCCGAACCGGTAGTAGAGTCTATTGTAAAACTGTAACTTTTGACATTCATAAGTGCCTTATTAGGGCCTAAACTGAATAAATGAGTTTTGATTTGATTTGAGTTAGGTTACGGTTATAGTTAACTTTAACCGCCGAAAGAAAGCAAACTCGTTTTTTTTTTACTATGTCTAGGCGTGTGTTTGACCACAATCTCACCGTGGTCAGTGATGATGTGGCCGATGATGGTAAGCACACAAAGCCTAGAAGGGAACTGGCTCTCAGTGCAGCTGTCGGACACACCGAAAGGTGTTTGGCGACAGATTTTCAACTTTCGGTTGCTCGTGTCACTTTAACTAAAATTTTAACCGTAACCATAATTGACCGAGACGGGAGATCGGTCATACCTACTCAAAGTTAACTCTACGGTCAAAGCATGGTAATGGTTAGAAATATAACACTTTTTTTAACACGCTTTTATTTATTTTTACCGAACCAAAGTAACCGACATAGCCCGAATTGCCAAACTTAAGTGGCAGTGGGCGGGGCACATCGCTCGTAGAACCGACGGCCGCTGGAGCAGAAGTGTTCTAGAGTGGCGACCACGAACCGGAAGACGCAGCGTGGGCAGGACCACGATCTTGTTAGGGTCGCGGGAAACTGCTGGATGCGGATAGCGCCAGACCGGCCATCGTGGAGATCCTTGAGGGAGGCCTTTGTCCAGCAGTGGACGTCTTTCGGCTGATATGATGATGATTTATTTTTACAAGTTTTTATTTAATTTGCCGTGTTAGTATATACCTCTATTATCTATGTATGTATCTCTATGAATAATAACGATCCTAAGTGCACTTACAATAACGACATTTGATTCATAGTTCATCTTAACTTGCTATAAGCTATAACTATTTGCTGGGTACGTCGAGGACCGCCGCGACGTCCCACTCAGTTTCGTCCCGTTCGCCCCCATTTACCGCCCCCAATTAGTCGTAACTCGTACAAAGTCCTCCCCTTCCCCCGGTAACGTCCTGAGCCGAGGTTCGTACCCCACTCGGGGGTGCCCTCAGGCGTGGTTACCTAAATGTTACCCGGCTGAGAGCTCTCTGCGCTCGCTGATTGTCCGGTAAGGTTGGAGCAGCCATCAGAGGCTACCAACTTTAGTCCTTTCAAAAAAAAATAAAAAATATAGGTACGTCTCTTTGAGCATTCGATTTGATACAATTTAATCCGTTACCAAACTAAATTATTCGATATATTGCAAGAGTTTCAAATCCTAGTTGTGTTGACTTGAGAGGATGATGTGAAAATAGTACTTTACTGATTGATGAGGCTTGTAGAGAATTTTAGGCTGGTCATGGGTTCGATTCCCATCCAGGACAAACATTTGTATGCATGAAAATGTCTGTTTGTCCTGTATCTGGGTGTAATTATCTATTTAAGTATGTATTTACAAAGATAGTAGTATATCAGTTATCTGGTTTCCATAGTATACACGGCCACAGATCAGGCTACACACTGCGGCACCTTATACGGTTGTAATAGGAGCTATTTTGCAACAAAAATGTGTAGTTTGATCTGTGGCCGTGCGTACAAGCTCTGCTTAGTTTTAGTTCATATAACCGTGTGTGAAGAATGTCCCAGGATATTTATTTAATTAGTACCGATCCTGTTGTTTACTGACTAAACTAATTTCATTTGACGTCTCATCTCTTTCTCACGAACTTTATTTGAAAAGGATAGGAAATATAACGGAGTTATTTAAGGCACGTTATCGTTTACGGGCTGAGGGGCGGTCCAACTGTTGATGTTGGAATCTTGTATATATACGAATGCGCGAACATACTCCACTAGCGCGATGTAGGTTTGTATATAGATAGGTCTGTATGTAGTGTCGATATATTGCAGCGCTATCTATGCATTCGGTGTCTGAACTATGTAGCTGACAGGGGTCGCTACAATAGCTACATCAAATTGATGCCATCCATCTTAAAACCTGTTCTAGTCCACCTATATCTTGGTGAACAGACCAGCTAGAAGATAATGAGCGCTTAGTGCGGAACGGAGCGGAGCTGCAAGTACTTTTGAATATATAAATATGTTAATATGGAAAGAGGTTCATTCCACTCAGATTGCGTTGGAAATCTTAAGATTTTGTTGATTCACAAAGTTTACACATTAAATATGCAACGTTGGAGAGCCATCAAATTTGGTATATAGTATGACACAACTTAGATGAAGCATCGGCAAAATTCGTAAAATCGATCGTTTCCGAAAAGAGTGCGCCTACAACAATACTCATGTGTTAAAAAATGATCGGCGAAAATAATCTTGTTTAACGTTGAATGACGCGATTATGAATGATTTTTATTTGTTGTGTAAATCGGAAATGAAGTGTACGAAAACGATTTGCCAATGCTACATCTAAGTTGTGTTCATACTGTAAGCGCCATGAAAATCACGGCGCTTTCGACTTTTTTGTCGCGAAAAAACTACAACATAAAAGCGTTCCAGCGCTACGTGTTTAAACTGTCTGGATAGACGACTAATTATTGTTTCAGCGCTGCAGCGAATATTAACAAAATGGAGCATGACCTTTACATAGGATAGCTTCTCTATAAGCAGTAATATGCCTCAGTGACTTAAACTGAGAATTTTAAAATTAAAATTCATCATGTTTAAAATTGAAATAACTAAACATCCCTGAATTTTCAAAAATTGTAAAATTATAAATGGTCTATTATCAAACTTGGTTACGATCTCCCGATACATTACAGTATTGTTAATTGCGCGCGTCGGGCGAGCCCTAATTTATATCTCGAAATCCACCATTAGTCGAAGCCTACGATAAATCAGTGGAGAAATTCCTTTTGTCTCTGCCCGCTGAGCAACAGTTCCTTAGTATCTGAACCTATCGGAGGTGGACTTGCGACTTTTTATACGACAAAAAAAACATAAATATAGCGTTTCTTTATTCTAACATAATAAATGCTGCAACTGATTTAGAAGTGTGTTCGGGTCTTTTATGTCACTGTGGTCATAGTTGGAATTCCATAGCGGTAATCGTGTTTTGCGATTGTAAACAGTAAATAGACCTTTTTTTATTAAATAGGTTTGTGTTTGATGAGAATTGAGGCTTTTTAAGAAAGTCTCAAGTTTAATCTCTTAAAACTATCTATTTATATTTGTATTATTTAGTAAAAAAGTTCTGAATAATTTTGCTAAATGCTTAGAATATTAGGTATTAAATTTTTTTGATTATAATATCTACTCCCAGTATTTTATCATAAATAAAATAAATAAATATCCTGGGACATTCTTCACATATAGTTAACTGATCCCAAACTAAGCAGAGCTTGTACTATGGAAACCAGATAACTAATATGCTACAAATACTTCTTTTTTTTTTGTAAATACATACTTATGTAGATAATTACACCCAGACTCAGGACAAACAGACATGTTCATGCACACAAATGTTTGTCCTGAATGGGAATCGAACCCACGACCAGCGGCGCTACAGGTAGTGTCTTAACCAACTGCGCCAACTGGCTTATCATAAGTATTGTCATTTTGAATCCATAACAGGTAAATTTTATTATCATTGCTTTTTTGTTTGTAGGTATTTATTGATTATAATGTTTTTGATATTTTTCACTTGCGACTAAAAGTCGCTCGTCACCCCGCCCCATTACTCGAGCAAAATTTGTGAGGGCCGATTCTAATTAAGAACCCTTGAAAGATGAATATCCTGATAAGAATTAGCACTAGAAAGCGGCGCAAGAGTAATTAGTTTCATGCCACCCATTACAATAGGTCGTATTGATTGAGTTTGATCAAATTATGGGTCAAATGTTTGATCAAATATTTATTTGCCACACAATGCGTACTTTATAACTATAAAAAATAAGATTTAGATATTTGAGAAATAATGATTCGAAATGAAGTGTTTCTTTGCATTCTTTAACGCAAGAGATTTGGATATATATATCTTGAGGCAGTGCCGGTTTTAGCACTACCAGCGCCCTGGGCGAGATGTGATAACCCCCCCCCCCCTTCTCCCGCCAACAAAAGGGATTTTATCTTTAGACTTGAGAATTTATTTATTTATTTTTTATTTAGACTCGAGATAGCAGGACTCGCTCATGAGCGACCGGAAATAAAGGTGGGCCTCGTGGCGCCCCTTTACATCTGGCGCCCTGGGCGATCGCCCTACTGCGCCCTACCCTAACGTCGGTACTGTCTTGGCGATGATAACTCAGTGGTAGTGACGTCGGATGCCGAGACGAAGGTCCCGGGTTCGAATCCTACAATGAGCTTGAGCTTTCGGTGAAGGAAAACATCGTGAGGAAGCCATAGCACGGTGGTAGGGTACTTTGTAGTAGGTACCAGCCTGGCTGGCTACCACCCTCAAGTTGAAAATCTGTCGCCAAGCACCTTTCGGTATGTTCCGGCAATTGCACATGAGAGCCAGTTTGCCTTTTCGGTATTGTAACAGGTCAGCAACACATTGGCAATATCTCTGGTATTGCAAATGGCGATAGGCGACGGTAACCACTTACCATCAGGTGGGCCGTATGCTTGCTTGCTACCTTAGTAGTATATAAAAAAAACAAATATGTTTTGAGTTCCGTCAAAAGCTGCAGAAAGGTCTTGAGAGTGTCATACATAGGAGATATTTTAAAAACCTTTTTAATTCGTGAGGTGACAGCACCTTAGCACCACAATACCCGCTCAAAACATTCAAATGCCGCTCATCAACCCTTTAACCGACGAAGGGGTCTGACGGACCCCATTTATCATTGGGACACTGACACCTAATTAACAATTGAAACGCGTACCTGCACGGGTCACTGAGGCCCGGTCAGTCGGGAGATAATCTTGGGAAGGTAGCGGTTAAGATTTGTAGCCAGTATAATGGTGTAGGGTATTGTTTTGGTGTTTTCTTGCTAAGAAACTTTGAGAATGCTTTAAATATATGTGGAACCGATGGTAGATTATAGTGTGAAAAATGTAACTATCGACATTCATAAGTGCCGTAACAGGGCCTAAACTGAATAAATGAGTTTTGAGTTTGAGTTTGAAAAAACTGTCAAAACACAGCGTATTTTCGAGATTTGACCCACATTCCAGCCTTAAAGAAATATAAACTTACCTCCACCACAAGTAGCAGAACATAGCGAGCCAGGAGTAGCAAGCCAGTGGTACCTCGGCCTTGAGCAGGATGATCCATCACCCCCACAGACGCCACACTCGTCCACGCGACGTGTTGACCCTACGCGGAGATCGCACCCTACCCTCTGTGGACAAGAAATATATTTATCCATATTAGAAAGAAACTGGCATAGGTACTGTGTCTGTATACTACCTGTAACTTTTATTTTCAACTAGCTGTTCCTCGCGGTTTCACTCGCGTTCCCGGGATAAAAAGTAGCCTATAACCTTTAGGAATAATGTAGCTTCCTATTAGTTAAACAATTTTTCGAATCGGACCAGTAACTCCGGAGATTAGCGCGTTCAAACAAACAAACTCTTCAGCTTTATTATTAGTACTACCTGTCTTTCTGTCTGTATTTTCGGACAGACAGAAAGAAACACGAGTGATCCTATATCCTATTTTTTTTTCATTTGAATTTCGGAACCTTAAAAAGGATTTTTGAAAATCCATAACCCAAGTGTGTAGGTAAAATACAGGTAGATAAAACCGCGGGGCGGAAAGCTAGTCTAAAATAAGTTGAAAATCTGTTATAGAACATATTATAATATTCCTCTCACAGTAAATGTAAAGACATAAAGATTGCGCATAAAAATATCCCGAAAATCCAACATAAATTTTTACACATTACCACATCCTCGAAGACATCATGGCGTATGAATATTCTATAAGGATTCTAGGCCAACCCAAGCGATCTGTCACAAGGTACTGAAGATTTATCGCTGCACGTAACAACGACCTTATCACAGCGGAATAGAGCTTACGTTACGAAATCACCAGAAAATTTCAGCACATAAGTTTCAGCAGTTCCAGTGACACTTAATGCAAGAAGGTATGGTTTATTTTCGATTGTATGCTGGCAAGTTTAGATTGGGGGTCTTGCTAAGATTAATAGTTAATATTGGTTAAATTAAGTTGGGAATTTAAATGCTTGGACGCGTAATTTGCGAACCAGAACCATTGTAATTTGATCTTTATTAAGTACTCCGCTTTTGCAGTTAGAAAAATTAGACATATAACAGACTAGCTGTCCCCCGCGGTTCCACCCGCGTTTCCAAATAAAAAGTAGCCTATGCAACCTGATAAGGCAACATAATAATTGTCCATGGGAAAATCAGTTTTCTCTTAAATATATTCCAACATGCTTAAAAGTTTGTCCTTGTGCTTTATTTATATTAACTTCAGACGATAGGTAGGTAATTTCACAGGAAATTGTACCTATTCGTTTAAATCTATATGGTAAATCTGTGGGTATCATCGGAATGCGAGGTATCAGTACTGTTTGCCCAACAGCTGGCTCAGTCAAAACCAATCGCTACTATGACAGAAATCTAGAAATTTTACTTGAAGTCTGGTACCATTACATAAATTTGGTGGTCTAATATCTATTTAACATGCATTGTCCTGAATGACTGTCTGACGGATCAACGCATAGCCTAAACCGCTGATCGTAGCGACCTGAAATTTAGAGGGTGTGTTCATCGTATGAAGTAGGCATCCTATAAGAAAGGATCTTCCGAAATCCTTAGGGGTTGAAAAACTGGGACAAAGTTTGTATGGAACAACGTGATTCCTTGGTCCAATCTACTTCAAATTTTGCATAAACATTCTTTAAGATAATTGATGGAAGACGTGTTTTGTATTTTATTGAAACTCATCGCCTATTGGGGTTAAAAAAGGGTAGAAAGTTATTTTGGGGATGATTTGCATCGAAGTTGATATCAATACTGCTTTTGAACTCACATAAAAGCTTGGTGCAATGCAATGCATATGACGAATAATTAGGATGAATTTGCTGTTATGTCTCATGACCGTCTTGGCAACAATCATGGGACAAAAGAAAAGTATAAATTAGATGATACAACACTCTATATTTCTGCGAGTTAGTTGCAGCCGGTCAAATATACCCATTTGTATTTGAAGTATATCGAAATGGAAACCAGTATGCCAAATTTGGTACAGAAGACCAACCCATCAAAAGGTTACGTTTTTCCCAAGATCTTTCTTATGGTCACTTTGATGCCTACGCTGATGCCGATGGTGATAATAACACTGATCAGCGTCCAATAGCCAATCTAAATATATAAAACGTTTAACAAAAATAAGAACCGATATCATGGTACCGCAGATTTATTTCGCTTAAGTAAGCCTTAAGTAAGTTTGAAGTCAAAACTATCATATTAGAGTTCCTAAGTTATTTTCTGCTTTTTAGTGCCTTTGAAGGCGGTTCTATTTTTTGTTAAAAGTTTTTTATTTTTCAATTTTGAATTTCTTATGTGTAATCAATGACTCTCAAGGTCACTGACCTAGGATAAGCATATTAGCGTTGTAGTTTCCATCATCGTTCCTATAACATTTAAAGAATTATCCCCTAACTCCTAACCATTAAGGAGTTGTACCTTCCATCATCAGCTCAGCAACATAAGATGATGACTACCAGACGCAAATATCTGAATAGCTTTAGAAAGTATGATGAAAAACATTGTAAGTGTCTATAAAATTTAAAGAGTTCCCTCGATTTGTCCAGGATCCTATCATCAGATCCTAACTTGGTGACCATGGGACTACTTGTGAAGTATACCCTTTCAAACAAAAAATATTTTTCCAAATCGGTCCAGGCGTTCGAGTATTCGGGGAACATACAAAAAAAATGATTCCGACGAATTGATAACCTCCGCTTGAAGTTGGTTAATTGACTGACTGACTGACTGATAGCGGGTGATATCGCGGGTGGAAAGCTATTTAGCATTCTATATTAAAGCTGAAAAGTTTAAGAAAAACATTGTAAGTGCCTATAAAATTTGAAGAGTTCCCTCGATTTGTCTAGGATCCTATCATCAGATCCTGACTTGGTGACCATGGGACTACTTGTGAAGTATATCCTTTCAAACAAAAAATAATTTTCCTAATCGGTCCAGGCGTTCGAGTATTCGGGGAACATACAAAAAAAAAGATTTCAACGAATTGATAACCTCCGCTTGAAGTTGGTTAATTGACTGACTGATCGCGGGTGGCATCGCGGGTGGAAAGCTATTTAGCATTAAATAATAAAGCTGAAAAGTTTGTTTGTTTGTTTGAACGCGCGAATCTCCGGAGTTACTGGTCCGATTCGAAAACTACGCTGTCGGCTGGTAGTTCAGCCATTATTTTGTCGTTGATGGCGTCTACGCTTATATTTCTGGCAGCTAATTAAATTAAATTGCCCTCTCACATATCCATTAATGTTTTTTTTGGTCGATATTGGCTATATCCGGATATACTCTACAGATCAGGTCTTCAATGTTGGTCACGATTTTACCAAGGTCTTTGTCAATAGCTATTTTTTTATCTGATTCAGGTACTTTCCCATCCCCGATTAAATGGAGCTTTATTGGGAAATCTGTGCTTCCTTTACCCAAGTGACTCCTCATTTTGGTATACAGTTTCAATAATTCAACAGACTTTCATAATGAGGAAGATTTTAAGCAAGATTTAATAATATCTGCTCTAGTTCCCCTAACAGGCAACGTTTATCTGAAATCACCAGAAATCATCAAAGTTATTCCACCCATGGCTATTTGTGCATTTTATATTTCTGAGAGTTCTATCTAAAGCCTCTAGATGAGCTCTATGAGTCATGTGCACTCATCCCATATTATTAGGTTTGCATCTTGTAAAACCTTGCCCAATGGTCCATTTTTACGTATAGAGCGTACGCTGTCTTTTTCAAGAAATACCGTAAGGGTCTGTTTAGAAGTGAAATGAGCCGTCCTTCTGTCCTACCTGTCAATAGTGTAGCAGCAATAAATATCTGATGATGCAACAGCAATGGCTAATTTCGATGACTTCAAAACTATCAGATTAGAGTTCCTACATAGTTATTTTATACTTATTAGTGTCTTTGTGGTTTTTTTTTTGTTAAAAGTATTTTATTTTTCATTTTTTAGTTTCTTATGTGTAATCAATGAGTCTCAAGGTCACTGACCTAGGATAAGCATATTAGCGTTGTACTTTCCATCATCGTCCCTATAATATTTAAAGATTTATCCCCTAAGTCCTACCCGTTAAGGAGTTGTACCTTCCATCATCAGCTCAGCAACATGTGACGACTACCAGACGCAAATATCTGAATAGTTTTAGAAAATATATGAAAAACATTGTTAGTGCCTATAAAATTTGAAGAGTTCCCTCGATTTCTTCAAGATCCCATCATCAGACCCTGACTTGGTGACCATGTGACCACCTGTATGTATAGTTTCCAAATCGGCTCAGGCATCTTCGAGTAATCGAGGAACATACATTAAAAAAGATTCCGACGAATTGATAACCTCGTCTTGATGACAGTTAAAAATAACAAAAAACTGTTACCTAGGCGACCGCTGTCATGCATTGACAACCGCGTCGCATCGCTCACCCATGCTATACATGCTCCCGCTTAACGTTCTTTTCATCATTGCTCAGCTCCTGAGGGTCGTAGCGTGATGTTCTATAGCCTATAACCTTCCTTAATAAATGGGCTTTCAATTGCAAAAAGGTTTTTCCATATCCCACTGGCAGATCCAGAGATTAGCGCGTTCAAACAAACAAACAAACAAACAAACAAACAAACAAACTCTTCAGCTTTATTATTAGTATAGATGTGGCTACAGCTAGGTTGGTTTACTTTGCGTATTTCCATAGTATAATGTCCTACAGTCTTCTGCTATGGGGCTCGGCTGCGGATTTGGAATCTATCTTTATCTTGCAGAAAAGGGCCATTCGTGCAATCTATTGCTTGGGTCCTCGCGAATCCTTACGAACTCGGTTTAAGGAATTTGACATTTTAACCTTACCGTCGCTATACGTTTTTGAAAATATTATGTTTGTCCGTAAAAATTTAAATCTATTTGACACAAACAGTAGCCGCCATAACCTAAATACAAGAAATAAATATAAAATTGTTACACCTAGATTCAGGCTAGCGAAAGTCAATAAGTCTTTTCTCGGGAACTGCATTCGCTTTTATAATAAAATCCCATATGAAGTAACTAAGATGTCTTATAATAGATTCAAAGAGTATGTTAAACATAAGTTGATTGACAAGGCCTACTATAAGGTGGCTCATTACATAGAAGACAAGAATATATGGTTGTAGTAGCTTCCCTCTGCACTTGCAGCCCCCTGGCCAAGTGATAATTGTATGAAGTTTATGTATATTTAAAACAACAACTGTAATTACATAAATTCAAAAAAAAAAAGATCCACAAAAAAAGAAGCCTTGCTGAGTTTCTTGCCGGAGTCTTCTCAGTTCAAGTGTATTCCGAACCGGTAGTAGAGTCTAAAAACTGTAACTGTTGACATTCATAAGTGCCTTATTAGGGCCTAAACTGAATAAATGAGTTTTTGATTTTGATTTGATTTGACTACCAATCCCCTAATTTTACTAGTTTCCGAGATGAAAAGTATCCGTAGTTAAATCTTTGCAGAGTATAAAATGAAGTCGCTTCCGCTGTCTGTTCGCTTAGATCTTTTAAACTACTCATCGGATTTTATAACTGACTAGCTTCCGCCCCGCGATTCCCGAGGGATCTTATGTTTTCCCGGGATAAAAATTATCCTATGTGTTAATCCAGGTTATAAACTATCTGCGTTCCAAATTTCATCCAAATCCGTTCAGTGCTCACAAATACTCACAAACTTTTTCATTCTTTTTTTTGTAAATACATACTTATATAGGTAACTTACACCCGGACTCAGAACAAACAAACAGACAGCCTGGGTGGTATGCACATAAATAGTTGACCTCTATGAGAATCGACCACGACCTGTGGGTGATAGATAGCTCGTGTTCCATGGAAAATATCACGATACTGCAGATTTTTTGTAAAAAGTAATTATTTTTTTTTATACAAATATTTTCAATTTAAAATAATCAAAATTAACGTTGTATCAAACGAAATTTCTCTTATAAAGCAGTAAATCACGACACACATTGCGCACCCCACTTTGCGAGGGCACTACTTTATTATGATAATCGGAAAATTCCGGCTTATTCCGGCAAACACCGGCTCTCCACTCGATTTCGGAGGCAACTGAATAAATGATGAGCAACCTCAGTGGTACATATCATGTCAATTTATAACCGGATATGTGGTTTGAAAAATATTTTTCTCTGTTTGTATAAAATTGGTAATGTAATTTTATTAAAGAACAAGCTTCCGCCTCGCGGTTTCCGAGGTATCTTATGTTTTTCCGGGATAAAAAGTAGCCTATATGTTTTTCCAGGGTATGATCTATCTATGTGCCAAGTTTCATCCAAATCCGTTTAGTAGTTTTTCCGTGAAAGAGCAACAAACATACATACTCATTTAAAATATTACTAGGATTGTTTGCGAGTGCATGTGATTTTTATATTGTTTTTACGTCATATCTAGGTACTTTTTACAAACATTAGTCTATGGTATAGACTAAATACGATCGCATAGACTCTATGCAACCGTTATTTATAGGTAGATAGGACCAATAAAGTTGGCGCCAGCATGCACTAAGGGCCGGTGGCTCGTACATTTTAGCTAAAGTTATGGTCAATGTTAACTTAACTATTACCATGCTTTGACCGTAGTCACTTTGACGATGACGGATCTCCCTCGGTCGGTTATGGTTACGGTTAAAATTTTAGTTAAAGTGACACGAGCAACCCAGTTTGCTTTCTTTCGGCGGTTAAAGTTAACTATAACCGTAACCTAACTATAACGTTACTATGACCGCGCTTAAAATGCAACCGACCCTAATTTGACAAGACTATATTTTTTGTACCCTTTTCTTATATTTTTGTTAAAAAAAGATACATTATATAGATAGAGAATAAATTAAATAAGTTTGGAAACAACAGAATCACTAACATTATATTATTAAAATATTTTCAGTAGTACATAAAAAAGTTAAGGTGCTGTCATCTCACGAAGTTTATTATTAAAAAAGGGTTTTTTAATCCATCATATCTCTCATATAGACACTTATTTTCAACATTTTCAAGACCTTTCAGCAGCTTTTGAAGGAACTCAAAACATATTTGGATATACTTAGATAGATAAAAATAAACCTTAAACATAACTTTGAAAGCCAGTATTTCTCTTAATTTGAAATTTAAAATAAGTGTATCACAAGATTTCAAATTCTAAACCACGTAGGACAGATTCATTTTTAATGAATAGTAAATACATTTTTTGTAAATGTTTTTTTTACGTTTTACGAGTTGCGCTAGCTTGATTCCATCTCCAATATAATTTTACGACATGACAGGGCCTTAACAATAAAAAATAAAAACGACAAAAATATAACCAAAAATCTGACAAACATTAAAGTTATAGGCCAATCATCTTCAGCCTCGAAACTTCCCCGTCTAAATTAGTAATCCCCCTCCCCTTTCCTCACTTTGGATTATGCAAACGATGTTCTCTCAACTTTTTACTTAAATAATATATGAAATTATGCAAAATATTCTCAAGAATGTAGGGTAGTGGCGATTCTAAAAAGCTCAGTATTTGAGTTGTCAATGAAAATCGCAACATCAAAGTTTCGGCATGAACGTGACATCGGAGTAATCGACTGTAAGTTTCATGCCATCAAAAGTTATGATACCCTGGTTTCCTGAATAATTTGACTTTATAGGAAAAATTTAATGAAGATGTATTTTGTAGGGTTCTGTGGTTTTGGAGAACTTTTTGTAAATTTATAAATGGCTCTTCGAGAAGAGAGAGATTTTTGTAGAGATAACACTCGATTGACGCCTATGGTTTTATTTGCGTTTAGGCTTCGGTTATGCCTACAAAAAAACTATTTTTAAAATGTTTGTCTATATATTTCGGCCAATTTTTTAAACGGCTGGATAAATTTTGACGTGACTTTCAATAGCAGATAACTTGTTATACGGAGTAACTTCGGCTACTTTTATATTACACAAAATCCATGAAACTTTATATCCCAGAAACGTGGGTGAAACCGCGGGGCGCAACTAGTAACTTAATTTAAAATCCTCTGCAATCAAAAGTTACCAAAAGAAGCAAACAGTTCATTTAAAAAAAACATTCCACAGTAACCGAGAAAAATCTTATTACGCCCTGAAAGGATTTAATAACAGAATTTTTTATTTCCACTGCATTGCCGAGAAGAAAAATTAAAATATTCACTTGGATTCTTGTTTTTGTTAGTAATATAAGATATTTGCCGAGCGCTCCCGACCTCTCCCGACCTATTCCCGACCTCTCTCAATTACTGCTAACCGCTTCATGTTACTGAAGTTTTGTTAACTTCAGTTAACTGTAACGTCATCCCATATAGTATTTTAAATGTGTTTTTTTTTAACCATCATAATAATTATCACCTACAAAGATAGTTACTTATTTAAAATAGAAATATATATGACATTTTTAAAGTTAGTGAAAAAATCTGCGGTGCCATGATATTTTACATGGAACACGAGCTTCGCTGATCAAAACTGGCGGCGGTACTCTGTTTGTTAAAATAGTAGTTTATGATACTGTTGCATAATAGGAGTTATTAAATACGAGTGTGAGTTTATGTACCGAGCCGTAGGCGAGGTTCTTATATAGTATCACACGAGTTTTTAATACCTAATTATGTGCAGTATCATACAGTACTTTATCTAAACTCATCTAATAATGTAATTTAAAGGTAAAAAATCGATAATATTTCGTCATAGGTTCTCATGACTTACGGGTATCGATTATTCGTTATATCCATTGCCGCCTCCACAATTTCAGATCCAAGTTTATTTTTCTTTAGTATTACTGCTATTTTTCTATCATTTTTGGCCTAAATAAAATATGTATGCAAAAAAATCAATAAAATAAACAAACAGTAATCATCATGGCGCCCAAATATAACAGGTGTGGGGAAAAACTCCTAAGTTGAGATATCTACCGCATACGCGACCACAGACAAAGTAAATTTGCATCTAAAATTGAGTTAATACTGATTGATTCCTAATTGTTTAGTCCTGATGTCTGGCCACTTATAAATATTTTTTTCTTTATTATTTCGTTTGACAAGTTGACTGACAGTAATTGAAGTATTAAAATCCAAAAAACGAAGTGGCCAGATATGTACAAATACTTGTACTTTAATGAAAAAAAGTTATTTTATAGCATTATCTTGGGAAGAAAACTGTACTAAGTCCTCCTCCGGTAACGCCCTGAGCCGAGGTCTGTACCCCATTCGGGGGTGCCCTCAGGCGTGGTTACCTAAATGTTGCCCGGCTGAGAGCCCTCTGCGCTCGCCGATTTGTCCGCTAAGGTTGATGCAGCCAAAAACCTACTGAGCTGCTATAGGCTACTTTTCCCAGGAACGAATCTTAAAGAAAATAGCATAGCAGAGTAGGTACGAGGTGCATTTGATGTTAATTCAAGCCTATATTTTCGCTTCCCGACTTTTTCCCTTCGTTGCTTGGACGGGAATTACGAAAGCCAAACAAAGTCCTTTCTCTGTGGAACAAAAAAATATAGGTATTGAAACCTCGTGACACAATGCCGGATGAGACCTGACATCATCAGGGAATGGGGACGCGAAATAATAAGGCTTAGGATGTGGTGCAAGTGAAGGCCTAGAGACTTTGGAAATTTAAAAAAAAATAATAAAACAAGAAACAGAAATTACATTCATAAAAACAAGACAAGGCTGTATGGGTCTGAGCCATTGCCTGTTTTTTTCTTATGGTGATACCTTCGGTTAGGTTAGGTTAGGAAATTCAAATTTTATCACGTTTTTTGCTAATTGCAGCTCAGTTAAAGGTCGTAAGTCATCAACATGTTATTTGCGACAAGAATGGTAGTATATTTACTGATTAATAACAAAAGAAATCATCAACATATTCCTCCAAGGTATATTAGTAATATTTTCATGAAATAGTCGTATATGTCAGTAAAGCCAAATTCCACATCCTCGTCCGCTAAGAAAGAATTATTGAGAATTCTACCTCTAAAAAGGTGAAACCGTGAGGCGTAAGGCTAGATGCTTCAAAATCAAATCAATCAAAATCAAAACTCATTTATTCAGTTTAGACTTTAGACCCTAATAAGGCACATAGGAATATCAACAGTTACAGTTTTACAATAGACTCTACTACCGGTTCGGAATACACTTGAAGTGAGAAGACTCCGGCAAGAAACTCAGCAAGGCTGCTTTTTTGGTGGATCTTTTTTTTTTATTATTAGCATTATTATGCTAAGCACCAGATCGCTTATGCCTTGCGTCCCGCCGCACGCCCGCCCGTGCACCGGTCGCCTTTGTCCTAGGACGTGATGTTTGCTCTCGTTTTTAAAATTAAAACCATGCGGCCCGGAATGTTAAGCTCGTAATGTTTCGTTTGCCATTCCGACGATATAAAAACTATCTGGTATTTTTTTTTCTATATTGAGTAGGTAACTTTTGTTACTGCGTTTTTGTTCTCACTGTATTGTGCTGCGGCCAAGGCTGCGCTTTTATAGGAATAAGTAATTGTTGTTGATGTTATCCTAATTGTTAGACTAGCTGTTCCCCGTGGGTTCAATCGGGTTTACGGGATAAAAAGTAGCTTTTAAATTTCGGGGATAATGTAGCTTCGTATTAGAGAAAGAATTTTTCAAATCGGACCATTAACTCCTGAGGTTAGCACGTTCAATTAAACAAACTCTTCAGCTTTAATATTATAGGTAGATTGGACCCCGTGATTTGCGCTGTGTCATTCGAAGTTTCTACTTGATTATTTATTTATTGTATCTTTGCAGTTTAACAATGCTGCGTCGTTGTACATAATATTTTTAGTGGCATGCCTCATTATGCGTTGCGTCACCGCACGCTTCTAGGGTGAGAAGCTACGCTGCGACGGCGCCCGTTGCCTTCTTGTGTTTGGCATACAATGCGTTGATCAGTTGCGACGACGCAACGCAACGCACTAATGAGGCCTCTCCCTTAAAAGGTACATACATATATATATATAGGTGTATATATAATCTCATAATATCCCTATAAAGTTCTGTCTTTAGTCGTAGAATAGGCAAGAGTAATTTGCGTCGACGTAAAAAAAGAGGTGTACTTTAAATGTTTTTGCAGAAAAACTTCGCGCATAAATAATGTTCTTACTTCCTATCATTCGTACTTAAGTTTTCATAAGTTTTTTGATGAAAAGTATATTTTCTGTGCTTATTTTTTATCTTTTACCGCGGTAATATCTGTCATAATGATTTTTGTACAAGATGTTTGCGACGTTAGAAAAAAAAGAGGGAGTTGAGAAAATATCTTTTCAGCGAGCTATGGAATGACATTCTACTCGACAAAGACCAAAGTAACTGATAGAAGTCAATAAATTAGTAAGTTGAAGTGGCAATGGATCGGTCATGTCTGTCGAAGAACGGATGGCTGATGGAGCAGACGAGTGTTAGAGAGGAGATCAGGAGACAGACACAGTGGCAAGCATATGATACGGCCCCCATCATGTTGGACTGACGACCATAAAAAGGAGGCCGGATTGAGCTAGTAAGTACCGCGCTCTGAGAGAGGCCTATGTCCATTGGTGATCATTATGTTTAGGTTTTTAAAGTAAACCTTATCCATAATTTTTACCTGGCGAAGTGGACTAAGGAAACCAGCTCCAATTTTATCTCTAAGCAAACTAACAAACACGGTTTGCCTTGACAATACTCCAAATCTAAAATTTTTACTTTTTAAACCTATGTACATCGCCGCGCGAAACCAGCCAGTCACCAACAATAATCGAATAACCCTTTCTTGAACTCAGACCAAGGATTAATAAAGACGGACCGCGAATAACCAAAGTAAAGCCACCACTTTATGTGCGAATGCAATTGATAAAGTTTTGTGTTTTAAAAAAACAAAAAAGTTTTATTTTAAGAAATAAAATTATTATTATTATGTTCGTACTTTTAAGTGTTTAATTCCGTGAGTGTTATCCTAAGATAAACTACTATTTTTACCCGACTACGGCAAAGAAGGAGTGTTATTACAGATAATGTATAAGTAGTTTATCATAATTAAATATTTTTTTTTGACAAATTAGGTATCGTTGGAAGCCTCTTGATTGTCCACTTGTTATAAACTAAGTGACGTCACATTAAATTAAATATGGCGCCATCTAAACGAGATAAAGTAGTCGGGTGGAAGGTGGCCATATGAAATCTGAAATAAAACGACACTACCCCGTCGTGTTTGGGCTCATTGGAACCGTCTTAACGAGTAGTTGAAGACTGTGCAAAAAAAGTACAGTCGGCAATAGAAGCTTCTACCAAAAATGAAATTTTTGACAGAAACTTGTTTGAAGCTTTACTTTGCCTTCTATTTCATGATCAGAGTTCCTGAACTCATATTATTATTTCATTTCTAAGTAACGGGGGTTGAAGAGTATGGCACGGCCCCCCCCCCGTGCCATACTCTTCAATTATATAGCTTAAAATAATTTGCATACCTACATCAAGTTTGAACGCGACACTGTGCAGATTTGATTATAATTTACCAAGTTCGGGTTTGCTTTGATGAAACACTGGGAACTTGTTTGTTTTATTTTAAACTTGAGGTTTTCAGACACCCCGAGCTTGTGTGTATAGGACTTTATAAGTGGTGTAAGGTTTTGGGGTTGTTTTAAAAAATAATCAATAAATAGGTATGTAACAAACGCGATTTCTTTTTTACCTAGTTACAAAAAATATATTTTCTTTCTTATATCGTAAAATTAAACGCCCCACACATTACAAGTGAAATTCAGCTAGCGCAATACGTAAAAAACATTTAAAATTGTATTCACTGTTCATTAAAAAATAATCAGTCAATTTACCTATGTAGTTTAGAATTTAAAACATTGTCATATATTTTAAATTTCTAATTAAATAGACAGTGAGTATAAATATAGCTTTTAAAAGTGAAATGTCATAATTATATTTTAAAAAAGATTAACGATTTAAAAAAACCCTTAAAATAAACTACATGACATCACTACGAAGTGACATCACTTGTGTTATTGATTGTACTTATTAAGACGCGTTCTAGCGCAGATTACTGCGGTAAGTTTCATCATATCAGCCAAAAGACGTCCACAGCTGGACAAAGGCCTCCCCCAAGGATCTCCACGATGGCCGGTCTTGCGCTACCCGCATCCAGCGGTTTCCCGCGACCCTCACAAGATCGTCGGTAATTTTATATTCTCCTAAAAACATCCTGTAAACAAATCAAATAAAAAAATATCTCCGAGCTCCCTTCACCTCGCATTCAAAACTGGCAATCACTTAAGAGGCACTTTATGAATCAAGTGATAATTAATTACTGCCAGTAGCAATGCTATTGAACACGCTCTTGAGCCAGTCATTTGTTTATCAACAATAGAACACTCTTCATTTCGGCAACGGCTTTTCAATACAGTAAAATGAAAACTTTGGTTGGAACACCATTTATAAAATCAGATTTCAGGTTGGAGAGAAATACGCTTTGGTAATTGGGACACACTGTTAAAGCGTCGGCTAGCTGAGTTTTTTTTTTTAATGGCAAAACGTATTTAGAATTTTGGTGACTTTTGGTATACATAAATTGTATACCTACCAATCGTGGCCAGATCTTAAAATTGATTATTTCAGATTTTGAAGTAATAGGGTAGTTGACACTATCAAAAATAAATGACCAAACACTAACTAATGCATAAAACATCTAAAAACACGTGGAAATATCAAATATGTTGTACATTTAATGCTTTTTATGATTTTTAATTACCAGTGGAACCACTAAGAGTAGATGATTTGATGTTGTGAAACTATGACGTCATAGTGTAATAAACAAAATTCCGTTTAAACTATCGTTTTGACATTTATTAAAAAGTAGCTGATTTGATGTGTCAGTCAACTACCCTATTTCCCGTTACTTTAAATACCAAAGACTTCTTATAGGTTTTCCTGTAATCTCTAGGTACCTTATTAACTATTTTCTGTATTTTTTTGGTCCAGTAGTTTCAGAGATATGGGGGAAATCGGAGGAATGGTAAATTTTCGCCTGGTATCTAAAATAACATCAAAACAATGTATCTTAAGATTATAAAAAATATATATTTGAGATCCTCACAACGTTCATTTGATATGTCACACAGTATAGTTGGCAAAACTTTTAATTTTTATTTTCTAATTTACGCCCCAAAAGTGGCCCCAAAGTTTGAAATTCATCATTTACTTACGTTACACGTTCATGTTTGGGTCACCGACTTACATTTGTACCAAATTTTAACTCAATCTAATCCAGTATTTAGCGGACAGACAGACACACGAGTGATCCTATACGGGTTCCGTTTCATTTCTTTTGAGTTTCGGAACTCCAAAAACCATCAACAAACAAACGCATCAACCAATCAGTTGTCAAATTATAGCAACAGTGTGTAACATAGCAAAATCCTATTTGAGGAAATCCAGGGAAATCGGCGAATAGATCGTGAAGTTTCAAAAGACGCCATCAAAGCGAAGTGCCGCCTCTCGGGCTAATGTATTAATGTTATTTGATAATTATGTAAGTAACCAACAGCATTTTGAGCAATATAAATGGTTCTGTCCAACTATGGTGGAAGAAAAAGGCTGCTTTTTTCGAGACCGCAATTGAAAAGAGAGACAGCTGTTATTCAAACGTAACGTAAAATAAACCATTCAATAAATCCAATGCAAGATTTCATTTTATAAGAACAGACAAAGTAATGGAAACGGCAAAAACTAGAGCAGTTCATTTTTATTCTGTGTCCAGTAATAATACGAGTAAATTGAATATATTTAAACTTTACCACTCGTTCTACTATTAAAACTGAATACAATATAACTTTTCTCGATACACCACATGGTAAAAAAGAAACCCTTTTCATTTCATTATTTTTAACCCCCGGCGTAAAAACGACGGGGTATTATAAGTTTGACGTTTCTGTATGTCGGGGTGTGTGTGTGTGTGTGTGTCTGTCTGAACGGATGGACCTATTTAGATTTTTACGCTCAGCCCTTTGAAAATTATCACCAATTTTCTAGTGAGTTTCGGGAGTCTCAATAAATTTATAATTTTAGTTATTTATTTATGTGTTACTTTAGGTCGCATCTTGCAAGTCAATTTTAACCCACTTCCCGGTGTTCAATTGATCTGAAATTTGGTACACATTATGTAAGTCCGATGACATTACAATAATATAGTGTCATTGACCTGGTTTTATGATGAATAAAAGCTTCTTCTTAATTTTAATACTTCAGATAGAAAATTCTACCATGCTATTTTCTACTAATAGATTCCAGAATATCTTCTAAGTAAATAAAAGCAAAACGTAACAGGCAGTGGGCGGGGCACATCGCTCGTAGAACGACGGCCCCGGCCGCTGGGCCAGAAAGGTTCTCGAGTGGCGACCACGAACCGAAAGACGCAGCGTGGGCAGGCCCCCCACAAGGTGGACAGACGATTTTATGAGGGTCGCGGAAGATAGCTGGTTGTGGGTAGCGCAAGACCGGCCATCGTGGAGATACTTGGGGGAGGCCTTTGTCCAGCAGTGGACGTCTTTCGGCTGAAATAATGACGGTGATGACAAAAACGTAACAGACTGACTAACTGAGTGTGAACTGAGTAGGCATCGGCTACAAAGAATTTTTGAAAATGTTACCCAAGGGATACATTTTAAATTTGAAATAGGGGATCACAGGTGAAACCGCGAGGCGGAATGCTAGTAGGTCGGTACCTACATAACTTTTATATTCGTGTCTCGCTTACAGTAAATTGCGTGCCTATCCAAAGTCATAAAAAAACATATAATACAAAAGTTAATTTTGCAATAAGAAAATTCTAAAGGGGATGAATACCTAACGCCCATGTTTATTGGTATGATAAGACATATATAAACACAATGCCGTATAATAAATTGTAACTATATGCCATTGAGGTATATTACTATGTATAGAGAAGCTATCTAGAAAGCTAGCTAGCTATCACTAGAAATAAGGATAAACTTGCTATACCTGTAACTCGTTTGAGCAAAGTTAGGGATTCTTTTAAGGAGCAATGTATACGCTTCTTTAACAAAGTACCCACAGAAATTCAAGAATTGTCCGTGTTAAAATTTAAAAAGCTAATTAAAGATAAGTTGTACAAAAAAGGGTACTATAAAGTTTCTGATTTTATAGAGGACAAGAACGCATTTCAATGAGTTGTTCGCTTCACATGCTATTTATTGTTATTATAATTTTTGTTATTATTATTGTCATATTGTTAATTTTAATATTTTATTTTATTTTCTATAGTTTATTTTTATATACATATTTTTTATTTTTACAAATTTGATGATTAAACATACTTGCAATGAGTTCATTTAATAAAGACACTTTTGAATTTGAATTTGAATTATCCTAATGCAACATTTTGTTAATATTCGATGCAGCGCTGAAACAATTAATAATTAGTCGTCTAACCAGACAGTTTAAACACGTAGCGCTAGAATGTTTTTAAGGTGTAGTTTTTTCGCGACCAAAAGTCGTAAGCGTCGTGATTTTAGCGGCGCTTACGCGTTTCGTGTTTAAACAACGAAGTGAAGTGCGGCCGGATGGCTACACTTGAACGGAACATAGTGGTAATATGTGGCGTCTTCTCTATACGTATTATAACGTCAGTGCTATATGCTATAAACGTTTGTTAGTGTGTTAGGAATTTTTGTGTTGAAAGCGTTCTAGAATGTGGCCACGCTGTGATGGTATGTTGCGGACGTAGTGTGGAAGAGGGAATATTGTATTGTACCTAGTTTCGAATTTTTACATTTGTGTAGAGTCTGTTGTACAAAAACTAAACTTATTTGGTTTATCTTTCTTTTCAACAATATGCAAAAAAAAATTTTCTGTCTATTAATAATGGGGAAAATACAGATGACAGTTTTTGACAGATGATGATGGGGGGGGGGGGGAATGTCAATCTTCGCCTATTTACTTAAATAACTTCAAAACGATTTATCTTTAAAATATATTTGAAATCTTCACAACGAGCCCTTTCATTTGATATGACACACTGTATACTTATTTTTTACTTTTCTAATTTACCCCCCAAAAGTAGCCCCAATGTTTGTAATTAATTTATTTACGTAACACGTCCATGTTTGGGTCACCGACTTACATATGTGTACCTCAACTCAGTGTGTTCAACTCAATTCAGTCCAGTATTTTCGGACAGACAGACAGACACACGAGTGATCCTATAAGGGTTCTGGTTTTTTTTCGGAAGCCTAAAAACATCAAAATAAATCGGACAAATACGAGTTTAACTCGCGTGGAGAGGGTTCCGTACATGTTTAACTAAGTTCCATAAATATTTTTAAACCTGACCCAAATTTGTTGAACTATAAAATTTTATTTTTTTGGAAATCGTGTTTTCTAAAAATGAAACACATCATACATCGATTTATCGCTCTCGAAACCCCCTGCATACCAAATTTCATGAAAATCGTTGGAGCCGTTTCCGAGATTCAGATTATATATATATATCCATAAATTGCAGGTTTAAAGGTATTAGTTAGACTTCTCATAGGTTTTCCTGTAATCTTTAGGTAAAGAACTATTATCTGATTTTTTTTCAAAATGTTTGGCCCAGTAGTTTCGGAAATAAAGGGGTGGGGGGAATGGTCAATTTTCGCCAATTTTTCGCCTATTTTCTTAAATAACTTCAAAACTATTTATATTAAAATTCTAAAAAAAAAAATTATTGACATTCTGATAAAAAGCCCTTTCATTTGATATGTTACACAATATTGTCTGCAAAACTTTTTTTTTTAATTTTCTAATTTACCCCCCAAAATTAGCCCCCATGTTTGATTTTCATTTATTTACGTAACACATCCATGTTTGGGTCATTGACTTACATATGTGTACCAACTTTCAACTCAATCCAGTCCAATATTTTCGGACAGACAGACAGACAGACGGACAGACCAACGAGTGATCCTATAAGGGTTCCGTTTTTTTTCTTTAGAGTTTCGGAACCCTAAAAACATTTAAAAAAAACTGCAAAGCCTTTATTATTCAGAACTAGGAATATTTTGATTTATCTGTTTTAAATATTATATATGCGACTCTCTAATAATAAATAGATCGCAGCGTAGCGTCAGGGTAACTATGACGTCATTCTGTGGCGTGTACGAGGCAATTCCATTTTTAGGACAAATACTACAGTAGAGATAATTTATCAGTTTAAAAACTTTGTGCTAACAAACAAATGAAGAGAAGAGCTTATGTTTATCAAGAACTTAGTATATTGATCTTTTAAAAACGTGACTGACTGACTGATCTATCATCACTTCTTTGCTTAAATAGACAAAAAGATTTACATTTTAAAATATTTGTCAGAAACTAAGAATAATCTCGCATCATCTATTAAAAATTTATAGTCTCGTAGACTAAGCTACGAATATTCGTAGGCGTATCGTAGCATACTCTAAGGTTTGTTTTTATGAGCTATCTGCGTATGTCTCCCTCCCTTACTAATCTGACGGGGACTAGCGAGACAGGAGAGACGTAATTTTAGCAAAAAAATTGGTTTTATGTTATATAAAAAGAAACTAAGCCTTTTTTTTTAAAAGTAAGAAAACGATTACCTTTATGGATTTCAAAATGTATGTTAATATTTTCAAGTTATTTGGATGGCCCAAATAAGAGAAGAATGCATTCTTAGTTTCAAAAAGGGGTATATATACGATTTTTTCTGACGTTACTAATGAAAAATCTAAAGTTTTTAAAATATTTTTCCCCGTCACATATTCTTTAGCTTAACATATATTTTTGCAAATCTCCAAAAGAAAAACGCATTTTAGAATCATCATCGCCTTAAATCACCTTTCAAACAAAAAAAAACTAAATCGAAATCGGTCAGACACGTCAAACTTACACTAGTTGCTATGTACGAGTACGTATGTACCTATATAGCAGCTTGCAAAATTAGCCAGATTCCTCACATTACAAATTATAGTAGCAAAATTTGAGTTTGTGGCTATGAAACTGGCGATTGGTGCCAATTCTGTTCTAATTTTAATCACATAACCAATATTGTCAATTATTGACAAGCCAGTTGGCGCAGCTGGTTAAGACACCGCCTATCAAGCCGCTGGTCATGGGTTCGATTCCCATCCAGGACAAACATTTGAGTGCATGAACATGTCTGTTTGTCCTGTGTCTGGGTGTAATTATCTATATAAGTATGTATTTACAAAAAAAAAAGTAGTATATGTAGTATATCAGTTATCTGGTTTCCATAGTAGAAGCTCTGCTTAGTTTGGGATCAGATAACCGTGTGTGAAGAATGTCCAAGGATATTTATTTATTTATTTATTTTATTTATTGTCTTTCTTAAAAAAAACAGGGCCCTAATTGTTATACATGTAGTACCTAGGAAGTATCTATGGTTCTGCCCCATTTTTAGGGTTCCGTACCTCAAAAGAAAAAAACGGAACCCTTATAGGATCACTTTGTTGTCCGTCTGTCAAGACCCTTTTTCTCGGGAACGCGTGGAGGTATCAAGCTGAAATTCATACCAAATACCTACTCAGGTCTACTGTTCCTTAGAGCTATGAAAAAATCAAACTTCTAAGCCAACGCAATCAACAGATACAGCCGTTTATGTTGCAAATTGTCGACACTCGCAAGGGAATCAAAACCTACCAGGTACTTCCCGTGAACACTGAATCTTGAAATTTTGTACGAAGCAACGTCTTATAGTAAAGATAAAGGAAAAATTGCGTAAAGCACTCAATTACAAAGTTAAGTTTGTACGGAACCCTCGGTGCGCGAGTAGACTCGCACTTGTCCGGTTTTTTGAATTTAGACTAGCTTCGTTCCGCACTATTGATTTTGGACAGAACCACTTACTTTGGGCATTTCCCAACGATACATATCGCTTATTTATATTGAATTTTCATTGTGGTAAATAAATAAATATCCTGGGACATTGTTCACACACGGTTATCTGATCCCAAACTAAGCAGAGCTTGTACTATGGACAACCAGATAACTGATATACTACTTAAACTACTTTTTTTGTATAGATAATTACACCCAGACATGTCCATGCACACAATTGTTTGTCCTCGATAGAAATCGAACCTATGACCAGCGGAGTCTTGTCTGTCAATTTATTATTATATTTTTTTTTATATCAACTGGTTGACAAGCTGACGGTCCACCTGATGGTAAGTGGTCACCGCCGTCTATGGACATTTGCAATACCAGGGGGATTGCCGATGTGTTGCCGACCTTGAAGAACTTTTTTCACGGCTCTTTTGAAGAGGGAAAACCGTGATGAAGGAAGCTCATTCCACATCCCAATGGTTCGCAGTAAGAACGTCCGACTAAAACGTAATAATTATTCTTTCTTTTTTTTTACTATATATAGGCCTGTGTTTGTCACAATGTCACCGTGGTCAGTGATGATGTGGCCGATGATGGTAAGCACACAAAGCCTAGAAAGGAACTGGTTCTCAAGTGTAGCTGTCGGAACACACCGAAAGGTGCTTGGCGATAGATTTTCAACTTGAGGGTGGTAGCCAGCCAGGCGGGTACTACAAAGTACTTTACAACTTTCTTTCTATAAAGACCGCTAATTTCCTGGGCACATCAGTCAGAGCCGTAGTGTGCTTTTATCATTGAATGGATTTGCTTAAGCTACACGTGCGCATTACAATTCCCGCGTTGGAAATAGCTCGTCTTTGAATAATTACTGAGGTTTGTATATATACGTACGTAGTTTCGTTTGAAATTCGAAGTTTATTAGGCCAAATGCTGAAATAAATATATAATCCGTCATTGTATACATTTCCTAGGAAATCCATACATTTCCTAAATATCTATCGGAGTATTACATTCGGGATATTTGTAAGGATAGCGGTATTTCCTAAATATTACCCGGCTGAGAGCCCTCTGCGCTCGCCGATTTGTCCGGTAAATTTATGCTAAATAAAAAAAATAACCCCAACCTATTTTTTTCAATAGAATTTATATATTTCCTAGTATCATTATTAAAATAAAATTTCCTAGGAGAAATACACAGGAATTGTGTACAATTCCTATGTTTCATACATTTCCGGTGACATAAATACAACAAGCCTTTCCTACTAATGTTATAAATGCGAAAGTTTGTATGTTTGTATCTTCCTCGTGCTCAAACCGCTGGACTAATTTTAATAAAATTCGATATGGAGGTAGCTAACACCCTAATACATAGGCTACTTTTTATTCCTTGTGAAAACCGCGGGCGGAAGCTAGTTAAATAATACATAAGAGAAAACATAAGTGTGTGACATTCAACTAAAATTTAGAGTCACAAACCTGACATCGTCCATCGATGCACATATCCAAACTTCCAGGTCGACATCTGGTCCCATCTGACACCCTCGCAGCCAGCACTGCGACCACCACTCGATCCTCTTCATCCAGGGATACCGTCTACAAAAAGTAATACAGTCGGTCTATACACTTAAACTGAGAAGACTCCGGCAAGAAACACAGCAAGGCTTTCTTTTTTGTGGATCTTTCTTTTGAATTTATATAATTACAGTTATTTTTTAAAAGAAAGAAAAGACTTCTCTTTCTATTAAATCCCATATAAATGGACGAAATAAGAGAAAAAAACATTTAAAATTTCATAAAGGGACGCATTTTATTCACGATTTTCTGATAAAAATTCAAATCTCTCGCGACAAAAAATGCAGATAGCAACTTATTATTTTAATATATCGCTTGAGGAAAAGAAGACTAGGTCTCAAACTCAAAACTCATTTATTAAGTTTAGGCCCTGATAAGGCACTTATGAATGTCAACATTTACCATTTTTACAATAGAATACCACCGGTTCCACATACACTTGAAGACTTAAACTAAACTTAAACAACACTAACCGGTTCAATAACTTGTCCAGAATGCTGTGGCAGACCGCGGCAGGTTAACGCACAAGGTTCAGTGTCGTCTCTGTGAGCTCTCCAGTGGAACAGCTCTCCACCATACGGCGTGGTGTCATGGGCGCTGCACTGCTGTTCACGCCATATATCCTCTTCTAGCAGAGAGACGTTGCCGCGACATGGCTGTAAGGGAAAATTAAGTTAGTGTTCTGGCATCGAATAAGAAATAGTAGCACAATCCAAGTTCGAGTCAGACTCGTCCATGAAGGGTTCCGCATTATTTGTTGTTATAGCAGCGGTATCAGAAATACACAATCTGTAAAAATTACAACTGTGCAAGAAAGGAGCGCAAAAAACGTTGATACGTACGTATATATTTGAGCCGTTTGGGGTTGAAACCTTAGGACCCTGGGGTCATCGAGCTCACCACCTCTTTAGAGAAATCTCTAAGCGGTTGGTGGAAGCTACGCGGGATCCCAGAGCTGGCGGCTACTTAGGCCAAAGAATAAACCTCGCAATACAGCGAGGCAATGCCGCCAGTATTCTTGGTACTCTGCCACCAGGGGAGGAGTTGGGGAAGTTTTTTATTTATAATTAATTTATTTTTAGTTACATTTATAAGTAGTTAGTTTGTGTAGTAGTTAAGTTAGTATTAAATTATTATTTAAAAATGTAAATAGTTAAACGAATGGACTTATATTGTAATATACTTATAGGTAAAGCTTTCATTATTTGTTGGCAACAGTAACACATATTATTTGAAAAATTCACCGGGACCCCAACTAGGGTCCGGTTAGCGACCTTTGAGTACGGAACCCTAAAAATGCATCTCTTCCTATCTTATTGCTTTATCTCATTCAGATGCTGATTTTAACTGATTGCTTTGATAGTTTCTCAGTGGTTTGGTGGCCGAAAGTGTTAAGCACACTCGATTAAGTCACCTTTCAAACAAAATCAAAATCGGTCCATCCGTTCAGGAGCTATGAGAAATCAAACTTATAACAACCAGTTGTTTATGCGCTGGGAGTTAAAAATAAAGTTAAAAAAGATTTTATCTACTCTCATATCGTAATGTTCTTATTATGAAATCAAAATCAGTACTTTAATGAGCCACTTTAGGCACACCCGTGTATAATGATTCATTATAGTACAGTTGTTGTTCCCAAGATAATGCTATAAAATAACTTTTTTTCTATTAAAGTACACTTTGGACCTATCAATAGTATAATCAATCAGTATCAATTCAATTTGACGATGACAATGTCACAAATTTTGTAACTTGAACTTTAGAGGTAAGAATTTTTGGGAGTTGGCAACACGGATTTGATTAAGTATATGATTATATTTTATTGTTTTTGCCTACACATATAATTTTGACCAAAAATGTCACAAAAATAGCAAATTTTTTTTTTTTTTTTTGAAAAGTTGGAAATACTATCGATTTTTCTATTTTTTTAAATTACATTATTTATATGAGTTTAGATAAAGTACTGTATGATACTGCACATAATTAGGTATTAAAAACTCGTGTGATACTATTAAGAACCTCGCCTACGGCTCGGTACTTAAACTCACATTCGTATTTAATAACCCCTATTATGCAACAGTATCATAAACTACTATTATCGATAACCTACCGTCATTAACACAGCCTTAATAATTAATTCAGTGAAATTAAATATGCACGTTTTATTTTCAGAGAAAAGGGTCAGAAACAGCTTTGTAAAGTATTGAAAATGATAACATCAAAGTATTGTTTAATTTAGAATAAGATTATATTTTTTGTTGTAATTAATTAATTTATGCCTGCGAGGCACTAGGCGAACCAAAGTAACCGACATAGCCCGAAGAATTGCCAAACATAAGTGGCAGTAGGCGGGGCACATCGCTCGTAGAACCAACAGCCGCTGAGCAGAAAGGTTCTCGAGTAGCGACCACGACCCGGAAGACGCAGCGTGGGCAAGCCCCCCAAGATGGACCGATGATCTTGTAAGGGTCGCGGGAAACCGCTGGATGCGGGTAGCGCAAGACCGGCCATCGTGGAGATCCTTGGGGGAGGCTTTTGTCCAGCAGTGGACGTCTTTCAGCTCACATGATGATGCTTTCGAGTCCGATATGAAAACGAGGCAACGTTTATTTGAAACGAATTTTGACCTTTTGGCTGGCGGAACACACCGAAAGGTGCTTGGCGACAGATTTTCAACTTGAGGGTGGTAGCCAGCCAGGCGGGTACTACAAAGTACCCTACCACCGTGCTATGGTTTCCTCACGATGTTTTCCTTCACCGAAAGCTCAAGCTCATTGTAGGATTTGAACCCGGGACCTTCGTCTCGGTATCCGACGTCACTACCACTGAGCTATCATCGCCTTAAACCGCCTTATTATGCTAGGTATGCTATGATTAATGTTGAGAGTTTATTTGTAGGTCGAAAGGGTATTGATAAGTCGATGGGATAAGATTTTGTAAAAATATTTTGTATGGCTTTAGGTAAACAAGATGCTTATACTTCAATTTGAAGACTATATATAGCTCCAACCGTTTGTTTAAAATCCGTGTGATAGACGACAGACGAACACGTGAGTGACAGCCATAGGGTTTAGACCCTTCGGGTACGGAACCCTAACAATAAATCTGTATATGAGAGTTAAATAAAGCACAAAAAAGGTATCAAGTCATTTTTTTAACAGAATCTAACAAAAGAAAAAAATTCTTAAAGATTCCACCAAACCCTTGCACTTAAAAAAGCATCGGAACCCCATTTCTAGGCAATCACGGCCTGCTCTCACACCGTAGCACAAATTTGCATTCGCTGAAAAGGATATAGTCCAATCCACTTATGAGTTTAATCGGCTCCTTGAGTTTTCTCGCGATCTAAGGCAAAGTGGGGTTGGTGTAATGGAGTGAGAAAGGGGCGGGAAAAAATAGGGTTGCCATTTAAAAAAAAAGTTATTTTTGTGTTTTAATAAATTTAGAATCTTTCGGAATGTGACACATTTTTATCGAAATAAGTTAGCTTACTAAGTGTTTAAGTGAAATTTTGTTATTTTTTAATGATTTCAATAGTCCGAATTAAGAATTTATGAAAAAAAAATTAAAAAACAGCCCAAAAAAAATAAAAATTCGAAAAATATGAAACATTTTTTATGTATTTACTGTATAAATTTTAAATCTCGACAGACAACGGCTATCGTCAAATAATTTAACTAAACTTACATTCAGTTGATGACGCATTTTTAGTCACAAACATACACACATCTAAACACCCAAATTTTCACATTTATAATATAAGTAGTATATTTTTTTTTGGTAATTTATTTCAAGTTTTTTTTTACAAAAATCAAGTTGGTGCTATAAAACAAATGCTACCAATTACGTATAAAAACCGATAAATGTTTATTTTGATTACATACTGTTTTATACCTCCCTAAACTTTTAACTAGTTTATAAACTTCAATAAAAATCTTGTTCAACTAAAAGTTCACTGATAACATTTCCAGGTGGCAACCCTAACGAGAGCGACTTTAGATCGCGCACTGAATGACAATAAGATATAGTATTTGCCTCCGCCTTATTGACTGCCGACGCTTTTAAATCTGATTGGGCTTCGTGTCTTGTTTCCTTTAACATTTTTCTCCGTCACACGAATTCACCTTTTACTTTTTTCATCTAGCTACCTTGACAAAAAGGAAAACAACCTGAAAATGTTTAATCAAACTGTCTATGCCCTAAACATCAGATACAAAGATTTAAAGTAGTGTGGCGATAAACAGGACATTTAATGTTGATATACGGAAAGAGGAAGACCGAAAAAGATATGGATGGATTCACGATATTTTAGTAAGAAAGGGGTGAATGCTAATATAGCACCCTTTGGAATTGACTAGTGAAAACTCACGGTTAGAGGATAAACTCGAATCAACATGGCTAGATTTTATTGCAAAATCATAAGTACCATGAAAAGTACTTACTAGAATCTATTAAAACATTAAGTGCCTTCAATAAAATAAACTATCGAATTTGGTACGTTATACCTTCAATTCTCGGTAAAACAACTCGCAACTAAGTTTCTTGCTAACTTATATTGAAATGGATTCTACCACACCATATTGTAACCCGTAGTGTTATAAGTTTGTATTGTGTATCTGTGCCATCATACCTCTTGAACGGATAAACCGATTTACATTGAGTTTTTTAGGGTTCCGTATCTCAAAAGGAAAAAACGGAACCCTTATGGATCACTTTGTTGTCCGTCTATCTGTCTGTCAAGACCGTTTTTCTCAGGAACGCGTAAAGGTATCAAGCTGAAATTCATATCAAATACTAAGGTCTCTCTTGGTGCTATGAAAAAATCAAACTTCTAACGCCAACGCAATCAATAGATACAGCCGTTTATGCTGCAAATTTTCGACACTCGCAAGGGAATCAAAACCTACTTCCCATGAACTCAGAATCTTGAAATTTGGTACGAAGTAACGTCTTATAGTACAGATAAAGGAAAAATTGCGTAAAGCATACATTTTAATTACACTCAATTACAAAGTTAAGTTTGTACGGAACCCTCGGTGCGCGAGTCAGGCTCGCACTTGTCCGGTTTTTTTGTTTGAAAGGTGTCTGTTCTGTAAAAAATACGCTCAGCCTCTTTTCTAGTGAGTTGGGGGTTTCGTTAATTTTAGTTATCGTCAGCAGTATTAGCAGTCGCTGCAATTGGTGACGTATTACGCGCCGGTGTAAAAGCATCCATATAGACTATTAATCACGCCGGTATCCCGTAGCGCGTTAAAAGCTAAGTTTTGCACCTCGTTCACTTAGCCCAGATATTGTTTCGAATATGTTTACGGACCGAACAAGTTCCAACTTGGATTGTTGTTACTTTAGTTTCGTAGTTTATAACAATATCGGAGTTAGATTTTCTACATTATGTAAAGGCTTTTTGGTAGGTACAAAATCGATGATAATATTTGTATTGTTTAATATTGAATACTCAGCCCCGCGGTTTCACCCGCGTTCCGGAGGGATCTTATGTTTTCCTGGAATAAAAAGTAACCTATATGCTATTCCGGGGTATGATCAATCTATGTGCCAAGTTTCATCTAAATCCGTTCAGTAGTTTTTACGTGAAAGAGTAACAAACATCCATACATCATCATAAACTTTCGCATTTAGAACATTAGTAGGATCTACTCATATGTTAGTTTTTCTTAGTATTTATATTTTGAACAATAATAAATAAATTTCTCACATATTATTATATAGGCTGTGAATTTACGGCACATGACTTGAGTTCTTTCGGCTAGTCTATTTATGCAATAATTTCGTCGGATGCCGCGACGAAGGTCGTGGGTTCGAATCCTACAATGAGCTTGAGCTTTCGCTGAAGGAAAACATCGTGGCTACCGCCCTCAAGTTGAAAATCTTTTAGTCCGTTTGTTAGTATTTTTTGTTATAGCGTCAACAGAAATACATCATGTGTGAAAATTTTAACCGTCTAACTATCACGGTTCATGCGATACAGCTTGGTGACAGACGGACAGACAGACAGCGGAGTGTTAGAAACGGAACCCTAAAATGTAGTTCCTCTGCACACTCTCCTAAATATATCCAATAGAAGACCGACAAGCACAAAACCTTCTCAAAATGTTCGAGTGGTATATTACAAGTTTTTATTTAACTTTACATTGTTAGTTTGTTTAGGTCGAAACTTGCAAGTCAATTTTAACCCACTTCCGGTGTTCAACTGATATGTTGGTACACATAATGTAATATGGGCGGTTAAAAAGGCCGCTCGAGCAATATTGCAAGCTGCAATTCATTTTTCAAATTGACAGCAGAGCCAATGTAATTCTAATCTTTTTTGGTGAAAATATAACTCATTTTAATCAATTCATTTAATTAAAATGACAAATTGTATGTAACAATAATGCTCAAGTGTCTGTTCTAGACACCCTGTCCTTAAAAAAATATTTTTTTTTTAATTTTTTAATACTAAGGTAGCAAGCAAGCATGCGGCCCACCTGGATGGTAAGTGGTTACCGTCACCTATCGCCATTTGCAATACTATAGATATTGCCAATGTGTTGCTGACCTGTTACAATGCCGAGAAGGCAAACTGGCTCTCAAGTGCAATTGCCGGAACACACCGGTAGATGCTTGGCGACAAATTTTCAACTTGATTTTCGATTTTCATTAAGGCGATGATAAACGAGAAATGATGATTCTTTTAATTATTTTTGTCTGCATTCTTTGTTGAAAGAGATTTGTAAAAAATATATGTTAATCTAGAGAATATGTGACGAGGAATCGTTTTTGTGTAAATTTTAATTTTTCATTAGTAACGTGAGAAAAAAAATCGTAAATAAACCCCTTTTTAAAACTAAGAATGAATTTTCTCTTATTTGCACCATCCAAACAACTTGAAAACATTACCACACATTCTGCGATCTTATAGAAAGCGAATAGTTTTCTTACTTTAAAAAAAAAGACTTTTTAAGTGACATGAAAATGTATTTTTTACTAAAAGTGAGCGTCGCCTGACTCGCTTGTCCCCATCAGTTTAGCAAGGGACGGAGACAATAGAGAGCATCCTCTTAAACTTATTAGTATAAAGATTATAGTTACAAATCTACTAAACAGACGTTTATGGTATACTTTCCATCTTCACTCGACTCCGACGCTAACTTATAACGACATTTATTTAATAAACTACAAATCTTGGCTTAGTTGGATTCCTACAGAACACTTTACAGTTGGGAGCACAATAAAGTAAATAGAAATAGCTTTTACACTTTAATTAATTATGGGAGTATTTAATAGTAATAACTAGATGATCCGGCACACGTTGTTGTGCCATATAAATTATTTCTAGCTTAGGGATATAAAAAATTGTTTACGACCTATTCTCAGACCTATAATACACAAAAACTTCATAAAAATCGGTCAAGCCGTTTCGGAGGAGTTTGGGTGAGAAACACTGTGACACAAAATTTTTTGTTAATTTTAGATTATAATTTTATTATACTAGCCCCGATTCTGTTGTTTAGGTACTATACTATTTTTAATTTTTTAATTTACCCCCCAAAAGTGGCCTCCATGTTTGAAATTCATTTATTTACGTTACACGTCCGTATTTGAGTCACCGACTTACATATGTGTACCAAATTTCAACTCAATCTAGTCCAGTATTTTGGGACCGATAGACAGACACACGATCTATAAGATAAGGGTTTCGTTATTTTTCTTTTGGGTTCCGGAACCCTAAAATGAGATGTAGAAACGTTATAACATTGTCATTGTCCTCAAGTGTAAAGCTGCAGAACCAATTATTGCGAAGCTCCTAGACTCTCGCGACAGTTTGATTGCGTCCCTAACTTCTATATAACTACAAGTGTAACATTGTTTGTTTACGTACGTTTCTCCGCAACCGGCCGGAGCACTCAGCGCCATATTTGTCACATGTAGCTTTATGAGTTTAAGCTTTTTATTTTATTGTTTTAGTTTATTTAGTACTTGGTTTATTACTGTTTTATATTGGCATTAGTGGAAAAGGATTTTACAATGAAGGACTGGTTACACACTGCAGTCGCAAGTCTCAGTGGTAGTGACGTCGGATGCCGCTACGAAGGTCGTGGGTTCAATGAGGTTGAGATTTCGGTGATGGAAAACATCGTGAGGAAACCATAGCACGGTGGTAGGGTACTTTGTAGTACCCGTCTGGCTGGCTACCACCCTCATGTTGAAAATCTGTCGCCAAGCACCTACCGGTGTGTTCCGAGGATTTTCTTAAAACATAGCTAAGAACACTTTCGATTAAGTCACCTTTCAAACAAAAAAAACTACATCAAAATCGCTCCATCGGTTCAAGAGCTATGAGACGGATTAATCAAAATCAAAAACTTATTTATTCAGTTTAGGCCTTGTTTAGGCACTTATGAACGTCGATAGTTACAATCATTACAATAGTTACAGCCAGTTGGCGCAGTTGGTTAAGACAATACATCACCTATCACGCCGCTGGTCATGGGTTCGATTCCCATCTAGGACAAACATTTGTGTGCATGAACATGTCTGTTTGTCCTGTGTCTGGGTGTAATTATCTAAGTATGTATTTACAAAAAAAAAAGTAGTATATGTAGTATATCAGTTATCTGGTTTCCATAGTACAAGCTCTGCTTAGTTTGGGATCAGATAACCGTGTGTGAAGAATGTCCCAGGATATTTATTTATCATTACAATAGAATCCACCAGCGGTTCCACATACACTTGAACTGAGAACACTCCGGCAACAAACTCAGCAAGGTTTCATTTTTTTTTGTTGATTTTTCTTTTTAATTTATGTAATTACAGTCTTACAGACACACACACAGACACAGAGACACGTCAACCTTATAACATCCCGTCGTTTTTGCGTCGGACTTACTTGCATATTACAGATCTTGTATCTCACTGGTTCCCCGCGGCACCCTGCCGGGGAAGAACATGTTCGCAGTTGTCGCGATACTCCTCCGTCGCACGTTCGCGAACATAGCGACCATTCGCTCCACTGCGACCAGCCGCCGCGCTCCTGTCGAATTGTAGGCTTTATTTTTTGAGCTGTCTTCAAAACCAAACTCTTTTATTCAGTTTAGGCCCTGTAGGGGCGTAAATCCTACATTTGACAACAGGCAAGAATAATATTTTATTTGACATCATAAGTTATTTTTACAGTTTACACAACTTAGAAAAGAAAGGTGTAATGATAATGTAAAAAAGCTCTTCCTATTAATATTCTAAATGGATGGATGTTAGTTACTCTTTCACGCAAAAACTACTGAACGGATTTAGATGAAATTTAGAACACAGATAGTTTTTAACCTAGATTAACACATAGGATACTTTTTATACCGGGAAAACATGAGATCCCTCGGGAAAGTGGGTGAAACCGCGGAGCGGAATCTAGTAAAGAAATAAAATAAAAAACAGAGAAAAATATACACCTATCAAACCTTTTACCATTGCAATTTCTATAAAAACGGAATAATACCATATCAAGCTTCAAAGACGCCAATCCAAAAAACACAAAAGTGAAATAGAAATGTCGATCAGAAAATAAAGAAACAAATTACGAAGTATTGTTACGTCCTTGTCCTGTTCGTGATGTGTAGCGTATTTCATTTAATGCCTTTGTACGTCAGATGGGGGTACATCACTCCCATGCCGTGTTATGAATGATGCTCTTACCATTTGTTTTATTTTATTTGTTTTGCTTCTGCTTTCCGGGGAACTTATGCTTTCCTAATATATTTTTTTTGGAGTCACGGAAAGATAGAGTGAGTTTACGAAGAAATTGAAATAGCAATGCGGGAATTCGTCTCGGAATTTATCGAATAAAATATGGTGTTTTCGCTAAAATCAATGGTTAAAGAATAGTAGTTTATGATACTGTTGCAAATTAATATTGTTAATTATGTGCAGTATCATACAGTACTTTATCTAAACTCATATAAAAAATGTAAAAAAATCGACAGTTTTTATGCAATATAAAAAAAATGCTATTTTTGTTTGACTTTTTGATAACTTTAGGCAAAAACAATAAAATAAACAAACACAACAATCATATACCTAATCAAATCCGTGTTACCAACTCCCAAAAATTCTTACTTCTAAAGTTCAACTCAAAAATTCTTCCCTGAAAATTAGTGCTGATGGTGATTGCCACAGCTAATACTGAGAGTCCTTTTTGATTTCTTAAGAGCTTATTTACATTTATTTTATTTTTTTCTGTAGTGTGTACACAAATAACTTGTGATGTCAAATAAAATGTTGTCTATTGTTCTATTGTCTATCTATAAATCGAGAACTCTTTACGTGTGTCAATCAATTGGGAACAATGGTACGCGCTCTGAACCGTTTTTATCGAATTTTCCAATTGATGTACAGAATGCATGTTTTTATTGCTCTCATTCATAATTATAAGAAACAGTATTATTTATTACACTATATATTATTTTATTCTACATAATTGATTTATTAAATTCATATTCAAAGTCGCTTCCCGTCTGTCTGTCCCTATGTATGCTTAGATCTTTCAAACTACGCAACGGATTTTGATGCGGTTTTTTTTAATAGATAGAGTGATTCAAGAGAAAGGTTTATTATAATACATACATACTATGCTACAGAAAAGCCGAGAAATTGAAAGATTTGTACACCCGTGCGAAGCTGGGGCGGGTCGCTAGTTTATTATACATTAAAAAATAAACAGAACACACAAACAAACGAAAATGTAATATAATATCGCTGGTATTCTCTCGCAGCGTATAAGGAAGAGATTTGGCCGTACGTGAGGTTTTTGCATATGCCTGAGCTGAATATGTAATTAAGTGACATTTTCCTCGATCGTCGGTCAGTGGTTAAGTTGAGAGACTTTTTAAAAGTCGCCTTAAATTCCATCTTAAATTACAAACGTGAAAGTTTGTATTTAAGTATGTATGTATGTTTGTTGCTCTTTCAAGCAAAAACAGCTGAAAGGATTTGGATGAAAACTTGGCACATAGATAATAGATCATACCCTGGAATAACATATTTTTCTTTTTCCTAGTCGGACACTCTTGCCAGAGTGGTCATGGTTATGATAGGTCTTGAGTGGCGGCTTTTGCAATCCGTCTCCATTCGGCCCTGTTGCAAGCATTGCGGGAACACTCGGTCATGGTGGAGTGTGTGGTAGACACTATAAGATCCGACCATCTAGTCGGAGACCGACCACGTGGTCTTTTGCCATTCATTCGGCCTTGAACTACCAAACGTTCCATTGAGTCCTCTTTGTGGGTAACATGACCAAAGAACTTCAGGATTCGTATCTGTACAGTTCATGACAGTCTTTCCCTTATCCTGAGCTCATCCAAAATCGACACATTGGAATTACATATAGGCTACTTTTTATCCCGGAAAAACATGAGATACCTCGGGAACGTGGGTGAAACCGCGGGGCGGAAAACTATTCACTAATATTCTAAATGCTTCTTTACGCTCAAAAGGCTGGACCAATTTCGATACAACCTTAGGTGATGGTGAAGCCAAAATTAGTGACGTCATAAAACTCAAAAGAACCTGGTTAACTACTCCTGGCTTCCTAAGGACATACGAGAATTAAAATTAATGAACTTTAAGACAAAATTGTATGCATGGTTGAGCAAAAAGTGTTTTTATAGCCTAAATGAATTCTTTAATAGTTGACATAATATAATGTTATTTTTGTTTCTTTTTTGTCCTATTATTAATAATTAGCAAAGAGGGAACGCTGCCAGCCTTCTGGGAACCTTGCCGTTGATTGGCAGCAGCACACGCCTCGAGGAAATTTTTTATATATAGTTTGTATATTTCTTGTAAATAATTGTAAATATTGTATATTATAGAATAAAATAAATATATTTAGGTAATTAGATAAAAAAAAATTAAAAAAAAAATTGTCTTGACATTTTTATTATATTAGGTATTTTTATAATTTTAAATGTCAACTGATAATTGCATGCCTACAATGTATAAGGCGAAACTTGTAGATCTAATCTAATGATGACATCTTATATGACCTTGTTTCTGGCAATAAATGATCTTTATCTTTTATCTTTATCTTTCCATTATGTCGTTAAATTCAATACACGGATGCGCTAAGAATTGTGTGACTTTAAGCTCATTAAAAAACTTCAACTTTTATGGCTTTATAAGCTTTTAATTGAATCTAGTTTTTAAACCCCGACGCAAAAACGACAGGGTGTTATAAGTTTGACGTGTCTGTCTGTATGTGTGTGTGGCCTCATAGCTCCTGAACGGGTGGACCGATTTTGATTTAGTTTTTTGTGTTTCAAAGGTGACTTAATCGAGAGTGTTCTAAGCTATGTTTCAAGAAAATCCGTTCAGCCGTTTGAAAATTATCACCAATTTTCTAGTGAATTTCTTTAAATTTTTAATTTTAGTTAATCTTACGAGCTAATTTCATTAAAAATGTATACCTACAGCTGCATTTGCGTAGAGCTTTCTACTACATTTCTACGTCGTAGCATTTTTTAGGCCGTAGCTCACGCCTCGTACCTCGTTGCAAGTAATAATTTAGCACCGCTTTGTTCCACAAAATCACTTTGTAAAATTCTACATTTATCGTAGCACTATGCAATGTTGTGCTACGCTATCACGCTACGCCGTAGAGGAATAGCTATGATTTTTAACACAACGTATTTTTTGCGTCGGTTTTGTGTTTTTTAGATATTTCATTGTTCTTTTCGTAATGTATTGAGATTTATTCCGAGGAATATTTTATTCGTGTAGGTACATAATGAAATTATTGATTTTATCAATATTGGCGCTTCAATGACGAACGAGCGAATCTACTTAAAAAAACAAAGAAAATGTCACATAAATCAAAATCAAAGTCTTTTGAATGGACCTTAAAATTGGAGATGACAAAATTAATAGATGGGGAGGAGGTACGAGATTAATATTATTATAGGTAGGTATTAAAAATAGGTACTTCTAATTCGTAAATGTAAAATTTCGATACGTAAATTATATTTAAAGTTATTTTATGCTTGAAAATTCCAACATTTGTGATATTTTCAAGAGAGATAGAGCATAGCGATTTTTCGCTTGAAGAGCAGCTCAACTGGGGAAGTACCTCCACCTTACAGAATACCGCAGCCAAATAACTTTGTGTTCCTGCGCGTGAGTAAGGTCGCCAGAGCTCATCGGGGTGGGGGGAAGGGAGTGGTACCCGGAGCGCAGATTAGTATATAGTCTCTGTCCCGTGTGCCGCTAGCGTCCTTAGGCTACGGTAACCGCTTACCATCAGGCGGGCCGTATGCTTGTTTGCCGACTTTGTTGTATAAAAAATAAACTTTTGGTCGACTATTAGCTCGTGTTAATAAGCCTCCGCTATTCGACCGTCCGTCTGTCCGTCTACCAGTGGGCTGTATCACATGAAGGTAGACAGTTGAAATTTTTACAGAACGTGTATTTCTGTTGCCACTATAACAATGAGGAAAATGAAATAATGTACGATATGACAGGCCAGTTGGTTAAGACACCACCTATTGCGCCGCAGGTCGTGGGTTCGATTCCCATCCAAGACAAACATTTGTGTGCATGAACATGTCTGTTTGTCCTGTGTCTGGGTGTCATTATCTATATAAGTATGTATTTACAAAAAAAAAGTAGTATATGTAGTATATCAGTTATCTGGTTTCCATAGTACAAGCTCTGCTTAGTTAGGGGTCAGGCAACCGTGTGTGAAAAAATGTCCCAGGATATTTATTTATGTCCCAGGATATTTATTATTAATCGAATATAAACCTTATGCTACAGGTCTTTAAGGCGATGATAGCTCAGTGGTAGTGACGTCGGATGCCGCGACGAAGGTCGTGGGTTCGAATCCTACAATGAGCTAGAGCTTTCGGTTAAGGAAAACATCGTGAGGAAATCATACCACGGTGGTAGGGTACTTTGTAGTACCCGCCTGGTTGGCTACCACCCTCAAGATGAAAATTTGTCGCCAAGCACCTACCGGTGTGTTCCGGCAATTGCACTTGAGAGCCAGTTTGCCTTCTCGGTATTGTAACAGGTCGGCAACACATTGGCAATATCTCTGGTATTGCAAATGGCGATAGGCGACGACAACCACTTACCATCAGGTGGGCCGTATGCTTGCTTGCTACCTTAGTAGAATTAGAGATTACCATTTGATTCAAATTCATTTAATTTACCTAATCTTGTCTCAAAACTGAACTTTATTGTCTATCTTATAAGGCAACTTTTAGACATATTATCTACATAAATCACGAATTGTAATTTCAACCTTACCATAATGAGATTTGGATTCAATTCCCCAGCAACAATCCCTGCTTACTCTGATAAATGCGAACGAACAACAATACATCTTTTCAATAAAGAATTATTTCCTCACGAGCGGTCGTTGAATCTATCATGCAAATAACGCAAAGCTATAATTTTCTACGTATGTGGTAATGAACTGTTAATTGTATACTTGCGATTTTATTGTCGCAGTTTTTAATCGTATGATTTTAATGCGATTTATAATTGCAATCTACTACTTAATACTAACAATCCATACTAATTTTATAAAGTAACTGTTACATTATTACGTTTAAACCGCTGTATCAATCACAAGGTTTTTTTGTACACCAATAAGCTATGATATGGAGATGGATATAGGCTAATTTTTATCCCTGAAACGTGGAATAGCTAGTAATGATTATTAGATTGATTTTAAAGCCAATTAACCTGATATAGAATAAGTTAAACCTGATTTAGATGTAGGCACACTTAGATAACTAAAAGTACAAAATGCTTAATTCACGACAAAATTTATTTCGTTAACTTTAGTACAATTTTCACTATTCTAAATGCATACACTTGTAATTTAACGTCGTATTTTCATCACATGAGACGAAAATATTTTGAATATAGGTGAAAGATATTTTAAATTAAAACAAATTCAAATAAATTGAATTCAAATTATTGATTTTTAACTTGGGCTTTAGTCAGATCGTCCAAACATTTTTGAAAAAATGTAACCTAATTAATATGTAAGTGAAAAACTGACTTCTAAACTGTTGGTAACTTAACTAGCTGCGATCATAATAAATGCGCTCCTAAACTGAATAAATAGATTTGAATTTGAGAATATTAAATTAATATAAATATAAAAAATATAAATAATTTTGATTACTCATACATAAGTCTCCGTAGTGGACACAAAGAAAGTCAGTCGCATATAAAAATCGCACGTGTGCAAAGGACGCAACATTATAAATGTATCACAGGCGCGTACATTCGCGAACAAAATTGTATTCTTGTATTCTTTGCCATATACATGCATACACATTTCATATTCACCCCATTATCTCTATTGTGTGGTGTCCCCTTTATTTTATATTACTGAAAATTTTGTCTTTACTGTATTTTATCTTCAGTGTAGGTAGTCTTTATAAAATGTATATCTCGTTCGTTAGACCTCCTTCAAAGAGAATAAAATCAAAATGAGACTACTTTAGAGCTATATATATACTGAACTCTAACCTAAAAAAATACTTTAATTAATTAATAAAAATTATAGTGGATCGCTGGTGAAACTGCGAGAAAAGCTAGTCATGGTATACTTTAATGCCTTTTTGGCAAAAATCCAAACATATTTTGTAGGGTAAAAAAAATTTTACCCTACAAAAATCATCCTGTATAATGACACTGAGGTATACTTATTGCTACATATAGAGAAGCTATCATATGCAATGGTCATGCTCCATTTTGTTAATATTCGCTGCAACGTTGAAATAACACGTAGGTGTAGTTTTTTCGCGATAAAAAGTCGAAAATACCGTGATTTTCATGGCACCTACGCGTTTTGTATTTAAGGGTAAACGTTCGGTTGGAGCGCGAAATTCAAATTTTATCACGTTTTTTGCAAATTGCAGCTGAGTTATAGGTCGTAAGTCATCAACATGTTATTTGCGGGAAGAATGGTAGTATATTTACTGATTAATAACAAAAGATATCATCAAAATATTCCTCCAAAGTATATTACTAACATATACGACTATTTCATGAAAATGTTACTAATATACCTATATAACTGAGCTCCAATTTGCAAAAAACGTGATAAAATTTGAATTTCGCGCTCCAATCGACGCCTCCACCTTAAGCAACTAAGTAAGTTTTTAAGGCGATGATAGCTCTCAGTGGTAGTGACGTCGGATGCTGCGATGAAGGTCGTCGAATCCTGCAATGAGGTTGAGCTTTCGGTGAAGGAAAACATCGTGAGGAAACCATAGCACGGTGGTAGGGCACTTTGTAGTACTAACCACCCAAGTTAAAATCTGTCGCCAAGCACCTTTCGGTGTGTTCCGACGGCTGCACTTGAGAGCCACCATCTTCGGTCACATCATCACTGACCACGGTGCGATTGTGGTCAAATACAGGCCTATACACAGAAAAAAAAAGCAACTCATTGAGAAGTTCAGTCGGATGGCTGCACTTGAACGGAGCATAGAAGTTGTGTGTGGCGTCTTCTCTATACGTAGTAATAAACCTCTGTGGTTTAAGATAAATATATATACTCTTTTGTGTGAGTAAATTTCCTAATTCATGGATCTCCGCTTTCAGTTTATCACTTACGACAACAAAACAGACAACATGTAAATTTTGAGCCCCCAGAGCCCCACTTCAATTTGTCAATCGTACTGCATATCCATTTTTAGCAACCGAATCCCTACAACACCCCTAAGCCGATGATATAAGGTTCATATTGAACTGACAAATCGCTAGGGGTTACGAAATGGAAGTATTTAAAAAAAGGGGTAAAAGTATTGCTGTTCTGTTTGACTGGCTCTAATTTGGAGCGGCTTTGAATACATGGCATTGTTAGTTATTGTGAAATACTCTTTTTTAAAACTCAGAGCTTCCCTGTGAGATTGAAACAGAAATGACGAGATCCGCAGGCAAACCAAAGTAACCGACATAGCCCGAAGAATTTCCAAACTGAAGTGGCAGTGGGCCGGGCACATCCCTCGTAGAACCGAGGGAAGACGTAGCGTGGGCAGGCCCCCCACAAGGTGGACTGACGATCTTGTGAGGGTCGCGGAAATCTACTAAATCATGAAGATCCTTGGGGAAGGCCTTTGTATAGCAGTGGACGTCTTTTGGTTGACATGATGATGATGATTCTTTTTTGAAGCTTGAATACTAATTTGTATAAATAAATGTCATATACATAGGCATACTAGTTGTGTAGTTTCACCCACAATCCCCTATTTTACCCCGTTAAGAGCGGATTTAAAAAAAATCTTTCATATTAAATGCACAAGGATCACACCCTTAAAATTTCAAGTTTAAGGTGAGCGGTTTAGGATCTGCGCTTAGTTTAGTTAGGATGATATGGCACCGTGTGATGAAAGTCCTAATTATTAATCCCAACAAAATCCTGATCTGTTTCTGTTTTCCCAATATATTCATACTGAGGTATATTACTACGTATAGAGATGACGCCACACATAAACACTATGTTCCGTTCAAGTGCAGCCATCGGGCCGCACTTTATTTACTTGCATAAGGTGAAAGCGACGGTTGGAGCGCGAAATTCAAATTTTATCACGTTTTTTGCTAATTGCAGCTGAGCTATAGGTCGTAAGTTATCAACATGTTATTTGCGAGAAGAATGGTAGTATATTTACTGATTAATAATAAAATAAATCATCAACATATTCCTCCAAGGTATATTATTGACATATACGACTATTTCATGAAAATGTTACGTGTCTTCAGTGTATATTCATTGCATTCATGAGCCTAAAAGTAGATAACACTTTCATCCTACCAAATTGAGAAACCCCACATTAGCAATTCAAAAGCGTCAGTTTGCATAACCTCTCTAATTTATTTATTGCTAATACAAAGGTTTAGGAGAAGATAATTGATTGTAAATACGTACAGTAATCCAACTCGGGCTCGATGCAAATTTGTGGGGAGGCTGATACTATTTGTCAAAACAAAGTTCCCAAGTCACTTTGCGTTATCGTAGTTGCGCTGTTTGTAAAATGAGCTTTATGGTTTTGATGTGAAGGTTTTTTATAAATAGAAAAGAAAGAAAGATGTTTATTTTGGTCTCACAAAAACATAAGCATGGAATGTCATTGGTGCCGTGGAAGATGGGAAGGCCGTTGGTGTGGGATGCTACGTGCGTCGACACCCTTGCGCCTTCCCATCTTACAGACACGTCTGTAGCTGCCGGCGCTGCGGCTGCACAACAAGAGTGCCTCAAGCGTCGCAAATATGCTGGTCTACAGAGGACCAACATATTTTTGGCATTTGGGGTAGAAACTCTAGGGCCTTGGGGACCGGAGGCTCATCTTCTGTTCAAAGAGGTCTCCTATCGACTCATTCAGGCCTCTCATGACAAGAAGGCTGGCACGTATTTTGCACAAAGAATTAGCATTGCTATTCAGCGTGGCAATGCGGCCAGCCTTCTTGGCACGCTACCGCTAGGCAGCGATTTGGGACAATTTTTTTACTTATAAGTAGTTAGGTAGTAAGAAGTTTTTATTTTTATTTTTTTATGTACATATTTAATGTTAGTTTAGTTTAGATTATATAGTTTTAATTTGTATGTATATATATTTTATTTTAAGTAAGTTAATATATGTAAATATATATACAGTATTTTCAAATATATAATAAAAAATATGATACTCATAGAAGTAAATAAGCATAAAATGAAGCTAAATAAAACCGTTTAAAAAACAGATATTTTAACAAAATAACATGACATATTATGCAGTGTGAGGCCAACAAAGGCGCTCATCTCAGCATATGCTGCAACACTAGATGCTGCAGCGCTGGTTTTCAGACGGGGCCAAAAGTGAATAGGGAATATGCATGATTTTTTTATCGCATTTCTTAACAAAATATGAAAATACCGTTAAAAAGATGTCTAAAAGTGAAATTGAAATTAAAATCGGCCAAGAAACACGGAATATATAAGCATTTTAATTTTTTTTTTATCTGCATTCAGCAATTATCTGAATGAGATTTTCATATAGCAAAATTAAACATCATGCATATTGCAGACAAAAGGTTCACTCCTACTTACACTTACATACCACACAAACAACACAAACACATTATTATTATAAAGGTATTTAAGATCAACTTTTAACGTTAACTCAAACACTCAAATTTAATCAAGATAAAATTCTATAAAATACAAAATGGAGGTAGAATACAAAAATGTTCGTTAATATATTACAAGAGACGAAGCGCACTCGATCGCTCGAGCAAAAGTGCCCGACCCGTGGCTCGTCCCCACTCATAAAAACCACCCGTCAATGTTGCCAGTCATAGGTTCATAGACGGACGTAACCATAGAGTACACCAAACCAATAATCGGATAACTCAGAGTTGCTAACACAACGGATTATTAATACCAGAGAAACAAGTCCCATGTTAATAAAACCCAGCAAGAAAAGCATGGCATCTCATTCAACCGTGTTTAATTAACAATGTACAGTACGACAGTACGACAAGGATCTTTGGCATTTAAATGACATCGGCAGGAAGGTGCTCTTTAACTTTTAAAACTTTTTCTTTAACACCTCTTCTTACTACTTTTGGCATATTATTGTTTAAGAGGGTCTCTGCGTATGTCTCCGTGCCTTACTAAACTGACGGAGACAAGCGAGACAGGAGAGACGTAATTTTTAGTAAAAAAATATGGTTTTATGTTATTTAAAAAGAAACTAAACCTTTTTTTTTTAAATAAGAAAACTATTCCCTCTCTAATAGATTTCAGAATGTACGTTAATATTTTTCAAGTTATTTGGACGGCCCAAATAAGAGAAGAATGCATTCTTAGTTTTAAAAAGTGGCATATTTATGATTTTTTTCTGACGTTACTAATGACAAATCCCAATTTAAAAAAAAATATTCCCCGTCACATATTCTCTAGTTTAACATATATTTTTTTCCAAATCTCTTGGAACAAAGAATACAGAGAAAAACGCATTTCAGAATCATCATTTCACGTATAGCATCGCCTTAAATAACAAGCAAAAAAAACACAACATACAATAATGATAAGCGGACAGGGTGAACTCTAACAAAGTGACTCTTCAGAAGATAGCGGCCCTAGTTTTGATTTTGACCACGTGCCAAAATCGAAACTAACTCCGCTATCTGTGACTATACCATCTTTTGTGCCAAAAGATCCTTGTCGCACTGTAGGCGATACTTGTCTATTAGGTAAATATTGGGTCTACATTCCAACATGATATTTATTTATAATAATATAATTGTTGTAAATAAATGTATCTAATATTATAAAGAGGAAAGATTTGATTGTTTGTTTGTTTGCATTGAATAGGCTCCGAAACTACTGAACCGATTTGAAAAATTCTTTCACTAATAGGAAGCTACATTATTCCTGAAGGTTATAGGCTACTTTTTATCCTGCGAACGCGAGTGAAATCGCGCGGAACAGCTAGTTGTAAATAAAGGTAAACCTGTTGGAATAAACATACGTTTTTTTCAGGTCAGTTAGCGCAGTTGGTTAAGACGCCACCTATCATGCCGCTGGTCGTGGGTTCGATTCCCATCCAGGACAAACTTTTGTGTGCATGAACATGTCTGTTTGTCCTGAGTCTGGGTGTAATTATCTTTATAAGTATGTATTTACAAAAAAAAGTAGTTATATGTAGTATATCAGTTATCTGGTTGTCCATAGAACAAGTTCTGCTTAGTTTAGGATCAGATAACCGTGTGTGAAGAATGTCTCAAGATATTATTGTCCCAAGATACTATTATTCAGTAACTTCTTACCACCAGACTTTTGCTGCTGATTCTATAGATTTGATGGTTGGAAAAAATTAAATGATAGAACCTCAATATTACCTTTCCATGATGCGTCGTGTTGTCATGATGGACATCGATTAGCTCCGGATCTTCTGTGGATACATCATGTCCGTGTCTATGGGCACCATATTGTGGTATCTGAAACAATGGAATAAATATTTGAAAATGTATGTTCTTGAATTTTTTGGACACAGTACATGCAATGAAATTTCCTTGCGCGTCGCTTGCCGTATCACAGCATCAAAATCAAAAACTCATTTATTCAGTTTAGGCCCTAATAAGGCACTTATGAATGTCAACAGTTACAATTTTTAGACTCTACTACCGGTTCGGAATACACTTGAACTGAGAAGACTCCGGCAAGAAACTCAGCAAGGCTTCTTTTTTTTTTTGTGGATCTTTTTTTTTTCAATTTATGTACAGTTTTTATTTTAAATATACATAAACTTCATACAATTATCACTTGGCCAGGGGGCTGCAAGTGCAGAGGGCAGAAGTGCAGAGAGCTACTAAAACCATGTATTCTTGTTTTCTATGTAATGAGCCACCTTATAGTAGGCCTTGTCAATCAACTTGTGTTTAACATACTCTTTGAATTGCATGTCAGACGACGCTGTCAAAAAGCCGTGTGTGTGTGAATTTATGTAGAAACTAGTAGGTGAAAGACAATTGAAAATTGACAAGGCGATTGAAAATTGGTCATAACTTCCAAACTGCTGAGCGGATTTTTTAGAAACATATCTTTGAACACTCTCGATTAAGTCACCTTTCAACCAAAAAAATCTAAATCAAAATGGGTCCATCCTTTCAGGAGCTATGAGGCACAGACAGACCCGTCGTTATTGCGTCGGGGGTTAAAAATAAATTAGAAACACAAAGCCAATGAGGGCTGAACAGCTCAAGCATACATCCAGCATGTCACTTGCAGTACAAGTCTATTAAAAAACTTTTCATAACTTTATAAAGCTAAATAATAAACTCCATCACAAAAACAATTCGACTTTATTTAACTTTAAACAAAAAAAAACAACCCGCAAAAAACGAGCACTACGGATATTAAAATTTATACGATAATATTTTCAACTCGAATGCATAATATTGAACGAAAACATTGAATGAACCCGATGGTGGGCTGTTTGCTCGATCTATAAACTTGATGAAATGTAAGCGATATCGATGCAACTATTCAGTTTGGCTCGTGCATAATCGATTGATTCGATTCAGACGTTATCGAATTGCGACATTTCGATAACACGGGGGATAGAAATTGCAGACTCGGGATTATTGGATGCGATAGTGGTGCTATCTTTTGGAAGGAGTTCAAGTTTTAGAAAGGTTAGGCTATTTGTTACAGTCAGTGATTGAGTGAATGCGTTTTCGATATTAGACGAATCTCTTAGAAACGGATAATAACATAAAATATAAAAAAAAACTGTAATTAGGTACATAAATTCAAAATAAAAGATCCACAAAAAAATGAAGCGTCGCTGAGTTTGTTGCCGGAGTCTTCTCAGTTAAAGTGTATGTGGAACCGGTGGTAGAATCTATTGTAATGATTGTAACTATTGACGTTCATAAGTGCCTTATTAGGGCCTAAACTTAATAAATGAGTTTTTATTTGATTTGATTGCCTTTCCTATTCTAGCTACATCAAAAATTTGTCTTATATTGGTAGTATTATACTATCTACGAAATATATTCCACAGAGTAAAAATAAATCATCTGTTTACCATACAGTAGGCAAGTTGGGTAGAGGACCCTAACCTAATGTGCCATGAAATGGTCAGCGAGCTGGATAATGCGTCGGCGACCCTGTCCTAGCTTATCAAAAACAGCTACATCACTTACATAACTTGGTTGTCTTTAGGATTGAGTAGCTCTCCGTATAGCAATTTCTCCCGCAATCCGCGTTGCAAGGAATCTAAATATATATAAGGAAAGCGTGACTGACTGAAAGATCTACGAGTATCAAAAATCAAAATCAAAACTCATTTATTCAGTTTAGGCCCTAATAAGGCACTTATGAACGTCAAAAGTTACAGTTTTACAATAGACTCTACTACCGGTTCGGAATACACTTGAACTGAGAAGACTCCGGCAAGAAACTCAGCAAGGCTTCTTATTTTTGGTGAATCTTTTTTTTTTAATGATTGTAACTATCGACGTTCATAAGTGCCTTACCAGGGCCTAAATTGAATAAATGAGTTTTTGATTGATTGATTTGAGTACCAACGCGAATCGGGCTGAAATTTGGCATACAGATAGCATGTGCTCAGAAAAGATTTTTGAAAAATCAACCATTAAAATCGCGGGTATGGTATTTTTTGTACTTTGTTGACACTAAACTCCTGCAGAATTACTTGCAGGCATTAGCCAAATCGACTCATTCTAAAATCGAAGAAAACTCTTCACTCGAAAAAATTTATGAAATTATTTTTTTAACCCCCCATGCAAAAACGACGGGGTTTTATAAGTTTGACGTGTTTGTCTGTATGTGTGTGTCTGCCTGTAGCCTCATAGCTCCTGAACGGATAGACCGAGTTTGATTTAGTTTTTTTTGTTTGAAAGGTGACTCAATCGAAAGTCTTCTTAGCTATGTTTCAAGAAAATCCGCTAAGCCATTAAAAAAATATCACCAATTTTCTAGTGAGTTTCGGGGGTTTCTTTAAATTTCTAAAAAAACCATTCTAGTAAAACAACCTTAATAGGCCTGGGTAAATAGTCAGTAGAATCTCATCACAATTCACATAATATTTGGCCAACAGCCAATACAGACTGCGATCCAATAACTTTACCTGCCAAACGTAGAGGCTGCATCATATTTAGTCTGTGTCATGGCCTACTCCTATCGATTCACGAATGTAGATAAGATACGCTGGACTGATAATAACTTTGTATTTTATATACTTTCTACCTCTCCTCCCCGTCCCCTGTTTTACCTTAGGGGTTGAATATTGAAACCCTTAGGGGATGATTAGGTAGGTACTATACATCTTACATCTATATATATATAAAAGAAAGTCGTGTTAGTTACACTATTTATAACTCGAGAACGGCTGAACTGATTTGTTTGGTAGGGAGGTAGCTTAGAACCAGGAGAAGGACATAAGATAGGTAGGGGTAGGTAGGGGCAGGTAGGGGTAGTTAATGTAGGTAGGGGTAGGTAGTTAGGTTGGGGTAGGTAGGGGCAGGTAGAGGTAGGTAGGAGTAGGTAGGGGTAGTTTGGGGCAGGTAGGAGTAGCTACCTACTCCTACCTACCTCTACCTTGGGTAGTTAGGGGTAGGTAGAGGTAGGTAGGGATAGGTAGGTAGGTCCCAGTTTTATTTTTGTTCTCAGGGCAGGACAACGTCTGCGGGGTCAGCTAGTAAGTTATATAGTAAAGAAAGAAAGAAAGAAAGAAAGATTGATTTTTATTTTTTGTGCGCCACACAACGCATGTTACAAGATACAATCTTAACAAATATAAGTCATAAAACAATAAAAATTACAACTAATTATGAAAACAAGATTAGGCTGTATGGCTCTCAGCCATTGCCTTATTTTTTCACAGTTCATCTACACTATGGTCAATCTTATGTCTCTGGTAATAAGGTAGTATCAGGGACTTTTTGGCGGCAACTTACGAAGTGACGTTGCGTTTTCGTTTTATTTTCATAAAATCGTGTATTTTGAGTTTTATTGAATATTATCGGCGGTATTTTGTCCAATAAAGATCAATACAAGTGCACCAGTGAAGTGAAATGAAATGATTACGTGTATAGTGGCTTTTCAAGTTGTCTCAAGAAGTCCATGAAAAGTTTTAGTAGAACGACTACCATTGTACTAAAACCTAACTAAACTGACTGACTATGACTCGAAGAAGATTTAACATGACTTGAACTTTGAAACTTGACGATTGACGAAAATTTAATACATGAAGAATATAAAAATACCTACATTGATCAACTTGACACTGGCAAAATATACGAAGTGTGATGCCAAAATTAAAAAAAAAAAGGTAGTATCAAATAGAATATTATAGTTTTAAAACTCTCTTTTGAAAGCATTGCGCTAAACGCGTACCCTCCGACGCCAATATCAGATACACTATTCAGGTTCCTTAGATAATTAACCTATCTAGATAGAGAGTTCGCGCGTCTAAACGGTAAAAAAAATATCACTCAAGCTCGTTCCGCCCGCTCAGTAATGACACTGTCTTTATGAACTCATACTTTAATTAAAACTAGAGCAGCTGTTACAAAAGTATACCTAAATAAATTTAAAAAAAACAAGGTTTAAAAAAGCGCCTGCTCAATAATTAGTAGCAATAATTAACAATAGCACGTATTATCAACAACACTCCAGGCACCATCGGTTGACTGCCTTGAATTAATTGCCAATTTTTGCTTTTTATTTACTTTCGTATTTAATCAGCTTGATTTATTTGCTTTGTTTTTTAGATTATACAATAACATTATGGTATCGTTAATTTGAAAAGGTGACGTACTTTATTCTGGGATTAAAAATAAAAAATAAATGACTTTACCTATTATAAGGGCGCGTCCTCATTAGGCTCACAGTTAGTGGCAGACTGTTTACTTCGCTATAATTTTTAAATGTAGTGTCCATACCGCGCGTAATGTAGGTACGCAGTTTGCGGCGTTTCGCTTGCCGACTCATTCAGTGAGCGGCTGATTCACAGCGAACGATGCGAGCGATACATTTGTAATGTTATTGTTTTAATAAATGATAGTCACACTAAACTTGTGTATTAATTATTTTTTATTATAAAGTAGGTCTAGTACAGTATCCATCTTATTCTATATTCTAGTGTTACCAGGGTCGGTTCTTTAACATAATGCCAAGTCTTGTACCTAATCCTTACATCTCCCTTTTCTTCAAACAAATATAAAAGCTAAACATATTCCTTTAAATATTCAGGTTTCCTGATTTCCCTGCCTGACCTGCTATAGCATTTGTTACTTATGTCATTTTCAGCAATACTGATTTTATCATCAATATTATTATCTATTATGATATTTTCATTAGCACAATTTTGATTGTCAATGTTATTAGGTATCATGTCATCATTATACATTTCTAAGTTTTGATCTAAATCTACCTCTTTTTCTTTTTTAACAATCATTTTCTTATCATTTTTACTCTCAATCAAAAAATTTCTATTTCTATCAATAATAGTTCCATTTTCAGTTAGTAATTTATATGAATTAGGCCTTTCACATTGATTTATTACTTCTGCATAAACTAATGGTTTCTTATTTCCAGTTGTCACTACGACCTTTTGACCTTTAATTAAATCTTTAAGTTTTTTAACATTCTTGTCATAGTATATTTTTTGCTTGTTAGAATTTTCATATAATTTACTCTGTATATATTTATTTTTACAATCATCATTTATTTTAGGCAATAAACCTTGAATTTTTCGTCCCATTAACAATTCAGATGGAGTTTTAAAGTCTAAATTTGAAATTGGTGTAACTCTATATTCTAATAATGCTAAATATTTATCTTTCTTATCATAATCCGCTTTTTTAAATATATTTTTTACAGTCTGTATATACCTCTCTGCCAGACCATTCGACTGTGCATGTAATGGACTACTGGTAATATGATTAAAACTCCAATCCTTACAAAAGTTTCTAAATTTATAGCTAGAATAATTTGTTCCATTATCAGAATATAACTTATCAGGTATTCCATGTCTACTAAACACAGATTTCAATGCTTCAATAGTGCATTCTGGAGTTAAATTGTTTAACTGTACAACTTCAAAGTATTTACTAAAATAATCTACAACAATTAAGTAGTTATTATCTTTATAATGAAATACATCAGTACCTAACATAGACCATGGTTTATCAGGCATTTCTCTAATCATCATTGGTTCTTTACTATTATTATTTTTAAATCTGTCACACGTACTACATGATAAAACTTTATTTTCAATGTCTTTTGACATGTTAGGCCAATAAAGACATTCCCTAGCCCTGTTTTTACACTTTTCAATTCCCACATGGTTATAGTGTATTCTATTTAACATGTCCTCTTTTTGGCATTACAATACTGTTATTTTTTAATATTAACCCATCGTATAGATATAATTCTCCCCTACATGTATAATAAGACCTCAAACTATCTTTTACATTATATAAATTGTCAGGCCACCCTACTAGTATATACTGTTTTAATGTCTTTAATTCCTCATCTTTGTTAGTTTCTTCCTTAAATAATTTATATTTATGTTCTGAAATTGAAAAATTACATTTTACCAAACAAACTTGTGATTCATACAGCTCTTCTATATTACTATTATCATCTTCTTTATTCTTTACATCTCTTGAAAGGGTATCAGCTATTAACAATGTTTTACCAGGTTTATATTTCACATTAATGTCATATTTTTGTATTTGTAATCTCATTCTCTGTAACCTTAAAGGTATTTCACATAATGGTTTTTTAAATATAGATTCTAATGGCTTATGGTCACTTTCTATTTCTACAGTCATCCCATATATGTATTGATGGAAACGTATGCATCCAAATACAATGGCTAACATCTCCTTTTCAATTTGAGCATAAGCTTTCTGAGTGCTAGTCAAGGCTTTAGACGCATACGCTACCGGTAAATTATTTTGTAGCAATACAGCTCCAAGAGCATCTTTTGATGCATCTACTGAAACTTTACATTTTTTATTAGGGTCATAAAATTGCAAAACTGGTTGGGACATTAATATATTTTTCAACTCATTAAATGCACAATCATGTTCCTCAGACCAATTCCATTCTGTGCCTTTTTTTACCAACTCTCTCAATGGATTACAAACTTGTGACATGGCAGGTATAAATTTTGACACATATGTTATCATACCTAACAATCTTTGTACTTCCTTGACATTTTTAGGTTTTTCTAAATTCAATATTGACTCTACTTTTCTTTGATCAGGCTTTATGCCTTCACTACTCAGTATATGTCCTAAGTAAGTAATTTCTTTAATTCCAAATTGACACTTATCCAAATTAAATTGTATACCATTTTGTTCAGCTGTGTCTAAAACTTGCAATAAAATTTTATCATGTTCAAACTGATTTTTAGCATGAATTATCACATCGTCAATGAATACTTCACATCCTGCAATGTTCTGAAATATTTCACTATATTGCCGGTGAAATACTTCAGATGCTGATGACAGACCATAAGGTAATCTTTTAAAGCAATATCTACCAAAAGGTGTTGAGAATGCACATAACTTTGCACTGTCTTTGGACAACTTAATATGGAAAAATGCAGTTGAAGCATCTAATTTAGAGTATATTTTTGAACCAGCCATTTTAGCAGATACTTCTTCAAATGTAGGTAATTTAAAATGTTCTCTTTTTAAACACTGATTTAAATTACTTGGATCTAAGCATACTCTTAAATTACCATTAGGTTTTCTTACTATTACAATATTGCTAACAAATTCAGTAGGTTCGGTGATTTTTTCAATAATATTATTTTTTTCCATTTTGTCTAACTCTAACTTCAGTGGTTCATGTAATTTAATTGGTATACTACGTGGCTGTGCTATTTTCCTAATATTATTTTCTACTAATTTAATGTCATACTCAAAATTCTTTAATAATCCTAATTTATTTTCATTAAATATACTGTCTCTATACTTATCTATCAGTTTGTCATATTTATTATTTTCACTTATTTTATTTAAGTATTTTCTTTCTATTAAACCTAAATTTTTCACTGTTTTATCACCCAACACTGGGCATACTCCTTTTTGATCTATAACCTGAAATTCAAGGGGTACATTTTTACCATTTATTAATTTACAGAATATTTTAATTCTACCCATACATTTCAATGGTGTCCCATCATAGTTATATAAATTACAATTTGTCCTATCAATTTTATGTTTTAGATTGAGTTTTTCCACAATATTTGATGGTAGTACATCACAGTCACTTCCAGTATCAATTCTGAAATCTACTAACCTGTTATTTATTTCCAAACATTCATATTGAGATCTGTCTTTTATTTTATTAATACTGATTGATCCTAAAACATACTCATTTTCCTCCTCAAAATCGTCTTCCTTTTTAATCAATTGAACTGATTGGCACATCTTTGCATAATGACCAATCTTCTTGCATTTTGCACAATGTTGACCAAATGCTGGACATTTGAATCCATGTTCGTAACCACATCTTGTACACTTTTTTTTTTGTAGTGTTTATTATTTACTTCCTGATAATTCCTGCTATTATCTTGCTGATAATGTTTTTTTTGATATTGTTGCTGTTGTTGTACTCTATTTATATTGTTATTTTCTGTTAGATTCTTGAGATTTTTTGAAGCCATTTCGGCTGCTTTGCATAAGTTAATACATTGTATTAAATCTAATTTTGTTTCTTTAAGTAATCTTTCTTTCAAAGTAACATTCTGTATGCCTCTTATAATTTGATCTCTAATTAAACTTTCCTTTAGAGTTTCAAAACCACAATCATTTGCCAATGTTTTTAAAGCAGTCAAAAATTCACCAAATGTTTCAGTTTCCCGTTGTTCTCGTTGGAAAAATAAATGACGAGACATAGTTTCGTTCTTTAACGGAGTGCAATGCTTTTCGAATTTTTCTAAAACTTCCTCCATGGTAGCAGTTTTTTCGTTGATTTCAAAAGTATTATATAAATCGATTGCCTCCTCTCCCATGATATGGAGTAATAGCGCTACCTTTTCTTCCTCACTCATATTTTTCTTATTGTTACCTGATGCCTTATAAAAGAAATAAAACGTCTGCTTGAATTTCTTGAAATTTTCTTCCAAATTCCCTGACGCCAACATCAATGGCGGTGGTTGTTTTAGATTTTCCATGTTTACTCCTTATTTTTACGGTTCCTTTCTTAAAAATACTTTTACCGACTGCGCCATGTAATGTTATTGTTTTAATAAATGATAGTCACACTAAACTTGTGTATTAATTATTTTTTATTATAAAGTAGGTCTAGTACAGTATCCATCTTATTCTATATTCTAGTGTTACCAGGGTCGGTTCTTTAACATAATGCCAAGTCTTGTACCTAATCCTTACACATTACTTGAACTACCGATAAAATGCTCAGTCAGTTAGCGGATAGTTTGCCACTACGGGTCAAAGTTAACTTAACTATTACCATGCTTTGATCGTAGTTACTTTGACGATGACCGATCTCCTTCGGTCGGTTATGGTTACGGTTAAAATTTTAGTCAACGTGACACGAGCAACCCAGTTTGCTTTCTTTCGGCGGTTAAAGTTAATTATAACCGTAACCTAACTATAACCTTACTATGACCGCGCTTTATGCAACCGAATCTAAATGTGCGCCTAAAGCGTTATCCACACATGTCCGGGTACCCGGCCCTGCCGTGCCGGATCAGGGCTATCCGTGTTCCGAGTTGTTCGTTATACTATGATTTATCCGGACACCCCTGACACAGAGCTGTGTGAACAAGCTCGTACTAGATGTATGTAACCGATTTTTTCCCCGTCCCTGACGGAACACGGCAGGGCCGGGTCTCCGGACATGAGTGGATAGCCCTTTATGAAGACACGCCCTAACATAGTATATAAATCTATGGCAACTGTAACCATAGCAACCAAACAACCGCCTCATAGTAACGCATATTTTGTCAATACCAATTTTCAAGCAAGCATACGAAATAAGAAGGCAACAAAATGGTAATCTTCCACGTTAAAAGAGGTGACGAAAGCCAATTTCTATATGAGACTGATGTTGAAAAACCCGTAGATGATGTTGTGAAAGACATCGTTGCTATTTACAATGGAAGACTGAAAGTGACGAGAATTTGCTATGAACTGGAGGAGTTACAGAAACATGGGACTTTCCTGCCTCCTGAAATGCAGGGCTTAAATGATGATCAGGTACTTATAATTCTGGAATTGGGTTGGGAATTGGAAGTGGGTTCGAATCCTACAATGAGCTTGAGCTTTCGGTGAAGGAAAACATCGTGAGGAAACCATAGCACGGTGGTAGGGTACTTTGTAGTACCCTACCTGGCTGGCTATCACCCTCAAGTTGAAAATTTGTCGCCAAGCACCTACTGGTGTGTTCGGGCAATTGCACTTGAGAGCCAATTTACCTTCTCGGCATCGTAACAGGTCAGCAACACATTGGCAATATCTCTGGTATTGCCAATGGCGATAGGCAACGGTAACCACTTACCATCAGGTGGGCCGTATGCTTGCTTGCTACCTTAGTAGTACAAAAAAAAACTGCTTTTGTATTATCACCAGCATTATTATTGTCTTTCAGGCCAAAGATAGTAAGTAGGTATACCTTCCCACAAGAGAATTATCTTTTTAGTTTTGGTGTTCAACCTTCTCAGAAGAAGTGATGGATAGAGATTTCTATTCTTATTATAGGTTCTCTATTCATCTCTTCGAGGGTAAAAGAAACGGTAGATCAAAAACTATATTGTTCGTTTAAATTGATGCAAGGATTGATGATTACGATAAGTACATCAGACATCATGGATTTAGGGATAGACTGAATCGATATCGTACGTATAACTCCTGAGCTTGACCATATGTAACATATTTTGTCTTGCTACGCGAAAATCGGAAATATTTTGGTGTGTATATGTGTCCATAAGGCTTATATTTAGAAGAAAACCTGCATCATTGGGTAGCGTCGTTCGGATGTTCGAAGTCAGTCTGTCCATGACTTATTCTTGTTTGGCAGACATATTACCATCAATAAAAGCCGAGCATTTGAATAAGTAGAAGTAAGATCATCTTCTAAAAGAAGATAATAATACCGAGATGCCATTTGAATTGTTAACATCCAAATTCTTTCAGATAACAGAACTTAAACTCGAAGACCCATGGGCAAAACGATGTGCCCCTCAAGGCTATGTTTTTGAAAAGGATGATATGGGTAGACGATGTGGTTTGGCCCCTCCTCCTCATATGCAGGAGGTTTTGAAAAAAGCTGCTGAAGCTGCTAAGGAATTTATTAGTAAGAAACACGTAAGTGACTTTAATGTTTGGTTTGACCGTTTGACTAAGTATAGTTGCAATATCCCGTAGCATTAGAATTACAGCTACGGTGTTCCCCTGCCTGTAGTAAAAGGCGACTAAACGGCGACCTTTAGGGTTGTGGGCAATCGGGGCGGGGGCCCTGTGCGTCCAGAAGCGATCCCAAGGAGGACGTTAGGTCGTTGTGGTCACGATCCATCGTGCGATAGCACAGCGTGGGTGCTAGGGGGAAGTATCACGCTTCCCCCGGGACCGGCTATCTGGTGTAGCGCAGATGGCGACCATCGGCATAACCTGGCTGCTCCCCCCGGGGCGGTTGGGTATCCTATGAGGATTTCCCCACAAAAAAAAAAAAAAAGTATAGTTGCAAAACTTATGGATTCTTAAGCTTGTTTCAAATGTACCACAACACGTGGGCAGGCGCTAATTTGTTTGAACATTAATAGTTAAATTCACACTGACCATAATTATGGTCATATCTCATATGGTCATATGGTCATCAATTATCACGCATGTGATAAATCAACTACATCACAGCTACGTCCACGCAAGACTCATCTCACTAAAATCTAGAGTTTTCAACGTTTTTTTTTTTGGTTAATACCTTTATTCTTAATCCAGGTGGATCTTCGCAAAGCTCTAACCCAAAAAGACGTAGCTCGCGCTTTAGACGAACTTCTTGGAGCAACAAAGATCGTCTTTCCAGCTGGTCTCCCACCCCATGACCCTGTTCGAATGGAATTAGACAATGTTGAAGATTTGTCAGGGACGCAAGCAGCTCAGGAAGTGATTGATCCTTCCAGGGCTTGCTTGTGGACTTGTGGAAAGAAGTTTATTGCTGGGAATCTTTTGAAAGATCATTTGGGTATGTACAGGTATAGCTTCGAACCTCGTATTTACAAGACACGTAGATTTAAATCTTTTGGATTTATGTATAGTGTATATTTTTGAAAAACACAATCTGGTTTTCAGTGGTAACTTCAGTTTCGAAGCTCTTCCTATCGGCTTTATTAATATTATCTGAGTTAATAAAGATGTCTTCTGGTATTTTAATTTACACTTTTTATTTAATTTTAGATCACTACATAGTATAAAACAAAGTCGCTTCCCGTCTATCTGTCCCTATGTATGCTTAGATCTTTAAAACTACGCAACGGATTTTGATGCGGTTTTTTTAATAGATAGAGTGATTTAAGAGGAAGGTTTATATGTATAAATACATGCATATTATAGCACAGAAAAGGCGAGAAAAACCGTGCGAAGCCGGGGCGGGTCGCTAGTAACCAATATACCTGCGTGGATATCACGTCATATCAGTTTTTTTTTTGCAATTGGTTTAAAAACAATAATCGGACTATCGTAGGAGTAAAGGAGTAGGCCCTCAGAAACTTATTTTGGAGTGAAAAATATGTAATTCTTTAGAATATAAATTATTAAATTTAGTGCTGGCTAGTCATGAAAATTCCAAAGCGTCTAGAAAGTTTTTTAACTAGTACCTATAATTATCAATAATAGTTCTAATATTATTATCTTTAAAATAAATAAGAAATCATGTTCAAACAAAGCATTCAGAAAATATAAATGATTTAACTAATTAATAACTTGTTCTAGGCAAAAATAACAAAACTAAAGTAACGGTGAAACTCTGCTCCAACGCTGAAGGAGCTCCTGGTAGAGAACCTGTCATGTCTGAGGATGAACGCAAGCAGTTGATGCTGCATGCCTACAGAAAGCAGGAAGAGTGGAAGAAGCTGGAACAGGATGATGACGATAGCTACATGGATTCTAAGTGGGCTGATGGCCAGAATCTGAAGAGGCAATTCCATGGAATGAATGATATTTCTTGGAAGCCTGCTGCTCGGAAGGCCAATTAGAATGATTTCTTGATTCAGTTCTAGTGTTTATTGTTTATTGGAATAATGTGTGTTGTCTTTTATTTAGATGGTAATTAAAAATATGTAGTCAAAGAGCTGTTTACAGTCATAATCATCATCATCATATCATATAGTGGGTCAAAACCGATTACGCTACCGTCCTCGACGGCGAGGACCGCCGCGACGTCCCAGTCAGTCTCGTCCCGTTCAAGCGGCCCGAGCTGCCATTAGTAATCCGACCGCCCCCAATTAGTCGTAACTCGTACAAAGTCCTCCCCTTCCCCCGGTAACGCCCTGAGCCGAGGTTCGTACCCCACTCGGGGGTGCCCTCAGGCGTTACCTAAATGTCACCTAAATGTTATCCGGCTGAGAGCTCTCTGCGCTCGCCGATTGTCCGGTAAGGTTGGAGCAGCCATCAGAGGCTACCAACTTTAGTCCTTTAAAAAAAAAAAAAAAAAACATATAGTGAAGAGAAGTCTGCACTTGAGAAATAGAATGAAAATAATGTTTGTTACTCTTTCACCCAAAAACTACTGAACAGATTTGGATGAAATTTAGAACACATATTTTATAGCCTGCATTAACATAGGCTACTTTTTATAAACATAAGATCCCTCGGCAACGCGGGTGAAACCGCAGAGCGGAAGCTACTATTTCAAAATACAACTGAAAGTTTCAATTTTAGAAATGTTATCGTAGAATTCCTATTTATCATCACAAAATAAAACTTCCTCAATAAGAAAATGCCAAGACCTGATGAATACACACACTTTTCACAAAGAATAGGTAGTACTGATATTGCTAATGGCGATAGGTAACGGTAACCACTTACCATCAGGTGGACCGTCTACCTGCTTGTCAACCTTCTGACATAAAAAACATGGTGGTGAGTCTGTCATCATCTTATTTGGGTACATTGCTTTCAGTCTCTTGATACATTTACAATCTTGTAAATGTAACGCGTGTCCAAGGCCAGATTTTCAGTCAATTTACTGAGAACAAAATATTTTTCCCGACTAATATTCTTGGAAAGTAAATCCTAATTTTCTGAAAGCAATTTTTTGTCCCTAGACTAAACTGTTATTTACTTTACCTTAAAATGCTGTCGACTTAATAAAATTACTGAATGTTCATCTTAATATGATTTTTTTTTTGGAAATTGAGTTTATCGTCAAAATCTTGGTCAAACAAAGCCATTTATAGTGATAGACATGACAATGCAAGTAAAATTGTAGGCACTCCTCAACATACTGCTTCCCTATTTCCCGCGGTTCTCGCATTCGCGGGATAAAAAGTAGCCTATAATCTTCGGAGATAATGTAACTTCCTATTAGTGAAACAATTTTTCGAATCGGACCAGTAACTCCAGAATTAGCGCGTTTAAACAAACCTCAGCCTTATTATTAGGTTTATATATTTATATACAGATTAGTATAAATAAAGATAGATAGATACAAAGATATTTTAAGAAAGAGGCGATTTTTTTTGTGAAGATATCTCCAATGCCAGTGTCAATGAAAATTTATATCTCTACTACTAAATAATTTAATCTCAATTTTGTTTTAAGTCCGAAGATTGACAAACAGTGTGCCAATTCCGCTAATATAAATTACAACAGTTGACATCCTATTTAGATCCAGTTAAAGTTCGCTTCCAATCCAATTCAAATTTTATTAAAAACGGTATTCCACAAAATAAACGAAACCGAACCACGATTGGATTATTATGATTAGATTGTAATCGTTGTTGCCCTTGGTAACCGAAACATCGTTCGTTCATCGTTGTCAGATTATTAGTGGAATACGAAAACGTGCAAAAGTAGTCATTCAGCTGCGATCCAATTGTAATCTAATCAAAATTTATTAGTGGAATCGCCCCCAGGTTGATAAGGAGTCAGTGTAATGTAGTATAATATATTTTCCATTCAACTTTAACGTCAAATATTTGTACAACAAAAATTTCTAAGAATCCCTGAATATTGTGCCCTATTTTACACAACAAAAACATTATTTCTATTTGGTTGGGCTCGACGGAAGGCAAGTTATTAGTACCATGTGATGTATGAGCATTAACTGAGAACTTGCCCTGGGCGACATACGGCTCATTTGTTTTGATAGCCAAGCATATTTTCGTATGCTCGGTGGCGCAAAAACGATCGATACCCCGACAATTACAGATTTATTGGAGCGAGACTCAATTGATTTGTATTTTTTTTAAGTTAGGTGGAACATTTCATGAGTGCCTTATCAGACGGCCTTCTCACACTCACACGATAGACCAATCATCGTTGTCAAATTATTGACCAATAGAATTGCACAAAATTTACGTCGCGTCAGTTTGCTGCAATTCTATTGGTTATTGATTTTCGGAGTAGTGCCCTTTGTCTCCGTAGCATGGCAAGCGCAGAGTCGAGTTCTCAACCAATAATAATCACGGTTTCATTTATGTATATTTAACACTGTAATTACATAAATAAAAAAAAAAAGATCCACCAAAAAAGAAGCCTTGCTGAGTTTCTTGCCGGAGTCTTCTCAGTTCAAGTGTATTCCGAACCGGTAGAGTAGTAGAGTCTATTGTAAAACTGTAACTTTAGACATTCATAAGTCCCTTATTAGGGCCTAAACTGATTAAATGAGTTTTGATTTTGATTTTGATTACGTCATATTGATATGATTTCATTGGCCAAAGATTCGAATCTTCTCTAGTTTACGCATGCCATGCTGGTCAGATATAGTGCGACAAGAATGTTATGGCCGTTGAAAGACATTGGTACGAGGGCGCTTTAACTTTCAATCTAATAATATACTGGAAGTAATAAGAAGAGATGGGAAAGAGGTAACAAGCAAAAACAACACAACATACAACAATGATAAACGGACAGAGCAAACTCTCAAAAAGTGACTCTTCACAAGATAACGATAGTTCCGATTTTGGCCACGTAATCTGACACGTCCTTGTCACACTTCTGACAGCCAATGTTGCAGTTTGAATAGGGATGATGACTGGGTAAAAATATTAATTCTGTTTAGTCCGTCAGTTAGGTTCAAACCCCGATCCCTTAGACTAGGATTCTTCAATGCCAATGGCATTAAAGGTCAACGTGATGATATAGCAAACTTTTTGCATACTCATCAAATTGACGTCTTCCTAATACAAGAGACCTTCCTCAAACCAAGCCACAGAGACCCAAAAATTGCAAACTATCAGATAGTTCGCAATGATAGGCCCGATTCAGCCCTAGGAGGCACCCTCATTTACTACAAAAGGTCCTTGTATTGCTCCCCTATGGATCCTCCCCCCTCGCTTCGATGCATTGAAGCTTCGGCCTGTAGGCTCGGCATGACTGGACATCAACCCATCATACTGGTCTCAGCCTACATATCCCCAAATCGCGACAATACGTCACTTACCAGTGACGTCAAGACCATTTTTAGCATGGGGAACTCAGTCATTTTGGCGGGTGACCTAAACGCGAAAAGTACCCTCTGGAACTGTCACTCGACAAATCCCAGAGGTGTTATATTGGAATCCCTCCTCGGGCCTCTTAATTTGGACATAATAGCGCCGCTAGAACCCACCCATTTCCCTCACAACGTGACTCACAGACCAGACGTACTTGATGTGGCGCTGCTGCAGAATGTGAACTTACGTTTGCACGATGTAGTAGTGCAACATGAATTGACCTCAGACCACAGACCCGTGTTCTTAGAATTTACGCCGCGCGTAGGTCCCCCAGATCCGGGTCAACCCTCCCCCTCAAAGATAGTGACGGATTGGAACAAACTGGGCGAAAGCCTCAAGTCAACCACATCCGCTCACCTCGATCAGATCCCGGACAGCCTCACCACCGCGGAAGAAGCTGTTAGCGCGATCGACTCACTCACAAGTCACGTGCAATCGGTAATTACCGATTGCTCACGGACAGTGCCAGTGGAGAGTGATCTCCGCATGCGTTTGCCCGATGACGTACGTGACCTGATGAGGGAGCGAAACGCCGCCACTCGCGCTTACGACAAACACCCTTGCGATTCTTACCGCGTCCGGTTGCGGGCGCTTCAGCGTGCCGTCAGGGCACGCGTAGACGAAGTACGTCAATCCCGCTGGGACCAGACAATTAGTGAATTAGAACCTTCCCATCTAGCCTTTTGGCAACTCTCGCGTGCTCTGACTAAAGACACGGTGGCCCCTATGCCCCCACTAAACAGGCCCAACCTCCCTCCCGCTTTCGAGGACGAGGAGAAAACCGAATGCCTCGCCGAAAGTCTTGAGCTTCAATGCACTCCCAGTTCCCTCCCGATTGACCCGAGTCATCTGGAGGAAGTCAACAGAGAAGTAGAAATGAGAACCGCTCTCCCGATACCTCCTCCCCCCCTCAATGACGAGGATGACCCCCTCCCTCCCGTGACCCCTGATGAGGTTAAATCGATCATTAGGAAACTCCATCCACGGAAGGCCCCCGGCTCGGATAAGATCACTAACAGAGTGATCAAACTCTTCCCCGCCCACCTAGTAATGCTCCTAACATCCATCTTTAACGTTGCCCTTTCATGCAACATTTTTCCACATCAGTGGAAAAATGCTCATGTCATAGGGATCCCCAAGCCCGGTAAACCAAAATCTGAGCCCTCCAGTTATCGTCCCATAAGTCTACTCAACGGCATGGGTAAGATTTATGAGAGAATCATTCATACCCGACTCCAAGCGTATGTAGATAAAAATAAACTCATTCCCGACGAGCAGTTTGGTTTTCGAACCAAACACTCTTGTGTTCAACAAGTCCACCGTATTGTCGAACACATCACTTCCAAGTACCAACACGGTTATTTGACGGGGGCTCTGTTCTTCGATGTCGCAAAGGCATTCGACAAGGTCTGGCACAACGGCTTAATCTATAAGCTATTCACCATGGGTGTGCCACACAGACTCGTGCTCATCTTACGAGACTACCTGTCGAACCGCCAGTTTCAATATCGCATTACAGGGGCCCTCAGTTCCCCCCACCCCATAGGTGCCGGAGTCCCTCAGGGCTCGGTTCTAGCCCCCATCCTCTTCTCCCTCTACACGAGCGACATCCCCTTATTTAATAAAGTCAAGATAGCACTCTTCGCGGACGACACCGCCGTTTTTACATCCGGTAGATCCCCTCAAGCCATCGCCAAGAACCTCCAATCTGCGACCAACGCCCTAGGCGCCTGGTTTCGGAAATGGAGGATTGAAATCAACCCGACAAAGAGTCAGGCGGTTCTATTCAGTAGAACTGACCGTAGACGCCGACCCCCCTCCCCCAAGCCCATCACCCTATTCGGTGACCCGATCCCTTGGGAAAAGGAAGCCAAATATCTAGGAGTGATTCTTGATGATCGATTAACCTTCGCAGCACACATAGAGCGGGTACGCGCGCGCGCCGCCTTTGTGTTAGGTCGCCTTCATTTCCTTTTGAATAGTAAATCTAAACTTGCTCTAAAAAGCAAAGTCAGACTCTATACCGCGTGCATCCGCCCAATCATGACCTATGCTAGCCCTGTGTTCGCCCAGGCTAACCCCCGCAAGATCCATAGACTTCAGGTTATACAAAACCGATTCATGCGCAAAGCCACGGGAGCCCCCTGGTACATGCGCAACGAAAACCTTCATATCGATTTAGGACTCCCCACCATCAAACAGTTCATGAAACGCGCTTCACGCCGCTTTTTTGATACCGCGGTAAACCACCGTAATCCGCTCATAGTACAAGCCGCAACCTACACCCCTTCGAAAATCTCCCGTATCCAACGACCAAGGCAAGCCATCAGCGAGCCGGACGACCCTATCACCATCGCTCAGAATGCAGCTCTCTCAGCTCGCGAAACCAACACACAAGACACTACACAAAACCGACTTCCTCGGTATCGTCCTCGACGGCGAGGATCGTCGCGACGTCCTACCCAGTCTCGTCCCGTTCAAGCGGCCCGAGCTGCTCCCAGTAATCCGACCGCCCCTAATTAGTCGTAACTCGTACTATGTCCTCCCCCTCCCCCCGGTAACGCCCTGAGCCGAGGCCCGTACCCCACAGGGGGTGCCCTCAGGCGATGTTACCAAAATTTTTCTGTCCGGTTGAGAGCCATCTGCGCTCGCCGATTTGTCCGCGTACGGGTGCCGTAGCCACCTCTGGCTAGCACCTTTGTGTCCTTTCAAAAAAAAAAAAAAAAAAAAAAAAAAAAAAAAAAAAAAAAAAAAAATCAGTTAGGTTATCAAAAAATTTTATATTTTATCAAAACAATAAAAAAATACAAGGCATCAAAGTTCAGGAGTGGGGGCTTGTGACGTCATCTCTCTGTAAAAAGTGTACTAAGACCTGACGTCACCACGAAGACTGTCGGACTAATTAGATTTTGTCATCATCCCAATTATGTAGATCTTCCATGTTGACCATTCGACACAGCCGTGTGTATCACAAGCTATCACAACTCGTTCGTCATTCTTACAATTCCTTTATGCGTGATCATTCTCTCAGAGCCAGCATTATCCATCATGTTTGCAGACATGAAATCTAAGGAGTCACTCACGAGGATGAAGCCATTACTGCTAGAATAATTCAGACTAGATTCCGCCCCGCGGTTTCACCCGCGTTCCCGAGGGATCTTATGTTTTCCCGGGATAAAAAGTATCTTATATCTTAATCTAGGTTATAAACTATCTTTGTTCCAAATTTCAACCAAATCTGTTCTGTAGTTATTGCGCATTTATAATATTAGTAGGAAGTTATATTTTATGTTGATCGAGGAACGGAGTTAGTCAACTTTTAAAGAGATCATTAAGGCTAATAACCTGGACGATTTGTTCATACAACCAAGTACTCAAAGCTTAGGGTCCCGAGGGTGGGATTAAGAGGAGAGCGAGGACTTTATGCTACGAGGATAGTTGTTTTATTATTTTAATTTAAAATGATTATTAAAAGCATCGCAGTCGCTTACGATGGGGCTCATAGGCTCAAGGTCACCCAAAGAGTAATCGAGGCTATGCTTGGAGTTTCTCTGCGAGATCGAATCAGAAATGATGAGATCCGCAGGCGAAGTAAAGTAACCGACATAGCCCGAAGAATTGCCAAACTGAAGTGGCAGTAGGCGGGGCACATCGCTCGTAGAACCGACGGCCGCTGGGGTACGCAGCGTGGGCAGGACCCCCACAAAGTGGACCGATGATCTTGTGAGAGTCGTGGAAAACTGCTGGATGCGAGTAGCGCAAGACCGGCCATCGTGGAGATCCTTGGGGGAGGCCTTTGTCCAGCAGTGGACGTCTTTCGGCTGATATGATGATGAATATTTTCATGCTCTTGTTAAGTTGTATCTTATTTTTTTATAAACCAATAATAACCTATGTCAGCCGCGGTTTCACCTGCGTTCCCGGGATCAAAGTAGCCTTTACCTTAATGTAGCTTCCTATTAGTGAAATATTTTTTTTAATCAGACTGGTAGAACCAGATACTAGCTCGTTCAAGTAAAACTGAAGAGTTTGTTTGTTTGAACTGCTAATCTCCCGAGTTACTGGTCCAATTTAAAAAAACCGATTACATTATCCCCGAAGGTTATAGGGTACTCTTTATCCCGGGAACACGAGTGAAACCGCGGGGAACAGCTAGTTAGTGTATAAGAAAAACCTATAGAATCAATACTTATCTGTACGAGGCCACATTAACCTTTATTTAGGTTGATATATAAATCGGTTATTTTTTTCCCCGCCAACCCCACAAACTCAATTGTCTGAGTAAAGCGGGTCAGGCGAAATTATCAATATCTCAGAATCGGCGACCCGACGGGAAAAATCTGCAGTAAGCAGACCGCACGTGATGGCAATAACTGAGATTGTGCTGCCTTTAGTCAGTTTGCGAGTTGCTTGAGCGAGTCCATTGGTTTTATTTGAAGCAGAATTTATGTTTTAAGGTTTGATTATATTTATTCAAATCTAATTGAAGATGAAATGGAAGTCATTGATGAGATGCTTCTTATTTTTGAAGTGAAAACTGAAACTTAAATTCGACCTGATCGAAAATTCGTAAGACGGAGAGAGAGTAGACCGCCGGCGCGGCGTAGGAGAGGAAGTAATATCCCCCTCTCTTTCTAGCGCGCGGCGAAAATGTATGCCTGCTCCTGCTGTTTTTCACTTCTGCCGGCACTCCCGGATTGCAACCCGTTGTTTTGCAGCTACCTAGTATTTATAATCGTTGGCAATAAAACATCAAATTATCGTTTACTTTAAAATTGATGTTATGGTATCAGGGACGCGTACGAGTAACCTACCTATCCAAGAAGTGGGGTCCTGGAGACCTGTAAAACAGGTTGTCAAACCTTAGTACGGGCTCCAGTCCCCACAACACATATTATTTTAGCTTCGAAATTTAAGACATATTCCTACTTTAATTTGTATTGTGGAGATAAATAAAGATTATTATTATTATTATAGCTTTGCTTCTGCGCTTGCTCTCTCACCAGCACGCCGATCGCTAGTGACCGCGACGTAGGTATCACTCACGCGGGTTACTGACTACTATTCTGTCCATGCTTTGCCGATTACAAGTCGGATAAAAAATATCAACAAGTGCTGAACAATAGGGTAGTTGACTGACATATCAAATCAGCTACTTTTTATTAAATGTCAAAACGATAGTTTATATGGAATTTTGTACGAGATACACTATGACGTCATAGTTTCACAGCATCAAATGATCTACTCTTAGTGGTTATACTGGTAATTAAAAATCATAAAAAGCATTAAATGTACAACATATTTGATGTTTCCACGTGTTTTTAGATGTTTTATGCCTTAGTTAGTGTTTGGTCATATATTTTTGACACTGTCAACTAGCCTATTAATATACCTACCAGTTCAGGTGGTATTTAGTAATGAGACTGCTTAAATTCATGTAACAGATTTTTTTGATATCAAATTTTGATTAAAACATATTCAACTAAAAGAAACAGCATGATTTTAATATTAAAGTAAGCTTCATAGGAGAGTTTGTAGGAAAGTGACGTACCACAGAATGAACCAAGTAACTCCCCTGTCTGAATGCACCATGATTTCTTGGCACGTCTGAAACATCACGTAGACGCACTTACTGTGATATAATTATACGTCGAGCCGAATTTGCGAGCTTCCCGCCCTGATATTCAATTTTACAACTCTATGTCATAAATCTGAGGGAATAATAATGCAAGTGAGGTAACATTGAGGCTATTAATGATGGAATATTAGGGGAAAGCCATGGCGATGCTATACGTGAAATGATGATTCTAAAATGCGTTTTTCTCTGTACTCTTTGTTCCAAGAGATTTGGAAAAAATATACCAATGTTAAACTTGAGAATATGACATGTGAAGGGCAATAGTTTTTTTTAAAAATTGGGATTTTTCAATCATCAATGTAGCATCTCTTTTTTGTTGTTATTATTTCTTTATTTGACTTTATTTTGTTTTTTTATTTATAGTTAGGTAGTTTGTAGTTTTAATTAGACATAATATTTATGTACATTATTAAGTGAATCATGTTAATTAGATAATTAAAAAAAAAAAAAGTATGTTACTATATTTCATACGAAATTTGATTCCGTTTTTGATTACCTTTGATTAGAGCTTTTCAGACTTCGACTAGGTCTGATAATCATAGTAAATTATTGTTGATTTTGGCCGATGAAATCATAAAGAAAGAATGAAATCATCGAGGGTTTTAATTTGATATTGTTTTTCTTTTGACATCAAAGTTGGTATAGTATGACACAACTTAGATGAAGCATCGGCAAAATTCGTAAAATCTATCATTCCCGAAGAGAGTTCGCTTACAACATTACTCATGAGTTAAAAAATGATCGGCGAAAATGATCTTGTTGAACGGTGAATGGCGCGATAATGAATGATTTTTATTAGTTGTGTAAATCGGAAGTGAAGTGTACGAAAATGAATTGCCGATGCTATATCAAAGTTGTGTCATACTGTATCAACCACAAAACTAAAAGTAATCATCCTGTATAATGCCAAATAGATTTTCTTTCCCTATCCTTTCCTCAGCTGAACTTCTTATTCATATTTAAATCTCAACTCTTTTCTGTTATTAAAACAAGAAAATATTTTTTAAACAAGAAATTGCAAACAAAATTGTGAATTGAAAAGTTGAACACTTTTGATTACCCTTTTCAACGAGTTTTTCAGTGAAAGAATAGTAGTTTATGATACTGTTGCATAATAGGGGTTATTAACTACGAGTGTGAGTTTAAGTACCGAGCCGTAGGCGAGGTTCATAATAGTATCACACGAGTTTTTAATACCTAATTATGTGCAGTATCATACAGTACATTATCTAAAAAAAAAAAAAAAAAAAAAAAAAAATGCTATTTTTGTGACATTTTTGGTCAAAATGATATGTGTAGGTAAAAACAATAAAATATAATCATATACTTAATCAAATCCGTGTTGCCAACTCCCCAAAAATTCTTACCTCTAAAGTTCAAGTTACAAAATTTGTGACATTGTCATCGTCAAATTGAATTGATACTGATTGATTATACTATTGATAGGTCCAAAGTGTACTTTAATAGAAAAAAAGTTATTTTATAGCATTATCTTGGGAACAACAACTGTACTATAATGAATCATTATACACGGGTGTGTCTAAAGTGGCTCATTAAAGTAATGATTTTGATTTCATAATAAGAACATTACGATATGAGAGTAGATAAAATATTATATTGCTATTTGCTAGTCCTGGTTACCGGTGTGTTCCGTCAGCTGCACTTGAGGATCACTTGACTTAAAAAGTTTTATATACTTTCCTTATATCAGTGACATTGGTGCCGATTCTGTTGTTTACGAACTAAAATAAATTTAATCTCACTATATCTCTTTCTAATAGTAAATATAAGAAAGGGATGCAAGATATTTTAGTCCTGTCAGTTTAATCCGATCACACATTTCAACGTGAATTTAAGCGCCATCTTTATTGGTCACGACTATTTACCCATACACACCCACGTACACCACGTACCACCACGTACATTACGACGTGGATTAAACTGACAGCATTAAAAATGTTCTATCTGTTTTCAATAAGGTTAAAATGAAAGAGAGGTGACTTGTCTAATATTAGTTAAATTCGTACACAACAGAATCGGCACCATCACTCAAAGGCGTATTTGTTATTTTATTCTATACCTCAGTCGTGGAAATTAAGAAAATTGCGACCCATGTATAAATTATACAGGATGTCACCAAGTTCACTTGAACGCGAATTGAATTATTTTAATTGGACCAGTGAACTCAAAAATGGTTCCGTGGTCTAACTGCAAAGATAGTTGGACCACGACTTCTAGTCAAGGCCTGTAGTCCAACTAGTTGGATAGAGCAGTTGAACCACTGCCCCTAAAAGGAATTAAATATGGACAAACATTTGTGTGCATGAACATGTCTGTTTGTTTTGTGTCTGGGTGTAATTATCTATGTAATATATATATACGTATTTACAAAAAAAAAGTAGTATATGTAGTATATCAGTTATCTGGTTGTCCATAGTACAAGCTCTGCTTAGTTTGGGATCAGAGAACCGTGTGTGAGGAATGTCCCAGGATATTATTATTATTATGGTGCCGGGTAGAAACTATAAAGTGCTTCGCTTATTGACAAAAGGAATTCCATTCTGTCTAAATATTTCCATACACTAAATATTAATCGATTATTAAGTTTCAGTACTTACATCTACTACTCTTTGACTTATCCTATATACCCTTTTGCATCACTAAAACTTTGAAAAATCCTGCGAAATGCGAGTCGCACTCGCGCACAAAATTTCATTAGCTAACTATCACGGTTCATGAGATACAACCTGGTGACAGACGGATAGACAGACAACAGAGTCTTAGGCTGAGATCTATAGAGCGTGCTTAGACTTTGCTCAGACTTTACTTAGGGTATAAATCTACATAATAAAGTAAATATTTGTGTGTTTTAATTTATAGCCTAGTTTTTGGTAAGTCGTCCATTGGGTGCACTTAGGCTTTGCTTAGCACACACTCAGAGAGATTCGAAGATTGCATTTTAAATACCGACTTTGTACGGTAAAAGTCTGAGCAAAGTCTAAGCACGCTCTATAGATCTCAGCCTTAGTAACAGGGTCCCGTTTTACCCTTTGAGCCGTACTCAACCATAAAAATCAATAGATGACGCCAATTTATGGAATCGATATGTAACAAATCAAAGAATCATCGCTTCTCTTAAGGTTAGTTACTCGATGATATTATTACACAGGGAAGTACTCAGTTTGAATAATTTTGACTATAGGACTTAATCAAATAAAATAACCTTCAAAAATTCATCACCCATGTTTTATGGTGCAAGAACTAACAGTCAGAACAGCTGGTTCAACCTGAAATTCTAGATATAAATTTTCGACACAGCACCTCGACATGTGACGCACGCAATAAATCCTGAAATTCAGCCAGAGAACTTGCATACGAATTTGTAAATTAAAAGATAATAATTTACTTTGTAATAATACATTATTTGAGAAATTTGTGATTCTGTGATTTTTATGAAATAGGTACTACGTGCTTTCCGCATCAGAGTTTCCCCACACATCTTGGATTACATTATTGGACTTTCCATCAGGATACGTCATATATTAATGAAATAAATTATAGTCTATGTTATCTTTTTTTTACTGCTTCATTAAAATCTAAATTTTTCGAATAGGTAACTATAAAAATAACCAAAATTTAAATAAGCCATAAATTTTTGATTATAGATTTATATCTATCTCTTTCGAGCAAAACAGAATTTAGCATGGAGTGTATTTATGGCCGTTGTGCGTCACAGCTACTAGGGCATGTCGGATCTCTCTGTCTAATCGCTGTCTAATTAGTAGTTTAAATTGCTTATATCTTTCGTATTTCTTGGCCGATTTTAATTTAACTTTTACTACCTATCTTTTTTACCTAGAATTGCCAAACTTAAGTGGAAACGGGCGGGGCACATCGCTCGTAGGATCGACGGCCGCTGGGGCACAAGGGTTCTCGAGTGGCAACTACGAAACGGAAGACGTAGCGTGGGCAGGCAGCGTGGACCGACAATCTTGTGAAACCGCTGGATGGGGGTAACGCAAGACTGGCCATCGTGGAGATCCTTGGGGGAGGCCTTTGTCCAGCAGTGGACGGCAATCTTTCGGCTGACATGATGATCTTTTTTACGGTATATTGATCGATTCAATAAACAAGAAATTTCATAAATTCTTGTTTGTATTTGTATTCCCAAACAATCAAACATGGTTTCCCCTCATCTAAACTTGTAACATTAAACATATCCGACAGCCGCAGCCAGGTGCAGCTGGTGCCCCGGATATATCCGGAAACCGGATTGTCTCAATCGCTAATGAGTGTAGTCGTTATGCGAACGAGTCTTGACATAACATTACTTGTTCTAGATATGACAGTTTTTTTGGGTAAATCTGAACATTGATATTTCCAAAATTGTGATGCAAATATGCGTATACATACTTTAAAAAAAAACGACACATGATAATCCGAATATCCAAAATTTTACGTCACGTCATAATTTTCAGGGCATTTTTTTTTTTTTTTTTTTTAGGGTTCCGTATCTCAAAAGGAAAAAAACGGATTACTTTGTTGTCCGTCGGTCTGTCTGTCAAGACCCTTTTTCTCCGGAGCAAGTGGAGGTATCAAGCTGAAATTCATATCAAATACTCAAGTCTACTGTCCCTTGGAGCTGTGAAAAATTCAAACTTCTTAGCCAACGCAATCAAAAGATACAGCCGTTTATGCTGCAAATTTTCGACATTCGCTAGGGAATCAAAACCTACAAGGTACTGCCCGTGAACTCAGAATATTGAAATTTGGTACGAAGCAATGTCTTATAGCACAGATAAAGGAAAATTTTTTTTTCGGAAAGTTTGTACGGAATCCTTTGTGCGCGAGTCAGGCTCGCACTTGTCCGGTTTTTTTATTTCCGGTTTGAGCCGATAATGAACAATTCAAATACAATAGGTACCTATTTGATTTTTTCTTTCTATAGGGCATTCCATAGATGGCGGTGTTTTGCAATGTCTAAAAATTTCGATGACATTTAAAGTATGGAGGAACAAGGTGGATGATTCCTCCATTGAAAAGGGAAGATCTTCCGCCAGGCTGGGTCATCGTGCCTGGGGACCGCGGTCCGACTGTTGATGTTGGAATCCTGTAAATATGCGAATGCGCGAATAAACTCCACTAGCGCGATGTAGGTTATAATGAAAAAGTCGCTGTCAGAAAGTATCGTTCCCAGAATACTGGCAACATGACCACGTTGGATGACAATTTTTATTCTCTGACCAAAGTAGGCCAGCATGCTAGGTCGGCAAAGAAAGTGATGTACCACCCTAAGGTTGAATGTCGCATGCAGATTCATAGGTGATAATGATTAGTTTCGCTTGCAGATCAATCTGACAACTTACAATATTTTGGTTACTGTTTGTTACGTGACAGCTGTTCTTAGTTTGAACCTTGTTGTAATTTTCGATGACTAGGAAAGTAAATCAATACTGGCACACCACTTTCTTGGCCTACCGTACAAGATACTTCGACCAGTCGTTAGGCCTCCGCGAACCCAGAGTTCAACCCCCAGTATTATTGGACGATAGCTCAGTGGTAGTGACGTCGGATGCCGCGACAAAGGTCGTGGGTTCGAATCCTACAATGAGCTTGAGCTTTCGGTGAAGGAAAACATCGTGAGGAAACCATAGCACGGTGGTAGGGTACTTTGTAGTACCCGCCTGGCTGGCTACCACCCTCAAGTTGAAAATTTGTCGCCAAGCACCTACCGGTTTGTTCCGGCAATTGCACTTGAGAGCCAATTTGCCTTCTCGGCATTGTAACAGGTCAGCAACACATTGGCAATATCTCTGGTATTGCCAATGGCGATAGGCAACGGTAAACACTTACCATCAGGTGGGCCGTATGCTTGCTTGCTACCTTAGCAGTATATATAAAAAAAAAAAAAACCCAGAGTTCAACCCCCAGTTTTATTGGACACTGTTGACAATTAATAAATTTCTGGAATATCATGGAATATGGGTAGGTAAACCATCAAGACGTAATAAATTAAATACATGTGTAAGATTTTACCATATCCAGTTACACAAACTTTAATCCTACGTTCAAATAATTTCGTATAACGTTACCTAATACTCGTACATGTCATTAAAATCCTTAACCATCACACTACAAAATTTCATCACATTTTGCGTTAAATAAGCTAAAATTTCATATGATACGATACAGGGTACATGTTTTTGCGTCGTCGCAATAGCGTATTAACGGATTATTTAAGCGTCTTGAAGATTTTCTACGACGACCTACTTTAGAAGAAGCAAAAATGTTATTTTTTTAATACGTAGCTTTTCCGTTATAATCACGGAGGTATGAATAGTCCGTGGTTAAAATAAATATCCTGGGACATTCTTCACACACGATTATCTGATCCCAAATTAAGAGCTTTTACTATGGAAACCAGATAACTGATATACTACTTTTTTTCAGGTTCCCAGATTCAGGACAAACAGACATGTTTACCTGGGTGGGAATCGAACCCAAGACCTGCGGCGCGATAGGTGGTGTCTTAAACAACTGCACTTTTTTTTGTGACCCAGGGATATCCTCATGGCACTCCGGGAGGAGTGGCCGGGTTATGTCAGACTATGAGTTTCTTGCCGGAGTCTTCTCAGTTCAAGTGTATTCCGAACCGGTAGTAGAGTCTATTGTAAAACTGTAACTTTTGACATTCATAAGTGCCTTATTAGGGCCTAAACTGAATAAATGAGTTTTTGAATTAGATTTTTTGATTTCTTACCGACTAAAAATAACAATGGAACCCTGGATCAACAAATAGGTATGATATTTTTTATCAAATCAAATCAAATCAAAAATCATTTATTCAGTTTAGGCCCTAATAAGGCACTTATGAATGTCAAAAGTTACAGTTTTACAATAGACTCTACTACCGGTTCGGAATACACTTGAACTGAGAAGACTCCGGCAAGAAACTCAGCAAGGCTTCTTTTTTTGGTGGATCTTTTTTTTTTTAATTTATGTAATTACAGTTTTAAATATACATAAACTATCCCGCGAAAACACAAGGTCCCTGGGGAACGTAGATGAAATCGCTAGTTTACTATATTCTAGCGATATTCAAAGCCAAAAGTTTATGTAGAACTGCACTTAGTCAAGCTTTAATGGTTGAACTTTAGCAAGAATTTGATCATACCCGAGCACATTTTTATACTGGTACTAGCTGTCCCCCGCGGTTTGACCTGCGTTCCCGAGGTATCTCATATTTTCCGGGGATAAAAAGTAGCCTATATATTATTCCAGGGTATGATCTATCTATGTGCCCAGTTTCATCCAAATCCGTTCAGTAGTTTTTACGTGAAAGAGTAACATAGATACATACATACTCACAAACTTTCGCATTGATAATATTAATAGGATAATACAAGGATGAAAGTTCAATTATTCGTTTCATGAGTCAAACCACTAAGTAAAATAAGAGGTAGTGCCATTGAATCAAGTGTATTCCGAACCGGTAGTAGAGTCTATTGTAAAACTGTAACTTTTGACATTCATAAGTGCCTTATTAGGGCCTAAACTGAATAAATGATTTTTGATTGATTGATTGAATACCTTCATTGATTTAATGTATGTTCGTTTGTCACGGATAAACCCAAAAGCTGCCTGATTTTAAAAATTCATAGAAAGCTTTATTATCAGAGGGTAACATGGGCTGTATTTTATAAAAACAAAACTATAGATTCCTACGAAAATTACCTACCAGGTAAAGTAACCCAAGGTAACAGAATAATACCTGTAAAAATGCAACATAAATATATACTACATGTTTATTACTAGTTCAACTGCTAATTAATAGTAGTTTATGATACTGTTGGATAAAAGGGGTTATTAAATACGAGTGTGAGTTTAAGTACCGAGCCGTAGGCGAGGTTCTTAATAGTATCACACGAGTTTTTAATACCTAATTATGTGCAGTATCATACAGTACTTTATCTAATCTCATATAAATAATGTAATTTAAAAGTAAAAAAAATCGATAGTATTTAGCTACCAACTTTACAAAAAAAAAAAAGGTATTTTTGTGAAATTTTTGGTCAAAATGATAATATGTAGGCAAAAAAAATAAAATTAAACAAACACAATAATCAAATCCGTGTTGCCAACTCCCAAAAATTCTTACCTCTAAAGTTCAAGTCAAAAATTCGTCACATTGTCATCGTCAAATTAAATTGATACTGATTGATTATACTATTGATAGGTCCAAAGTGTACTTCAATAGAAAAAAAGTTATTTTATAGCATTATCTTGGGAACTAAACTGTACTATAATGAATCATATACACGGGTGTGCCTAAAGTGGGTCATTAAAGTACTGTTTTTGATTTCATAATTAGCACATTACGATATGAGAGTAGATAACAAAATAATTAAACTTGCACCTTATCTGTTGTTTTCAGCTGTGTGTTAGATAATTTATTTGTCATACTATCAAATAGCCCATTGCGTGTAAATGATCACTGGTAAACTATACGAGTAGCTAAATAACTGAATTTACACCGTAGTACGGGATATTTTAGGTAGCAGTTACCTTGCACTATTATTAGGCCGCAACTATGCTTGAAATATTGTCTGAATGAACCGCATAGTCTGTTGTACGGATAGGAAAAGAGCTAGGTAAAAAGTTGTTTTAATAAAACTTCATGAAATAAACTTTAATCAAAAATTAAAACCTACTTCAAAACACTAAAAAGCATAAAATAACCATGTAGGAACTCTAATCAACCTGACATTGTTTTGAAGTCAGCGAAAGTGTAGTTCATGTTCCATAGAAAATATCGCTACCGCTGACTAAATGAATGAACTGAAAGAATTATCCCCTAACTCCTAACCGTTAAGGAGTTGTACCTTCCATCATCAGCTCTGCTACGTAAATGATGACTACCAGACGCAAATATCTGAAAAGCTTTATATAGTATATGAAAATCTTTGTAAGTGCCTATCAAATTTGAAGAGTTCCCTCGATTTCTCCAGGATTCCATCATCAGATCCTGACCTGATGACCATGGGACCACCTGTAAAGTATACCCTTTCAACCAAAATAAAAAAAATCCGAATTGGTCCTGGCATCAAAAAAAAAACAGTCCTCTCCTTTTTGAAGTCGTTTAAAAATGGGTGGAAGACATTAAATACCTATAATCAACTTTTAAAAACTGAGCAAAATCTCTTTAAAAAGACAATAAAATTAGTACGAGACCACCTTGCCAGCTATACATAACCCAACGTAAAAAAAACATAAAAAAATTGCCGAATGGAGAACCTTCTCCTTTTTTAAGGAGGTTAAAAACTATGTATCCGGCTAGAAGGACCAAATTAATGTAGATTATTATCTTAAATAATATATAATAAATTCAAACCCGAACACTTTTATATCCGTTTATTTGTGATTTGTACACTTGTGATATTTATTAAATAATTATAATGTAACTGTGACTGTATGTCAATTGCCATCTTGGATAGAGAGAGACAAATATATTTAGAAGCATTAAGAAATATAAACACTTTTATCTTCCAGAATTTATCTCGATAAAATGACTGAAAGTCCTCAAAATACTATTAGTTCTCTAGACTTATACCAGAGCAACTAAAGCATGAAAAATTCAGGCGTCCCAAAAGGCTAAAGATAAGACAAAATGCAGAATAATTTTGGAAGTACTTTAATCTAGCTAAGTTTCAAATAAAACCTAAAAGTGTGCACCGTGCCAACTTGTTTAAAAGTAGAGATTATCTCGCAGTATGCACTGAGGTATATTACTACGTATAGAGAAGCTATTCTAAGCAATGGTCATGCTCCTTTTTGTTAATATTCGCTGCAGCGCTGAAACAATAATTAGTCGACTAGCCAGTTTAACCACGTAGCGCTAGAACGCTTTTGAGGTGTAGTTTTTTCGCAACCAAAAAGTCGCGTAAGTGCCATGAAAATCACGACGCTTACGCGTTTCGTGTTTAAGCAACTAAGTGAAGTGCGGCCGGATGGCTGCACTTGAACGGAATATAGTGGTTATATGTGGCGTCTTCTCTATATGTAGTATTATACCTCAGTGTCAGTATGCCATATTAGGGTAGTGAACTAAAGCCTAGATTTTACGCACGATCAATGTATGGATTGAAAGCAAAACATATTTTGAAATTATTTACTATCTTGTGTGTTGTGGCATGATATTTTCCCACATCTTCAAAAATTACCGTTATATTTCTACCAATTTATACAAAACCTTAACAAATTATATACTTAAACCTTCCTCATAAATCACTCTGTCTATTGGTGAAAACTGGATGAAAATCCATTCAGTAGTTTTTCAGTTTATCGCTAACAGACAGACATACTTGGCGGTGGACGTTGTTTTACAATATGTAATCTATCTACTGCTCTGGAAGGCTTGTGTTTGTAAGTATTCATCCAGTAGCAGGCCGTCTTCAGTATCTCACTTATTACCAGATTTGTTTGTCAACTAATCACAACACAACGGGCGTGTCATTGTCATAGAGTACGTCAGGGCAGCGACATACTAATAATAATGAGCGATTAATGACGCCGCTAGTCGAGCAACAAATCCTTGGATTTATTTTTGTTACACAGCCGTATCAGTACGCACACATGCGTTGTGAGTCTGTAAATACTTGCACAAATACGTTCAAACGGTTTGAGCTTTGGAGGGGCGCGCCATGTTATCGTAGTTAATCTATCTATATGTGCTGCTTTTTCTAACTCTTGTAAAGTAGGCAATCGATCATTGTTCATAATATTTTATGTAACCAAAATACAACCATAACGAGTGATCATTAAACATAAATTCCAACGTATCAATTCGACGTGCATATTTTTAGAATAATACCTGATATTTTTTATGCGAATATTGTATTTGTTGACGGTACAGCCTCATCAATATTCATTGACGTCAGACGTTGGTAGATTTATTAGCCTCAGTCATATCATTACGAGCCTTTTAGGGGGTGTTTTTTACCCCCGGATTATCAGAAATACATGGTATATATAATGAAGACTGATGCGGTGTTTGTTTTTATGGCACGTGTAAGTCGTGCTAAAAATAATGGATGCTTTCATGTGATATACTATCTGCTAACGTATAACTTACTCAAATGATATTTGTCTTTAAAAAGGCCTGCAACAAAGTCTTCCTTATTACAGTACGTTTTTTTAATGTCTGAAGGTTGATAAGCAGGCAGGTTACTAGTGGTTACCATCGCCTATCGTCATTTCCAATACCAGACGTATTGCCAATGTGTTGCCGTCCATTGTTGCTTCAATACCAAGAAGGCAACTGCCTCTCAAGTGCAATTGAGGGTTTCCTCACGATATTTTCCTTCACCGAAAGCTCATTGTAGGATTCGAACCCACAAGCTTGACCACTGATCTATCGCCTATACCAATTTATTAAAACCAAACAAAACTGTAATTAAACTACATAAAATTCCCGATTTTTTTTGGACTTTCTTCACTCACGGTTATCTGATCCCAAACTAAGCAGAGCTTGTACTATGGACAACCAGATAACTGATATACTACATATACTACTTTTTTTTTTGTAAATACATACTTATATAGATAATTACACCCAGACTCAGGACAAACAGACATGTTCATGCACACAAATGTTTGTCCTGGATGGGAATCAAACCCACGACTTGCGGCGCGATAGGTAGTGTCTTAACCAACTGCGCCAACTGGCCTGTCTGAATTATATTCTTTATAGTCGAACCATGATCATAATAAAACCTAATTTGCTTTATGAGAGTTTTATTCATACTTAATTTATAACATGAAAATTTGAACTGACAAAACAATAGATTTTTCAGAAACTTTTAGTTTCATCTGCCTCCAAATGTATGTATAGAGAAGCTACAAATACATACCCTAAATACTGGTTATCGTTGGCAATTTCCAGCTCCGATTTTAGTGTTTTTTTTTTATCAAATCCGCTCTCCGAAATGGTAAAATAGTGTTTCACTGCGCAGTTCTTTCACCGGAAAATCCGTGTGTTTTTTTTTACAAATGAATGAAAACTAAATGTTTTTATAAAAGTTTGGAGCAATACGTGCAAATGCCAAATGACTATTAACTTAAATAAAATAGGGAAAGTTATAAAAGGGAATTACAAAATTGAACATCCCTTTTTAATTTCGAATACTTCGTGGGACGGTGGAAATCAAACATACAGCCTCCGAATCTGTAGTTTACAAACTAAATTTATTTCCGGGCGACATAATCACATACAGTTACTTAAAGTCAAGGCAATAAAAAATACAGCCATTTATGTCGCATATTGTGATGGTTTGTGAGCCGTTGACCTAGAATCGTGAATTTTGCCAAGGAGCAAGGTCAAAAAAATTATGATTAAAATTTGTAGTTAAATCACATTTTACATACAGATGGAGATCCTCTTGTTCTTCAGTCCAACTTATGTTCTACGGAATTACGGAACCTCCATGCGCGAGATAGGCACACATTTGTCGTATTTTTTTTTTTCAAAAAAATTACACACAATGCAGTTTACTGCACTTATATCCTGCCTAACGCCTCAATATGGATGCGGGTAGCGCAAGACCGGCCATCGTGGAGATCCTCGCGGAGGCCTTTATCCAGCAGTGGACGTCTTTCGGCTGACATGACGATGATGGCGAACGCCCTCAAGTTACACCCCGTAATGTGATTTGAATTCCCTTCAGCAATAGCTATATCATTGGTCCATCAAAAGGGGTACAATAAACATTTGACGTAAAGTGCTGCAATAAAGTAAAGGAAGGGGGTAAAGAGGGGAGGATACAATTTCGGCAAATCGACACCCAGCGTGGACGGGGCATTTGGGATCTCTCGTGATGGCTGTATGCGAGAGTCAAGTATAATAAAAATTCATAAAATAGATGTGATTTTGAACTTTTCTCGGTAAAAAAATTACGGAATAAAATTGTCGACAATTTTCATTGTTTTTTCTAAAACTGATTGATTGTTTTTATATTTGATCATCTTGTTACTGGTATTAATTTAAATAAATGAATAAAGAAATGGCCTGGGACATTTTTCACAGACGGCTGATCTGATGATTCCAAACTAAGCAGAGCTTGTACACACGGCCACAGGTCAAGCTACACATTTTGTTATAACAGCAACAAAAGTACATTATCTGTGAAAATTTCAACTGTCTGTATCACAGTTCATGAGATACAGGCTGGTGTTAGACGGGCAGACAGACAGGGAATATTTGTAATAGAATCCCGTTTTATCCTTTAGATACGGAACCTTAAAAAAGAAATAAAAAGAACACACGTTTGCACAAATACATTCTACTTATTAGCTTAACCTTCAGTAACCAACAACCAAAAGAAATATGCTCATACAACGAAAACTACAACATCCACATAATTTTCAAACACAAAAACTTTGTCTCAGTCTTACATAGTACCATCCAAACCCGCTTACAACGACCCAGTAATATGACGAGATATGCCAAGAACGATTCCCCGAACATTGCAATATACATTGCTTGCCGTAAATAACTGCTCAAATAAATATTAGATTGACACTGCGCAATCTACTCCGTACATTACGTTTTAAGTGTTATTGTTTGGACGACAGGGTTATTTCATTGGTATCGTTATGTTTTGATGAAAATGTGTACCATCATTCTATATCGTTCCAATACTATTTGTGTTTTTGATATTTTATTTGAAGAGGCTAAAGGAAATTCTAACGCAATATCAACCTTAAATATAAGTACATACATACTATTGCCATTTATCAATGGTATTGTATGTTATTACTCATAACTTTTTTTAGGGTTCCGGAACGCTAAAGAAGAAAACGGAACCCTTATAGGATCACTTGTGTGTCTGTCTATCTGTGTGTCCCACTGAACCCGATTGAGTTGAAATTTGGTACACATCTAAGTCGGTGACCCAAACACGGACGTGTAAAGTAAATAAATGAATTTCAAACACGAGGGCCACTTTTTAAATTTGTAACTTTGTAAATTAGAAAAAAATAAAAAAAGTTTTGCACACTATATTATTGTGTGACATATCAAATGAAAGGACTAGTTTTTTTTTTTTTTTTTTATTTAATTTTGGCATCACACTTCGTGTATTTTGCCAGTGTCAAGTTGAGCATTGTAGGTATTTTTATATTCTTCATGTTTAATACATGAAGAATATAAATTCTCGTCAATCGTCAAGTTTCAAAGTTCAAGTCATGTTAAATCTTCTTCGAGTCATAGTCAGTCAGTTTAGTTAGGTTTTAGTACAATGGTAGCCGTTCTACTAAAACTTTTCATGGACTTCTTGAGACAACTTGAAAAGCCACTATACACGTAATCATTTCATTTCACTTCACTGGTGCACTTACATTGATCTTTATTGGACAAAATACCACCGTTAATATTCAAAAAAACTTAAAAAATACACTATTTTATGAAAATAAAATGAAAAAGCAACGTCACATCGCAAGTTCCCGCCAAAAAGTCCCCAAAGGACTTGTTGTGAAAATCTCAAATATTTTTTTTTTTAATAATTTTAAGAAGTCTATGGTATTTAGAGTAACATAGGAAATTACGTATTAAACAAATTATGAGTAAACGGATTTTCATGGGGTAGGTACTAAGTACTTTAGGTTCTGAAAAAATCCAGAGGGGGGCCAACTCCGCTGTTAGTTATATAGAAATAATCATAGCCCAAAAGCCTCCTCTGTGCCAAAAGCTAAAATCAAGACCTAAAAAAATCCACTGATTTTAACGTTTCCTCAAACGCAAAACTTTTTGTTTGTTGAATTGTCATGTTCTTTAATTAAAACGGCAAATTCGAAATTTAAAAACATTACTTTATTTTTAACTGTGACGTTGCCGTGCACGAGCTACTATTGGCCAATTATAATTTTCACGTAAGGTCAGGTCGTCAGGTTGAGATAAACTTTTAATTAACATCCGTTTTTGCGCAGTTTTGAGTTCGTATTTATATTGTGCAATGTTCAAATCGCTCGATGGGGAAATGGAAAAAGTATGTGATGGTACAAGTCGTGTTATCAGTTCGGGCATTTTTCATAGAATCTAATACTTTATTTGGCCTTATTTTTAACTCCCGAGTTCCCGACGCAAAAACGACGGGGTGTTATAATATAAGTTTGACGTGTCTGTCTGTGTGTTTGTGTGTCTGTCTGTGGCCTCATAGCCCTTGTATGGATCGACCTATTTCGATTTAGTTTTTTTTGTTTGAAAAGTGTCTTAATCCAAAGACCAAATAAAAGAAACAAAGCAAATAGTTTTCTAACATGAGTGCCTACCTACATGTTACAAAAACTAATTAGTCCGTCAGTTAGATTATCAAAAAATATTGGATACGTATTTTTTATTTTATCAAATCCATAAGAAATTACAAAGAGAAGTCCCATCAAAGTGCAGGATTGGGGCTTGTGACGTCATTGTACAACTACTTTTTAGTACACTTTTTGCAGACCGGAAAATTTTAGCGCACTGTATCTTCGTTATTTTTTGTTTTCGGATCAAAATAAAAAATACGTATCCAATATTTTTTGATAATCTAACTGAGGGACTAATTAGATTTTTTTGTTGTTATTCCTCATTCATTAAATACAAAATATTTTTTTACTTGCATAAAATAGTTTTTTTTTTTAATTAACCTCCATAATCTCGATCATTTTAGTATTAAGTTTATAATGTAGGTAGATAGTTTATATTCGGGGTTTTTTTTATATAAATGGATACTTTTTAAACTCATACATAATATAAGAGAAATTTTATCGTCTTACAAAAAAAACACAAAGCTAAGGAATGAATTTTTCAATCCTAATGAAGTTTAAACAGACGAAAAAACATTAATTTCATTAGTCTTTTCTAAGACTAAATTATTAACGACCTACCTTAGTTATTTTGTAAAATAAGAGCTTTAATTAATCTTTGTTCCATTTCGAATATAATGAAGTGAAAATGAAAAGAAACAATCTAATAATAAAGCTGAAGAGTTTGTTTGAACGAGCCAATCTTCGGAGTTACTGGACCGATTTGAAAAATTATTTTACTAATAGGAAGCTACATTATCCCGAAGGTTATTAAGCGCTATTATAGCTAAAAGGCTTTCTATTCCGGGAACGCAAGTGAAACCGCGGGGAACACCTAGTCTTATATAAGCAGATGGCTGTTAGAATACCTAAGTGTTTTTCATTACATCAGCTTGGAATTTAGGATATTTGCTTATAAAAATCTAATAGATTCAGTTTGAACCTTTTATAGTAGTTTATGATACTGTTGCATAATAGGGGTTATTAAACACGAGTGTGAGTTTAAGTACCGAGCCGTAGGCGAGGTTCTTAATAGTATCACACGAGTTTTTAATACCTAATTATGTGCAGTATCATACAGTACTTTATCTAAACTCATATAAATAATGTAATTAAAAAAAAAAAAAAAAAAATTGCTAATTTTGTGACATTTTTGGTCAAAATGATATATGTAGGCAAAAACAATAAAAAAAACAGACACAATAATCATATACCTAATCAAATCCGTGTTGTCAACTCCCAAAAATTCTTACCTCTAAAGTTCAAGTCAAAAATTTGTCACATTGTCATCGTCAAATTGAATTGATACTGATTGATTATACTATTGATAGGTCCAAAGTGTACTTTAATAGAAAAAAGTTATTTTATAGCATTATCTTGGGAACACAACTGTACTATAATGAATCATTATACACGGGTGTGCCTAAAGTGGGTCATTAAAGTACTGATTTTGATTTCATAATAAGAACATTACGATATGAGAGTAGATAAAATCTATAATTTATACAGTTTTCGTTTAGAACTCTTTTTAACCATCGACGCAGAAAGAGAGGGGTGTTATAAGTTTAACGTGTCTGTCTGTGGTGTCGTAGCTCCCAAACGGATGAACCGATTACCGTTTAGTTATTTTTGTGTCATAGATAATTTTATCCCGATTATTCTTAGCTATGTTTCAAGAAAATCCGCTCACCCGTTTGTAAATAGGGTAGTTGACTGACATATCAAATCAGCTACTTTTTAATAAATGTCAAAACGATAGTTTATATGGAATTTTGTATGAAATATTACACTATGACGTCATAGTTTCATAGCATAAAATCATATACTTTTAGTGGTTTCACTGGTAATTAAAAATCATAAAAAGCATTAAATGTACAACATATTTGTTTTTCCCACGTGTTTTTAGATGTTTCATGCATTGGTTAGTGTTTGGTCATTTATTTTGGACAGTGTCAACTAGCCTATTATCACCAACTAGTGAGTTTCAGGGGTTTCTTTAAATTTTCAATTTTAGTATTCATTTTTGCAATTTCGTAAAAAGGCTACTACACGGTTGTCAATCAGCCGCCAACAAAGGGTGAATAGAGGGCATTGAGGTAAGGCCTTTTTACCACCAGATGGACCTCATTATACGGCCCATGGTGTGATGGTAAGCGGTTACAGTAACCTATACAAGCTTGCAACACCAGGGTTAACACTCGCGGGTTGCTGACCCTGCAAAAATATCTTCACAGCCTTTTTGAAAAATGTAATCCCTTGAGGAATCCACTTTATCATGCTTAGATTTTCTAAAAATGAAATACACTAAAAGAAAAATTAAAAAAAGTAATTTCTGCTCCGCTGCATAAAAAACCAGTTCAATCCGGCAGTCAAACACAAGTTACAGCCTCGGTCCCGATTGCAGTCAGCCGGAATATTTCATCCAATAAATATTGATTTATTACATAAACCCCTCCAAGCGTAGCGTCGCTAGGAGGTGTTTATGTAATAAAAGGCAAATCTTTGAACGGGGACGTTGCCACGTTGATTGCCTATATTTTTTTTAATCTTAGATGCTGCAAAGGAAATATTGTTTGTCAAATGTCAATTTGCGCTACTTTGACATGAAATACGTGTTTACGAGGAACGCTATTAATCTATATATATAAAAGAAAGTCGTGTTAGTTACTCCACTTATAACTCAAGAACGGCTGAACCGATTTAGCTGAAAATTGGCAGGGAGGTAGTTTAGAGCCAGGAGAAGGACATAGGATAAGTAGGTAGGGGCAGGTAGGGTAGGTAAGGTAGGTAGGGGTAGGTAGGGTAGGTAGGGTAGGTAGGTAAGGTAGGTAGGGGTAGGTAGAGGTAGGTAGGGTAGGTAGGTAAGGTAGGTAGGGGTAGGTAGTTAGGTTAGGGGTAGGTAGTTAGGTAGGGGTAGGTAGATAGGTAGGGGTAGGTAGATAGGTAGGGGTAGGTAGATAGGTAGGGGTAGGTAGATAGGTAGGGGTAGGTAGGGTAGGTAGGTAAGGTAGGTAGGGGTAGGTAAGGTAGGTAGGGGTAGGTAGTTAGGTTAGGGGTAGGTAGTTAGGTAGAGGTAGGTAGGTAGATCCCAGTTTTATTTTTGTTCTCAGGGCAGGACAACGCCTGCCGGGTCAGCTAGTATTATTATAATGGTTATATTATCGAAGGTTGTATTGGTATGTTTATTTAAAGTATCTCCTTATTTTTTTTTTACTTATTGACATTTAACAATATGTTTTTTTTTTTATTTAAATTTTTACCAACAATCCAAATCCAAATTCCAAACAAGTTATGTTTTCGAAATATAAATTAATTCTAAAACATATCTATATCTATACTAATAATAAAGCTGAAGAGTTTGTTTGTTTGTTTGTTTGTTTGTTTGTTTGTTTGAACGCGCTAATCTCTGGATGTGCCAGTGGGATATGGAAAAACCTTTTTGCAATTGAAAGCCCATTTATTAAGGAAGGTTATAGGCTATAGAACATCACGCTACGACCCTCAGGAGCTGAGCAATGATAAAAAGAACGTTAAGCGGGAGCATGTATAGCATGGGTGAGCGATGCGACGCGGTTGTCAATGGATGACAGCGGTCGCCTAGGTAACAGTTTTTTGTTATTTTTAACTGTCATCAAGACGAGGTTATCAATTCGTCGGAATCTTTTTTTATGTATGTTCCTCGATTACTCGAAGATGCCTGACCCGATTTGGAAACTATACATACAGGTGGTCACATGGTCACCAAGTCAGGGTCTGATGATGGGATCTTGAAGAAATCGAGGGAACTCTTCAAATTTTATAGGCACTAACAATGTTTTTCATATATTTTCTAAAACTATTCAGATATTTGCGTCTGGTAGTCGTCACATGTTGCTGAGCTGATGATGGAAGGTACAACTCCTTAACGGGTAGGAGTTAGGGGATAAATCTTTAAATATTATAGGAACGATGATGGAAAGTACAACGCTAATATGCTTATCCTAGGTCAGTGACCTTGAGAGTCATTGATTACACATAAGAAACTAAAAAATTAAAAATAAAATAAATTTTAACAAAAAAAAAACCACAAAGGCACTAATAAGTATAAAATAACTATGTAAGAACTCTAATCTGATAGTTTTGAAGTCAACGAAATTAGCCATTGCTGTTACATCATCAGATAATTATTGCTACACTATTGACAGGTAGAAGGACGGCTCATTTCACTTCTAAACAGACCCTTACGGTATTTCTTGAAAAAGACAGCGTACGCTCTATACGTAAAAATGGACCATTGGGCAAGGTTTTACAAGATGCAAACCTAATAATATGGGATGAGTGCACATGACTCATAGAGCTCATCTAGAGGCTTTAGATAGAATTCTCAGAATTATAAAATGCACAAATAGCCATGGGTGGAATAACTTTGATGTTTTCTGGTGATTTCAGATAACGTTGCCTGTTAGGGAAACTAGAGCAGATATTATTAAATCTTGCTTAAATGAAAGTCTGTAATATCGACCAAAAAAAACATTAATGGATGTGTGAGAGGGCAATTTAATTTAATTAGCTGCCAGAAATATAAGCGTGGACGCCATCAACGACAAAATAATGGCTAAACTACCAGCCGACAGCGTAGTTTTCGAATCGGACCAGTAACTCCGGAGATTCGCGCGTTCAAACAAACAAACAAACTTTTCAGCTTTATTATTTAATGCTAAATAGCTTTCCACCCGCGATCAGTCAGTCAATTAACCAATTTCAAGCGGAGGTTATCAATTCGTTGAAATCTTTTTTTTTGTATGTTCCCCGAATACTCGAACGCCTGGACCGATTAGGAAAATTATTTTTTGTTTGAAAGGATATACTTCACAAGTAGTCCCATGATCACCAAGTCAGGATCTGATGATAGGATCGTAGACATATCGAGGGAACTCTTCAAATTTTATAGGCACTTACAATGTTTTTCATAAACTTTTCAGCTTTAATATAGAATGCTAAATAGCTTTCCACCCGCGATATCACCCGCGATCAGTCAGTCAGTCAGTCAGTCAATTAACCAACTTCAAGCGGAGGTTATGAATTCGTCGGAAACATTTTTTTTGTATGTTCCCCGAATACTCGAACGCCTGGACCGATTTGGAAAAATATTTTTTGTTTGAAAGGGTATACTTCACAAGTAGTCCCATGGTCACCAAGTCAGGATCTGATGATAGGATCCTGGACAAATCGAGGGAACTCTTTAAATTGTATAGGCACTTACAATGTTTTTCATCATACTTTCTAAAGCTATTCAGATATTTGCGTCTGGTAGTCATCATCTTATGTTGCTGAGCTGATGATGGAAGGTACAACTCCTTAATGGTTAGGAGTTAGGGGATAATTCTGTAAATGTTATAGGAACGATGATGGAAACTACAACGCTATTATGCTTATCCTAGGTCAGTGACCTTGAGAGTCATTGATTACACATAAGAAATTCAAAATTGAAAAATAAAAAACTTTTAACAAAAAATAAAACCGCCTTCAAAGGCACTAAAAAGCAGAAAATAACTATTTAGGAACTCTAATATGATAGTTTTGAATTAAGCGAAATAAATCTGCGGTACCATGATATCGGTTCTAATTTTTGTTAAAAGTTTTATATATTTAGATTGGCTATTGGACGCTGATCAGTGTTATTATCACCATCGGCATCAGCGTAGGCATCAAAGTGACCATAAGAAAGATCTTGGGAAAAACGTAACCTTTTGATGGGTTGGTCTTCTGTACCAAATTTGGCATACTGGTTTCCATTTCGATATACTTCAAATACAAATGGGTATATCTGCAACTAACGTAGAAATGTAGAGTGTTGTAACATCTAATTTATACTTTAATTTGTTGCCAAGATTGTTGCCAAGACGGTCATGAGACATAACAGCAAATTCATCCCAATTGTTCGTCATATGCATTACATTGCACCAAGCTTTTATGTGAGTTCAAAAGCAGTATTGATATCAACTTCGATGCAAATCACCCCCATAATAACTTTCTACCCTTTTTTAACCCCGATAGGCGATGAGTTTTCGAGAGAAACACGTCTTCCATCAATTATCTTAAAGAATGTTTATGCAAAATTTGAAGTAGATTGGACCAAGGAATCACGTTGTTCCATACAAACTTTGTCCCAGTTTTTCAACCCCTAAGGATTTCGGAAGATCCTTTCTTATAGGATGCCTACTTCATACGAAGAACACACCCTCTAAATTTCAGGTCTCTAGGATCAGCGGTTTAGGCTATGCGTTGATCCGTCAGACAGTCATTCAGGACAATGCATGTTAAATAGATATTAGACTACCTAATTTATGTAATGGTAAAACCAGACTTCAAGTAAAATTTCTAGATTTCTGTCATAGTAGCGATTGGTTTTGACTGAGCCAGCTGTTGGGCAAACAGTACTGATACGTCGCATTCCGATGATACCCACAGATTTACCATATAGATTTAAACGAATAGGTACAATTTCCTGTGAAATTACCTACCTATCGTCTGAAGTCAATATAAATAAAGCACAAGGACAAACTTTTAAGCATGTTGGAATATATTTAAGAGAAAACTGTTTTTCCCATGGACAATTATTATGTTGCCTTATCTAGATCAGGTTGCATAGGCTACTTTTTATTTGGAAACGCGGGTGGAACCGCGGGGGACAGCTAGTACTAATAATAAAGCTGAAGAGTTTGTTTGTTTGAACGCGCTAATCTCCAGAGTTACTGGTCCCATTCGAAAAGTTCTTTCACTAATAGGAAGCTACATTATCCCCGAAGGTTATAGGCTACTTTTTATTCCGGGAACGCGAGTGAAACCGCGGGGAACAGCTAGTAATATATATATACCTTATATATTACAATGTATAGGCCTGTGTTTGACCACAATCTCAGCCAGTGATGATGTGGCCGATGATTGTAAGCACACAAAGCCTAGAAAGTAACTGGCTGTAAAGTGCAGCTGATGGAACACATCGAAAGGTGCTTGGCGACAGATTTACAACTTGAGGGTGGTAGCCAGGCAGGCGGGTACTACAAAGTACCCTACCACCGTGATATAGTTTCCTCACGATGTTTTCCTTCACCGAAAGATCAAGCTCATTGTAGGATTCGAACCCGCAACCTTCGTCTCGGCATTCGACATCACTACCACTTAGCTATCATCGTCTTACATGAAGCTGCAAAGGCGAAATTAGCATGAAGGTGAAATGGAAATGCACACAGACAGACAGCAAGAGAGCTCTGTTTTGTTCTATGGAATCTCAAAACAAGTGAATTAGGCAAGCCAGTTTCATTATAAAGCCAGAATTACTGTGTGGAAATTGAAACATTTCCGAACAGCGTCGGTTGTGTCCGACAAACTATTTGCATAGTAAACATATTAGATGCACTTTAATGTCACACTTCTGTAATGGCGCTGGAAGTACGATCAGCAACATAATTATACACACTTATAATACTTTCAAAATCGCTATACATTATGGAGGAACAAGGTGGATGATTCCCCCATTGAAAAGGGAAGATCTTCCGCCAGGCTGGGTCATTGTGCCTGGGGACCGCGGTCCGACTGTTGATGTTGGAATCTTATATATGGGAATGCGCGAACAAATTCTACTAGCGCGATGTAGATTTGTATGTAGATAGTTCTGTATGTAGTGTCGATATATTACAGCGCCATCTATCCATTCGGTATCTGAACTATGTAGCTGACAGGGGTCGCTAGAAAACTTTAACCAAAGAATACTAATGTATCATCGCCCTCAAATACCACAATACTAAATACCGCAGTGTCTCAAGTCGAAAGTCTTCAACCAGTATGTATTTCCAGAGATGACTTATGGAGCAGAGACGTGGTCACTTACGATGGGCCTCATAAGAAGGCTCAGGGTCACCCAAAGAGCAATGGAGGGGGCTATGCTCAGAGTTTCCCTAAAAGATCGAATAAGAAATGATGAGATCTGCAGGCGAACCAAAATAACTGATAGCCCGAAAAATTGCCAAACTGAAGTGGCAGTGGGCGGGGCACATCGCTTGTAGAACCGACAGCAGCTGGGGCAGAAAGGTTCTCGAGTGTCGACCACGAACCGGAAGACGCGCAGCGTAGGTGGACCGACGATACTGTGAGGGTTGCGGAAAACCGCTGGATATGGATAGCGCAAGACCGGCCATCGTAGAGATCCTTGGGGGAGGCTTTTATCCAGCAGTGGACGTCTTTCAGCTGACAAGATGATGATGATGATAAGCCGTGAGCTACTAGCAGCTCGTATATTATTGATGAGTTCCCACATGTAGTCTACAGAAACTTGGGACTTGAGCTCAATTAACAGAATAGACAAACCAGGATAGAGCATCAGAGGAGAACCGACCCCAAATAATGAGAGGCTAGGGGGAAGAAAAAAGATCTGTTGCTGACTGTACTAAAGTTTCGAGTGAGCTGTATTTCACGTTGCTTTTCATACAATTTCTCTTGAGAATCCATGATGATACATATACGTAGCGTTTAAGCTAATATTTGTACGCTTTTATATTAAAAATTTGTAAGCGTTTAATTAGATTAATCAAACAGACGAAACTATTAGTTGTTTTTGTTTAGTTTTTAATATTTAAGTTCATTTTAATTAAGAATGATTATGATATTAAAAGAGCAATTAGGTAACTAACTACTCGTATTATTACTTTTATTCGTTTACTAGCTTTTGCTCCCGTCACCAAGGGGCCTTTTACCCGGGATAAAAGTGGGATGACTTATAGGATATATCAATGTTATTCCAGGTTATAATCTACCATGCCACATTAAATTTATATAATACAAAAATCTTTTTTTTTTTAAGGACTAAAGTTGGTAGCCTGTGATGGCTGCACCAACCTTACCGGACAAATCGGCGAGCGCAGAGGGCTCTCAGCAGGGCAACTACGTTTAGGTAACCACGCCTGAGGGCACCCTCGTATGGCGTATACGAACCTCGGCTCAGGGCGTTACGGGAATAAGAGAAGGGCTTACTACGAGTTGACTAATTGGGGGCGGTCGGATTACTAATGGCAGCTCGGGCCGCTTGAACGGGACGAGACTGAATGAGACGCCGCGGCGATTCTCGCCGCCGAGGAAGGTTTTAAAACCAGATTTACTGCTAATGCTGTCTATGGAGAAAACATTGTTAAATTCTAGGTAAGAGATAATAACGAACTTACCGCCACTGCTAACAGCACTGCAAGTATTAGACCAGTTTTCACAGCCATGATGTCAATGTCCACTCTTATACGTGTCAGATGTCATATTACTGCTCTACTCCATTTGTGCCTGAAACAAATTTACAATATGTTATATATTTAAGGCATTGAAAGCTCGGCGGTAGTGACGAAGCTTGCCGCGACGAAGACCTGGTTTGAATCCTACAATGAGCTTGTCGCGTACGGGTGCCATAGCCACCTCTGGTTATCACCTTTATGTCCATTAAAAAGAAAATAGCTTGAGCTTGCGGTGAAAGAGAAAAAGGAATTGTTTTGACGATTCAAAATACAATGAGTTCTAAAATAAGACAATTTTGAATTTGAATTTGGAGATAAGATAGAAAAGGAATGCTTTAAAATACGAAAACGCTCGAACAGTAATTTATCGACAAACGTCCAACTCGATTTCAAAGGTTCCTGATATATCGAATAATCAAGATTGGTTCAATCGAGTTGATTGACGTCTGTCCGATTCACTTCAAATTTAACGTAGTTCTTATCTTATTCCCGATTTATTTAATACTTACTTTTGTGATCCGTATTTCAGAATCCGAAAAGTTTTTAAAAATAAAACCTTGAGAGGAAAAAATATAAATAAAATGAATACTGTGGTGTTAGGTTCCAGACCCGCGGTTAAATTGTCTATGTAAACTCACGTAGTATCAATCCGTTGATTAATTGCTGAGTAAAAGCAACAAACCAACAAACACCCTTTCACATTTGATATATATTATAAGGTGGCTCATTACATAGAAGACAAGAATACATGGTTGTAGTAGCTTCTCTCTGCACTTGCAGCCCCCTGGCCAAGTGATAATTGTATGAAGTTTATGTATATTTCTCCAGAAAAAAAGATTCACCAAAAAAAGAAGCCTTGCTGAGTTTCTTGCGGGAGTCTTCTCAGTTCAAGTGTATTCCGAACCGGTAGTAGAGTCTATTGTAAAACTGTATCTTTTGACATTCATAAGTGCCTTATTAGGGCCTAAACTGAATAAATGAGTTTTGAATTAGATAATTCAAATTCAAATCCTACTAGTGAAATATTTACTCCAGAGATTAGCGCGTTCAATCAAATAATTTCTTCAGCTTTATTATTAGTATAGATAGATTAAAAACAAGAATAAAAATATTTTATTTTCTTACTAACATTATTCTAAAGAATATTATACCCAAAAACACCGAGGGCAGAAACGGAAAAGTATAAAACAGTACAAATATAAAGATATTAGCCATTAGCGAGAGAAATGACAAGCAAATCTCGGAAGAAACCTCCAAAACATAAAAATGATTTCAAACACTCATCCCCTTCTAACAACATAAAACGGGGAATAAAATAAAAAAACGGACAAGTGTGAGTCTGAAACGCGCACCGAGGGCTCCGTAATTTCCTATGTTACTTTAAATACCATCGATTTCTTATATTCTCCAGTAATCTATAGGTAAATAAATAACTTTTCTGTTTTTTTTTTAATTTTTACCCAGATGTTTCATAGATAAAGGGGGAAAAAACAATTTTTGCCTGTTTTCTTAAATAACATCAAAATTATTTATCTTAAAAATATATTTGCGATTCTCACAACGAACCCTTTCATTTGATATTACGTCACACGATATAAAATATTTTCAAAACTTCTATTTTTTAATTTTCTAATTTACTTTCCATAAGGTTGAAGTTCAGACAGACACACGAGTGATCCTTTAAGCGTTCCTTTTAAGATACGGAACCCTAAAAAGGGAAAGCGTATATCTATCCTTCTCATGAAGGGACAATAAATAAAGTTCAGTGACAACGTAACGTATCCAATTCTGCGCCAATACGCATACATTTGGCTGACAATAAAACGTATCCGCTACAAACTGGCAAAGAAAAATCAAAGCATATCAGAATTGCACAACGTTTATTCGAATGAATTGGAAATCCGATTTTACAACTGCTAGATAACATCAGATTAACTATTCGTTCGTTAAGTTTGTTCTAATTTTAACTTAACAGTAATTATATTTTTTATGGGCGACCAATTTTTTTTTTACTGAAGTTGGTAGCCTCTGATGGCATCAACCTTACCGGACAAATCGGCGCCTGAGGGCACCCCCGAATGGGACACGAACCTCGGCTCAGGACGTTACCGGGGGAGGGGGAGGGCTTAATACGAGTTACGACTAATTGGGGGCGGTCGGATTACAAGATTTTTTTTTCAGACCAGCTTAGTGACACCATAATATTGTATGGTAATCGCACTTACATTATGTGTACCTTTCAGATCAATTGAACACCGGGAAGTGGGTTAAAATTGACTTGGTAATTTTGACCTAATCATATTAACATGTAAAGTTAAGGGGGAACGTTCGGTTGGAGTGCGAAATTCAAATTTTATCACGTTTTTTGCAAATTGCTATTTTTACTGATTAATAACAAAAGAAATCATCAATATATTCTTCTAAGGTGTATTAGTAACATTTTCATGAAATAGTCGTATATGTCAGTAATATACCTTGGAGGAATATGTTGATGATTTCTTTTGTTATTAATCAGTAAATATACTACCATTCTTCTCGCAAATAACATACGACCTATAACTGAGCTGTAATTTGCAAAAAACGTGATAAAATTTGAATTTCGCGCTCCAACCGACGCCTCCACCTTAAATATAAGCTTGTACTTTGTAAAACGGCCTTATAGTGAATATTTTTATTAGGCATGAGTTTTGTCACTGATTATTGCGTCTGACATTGGTATGTTACAAAGCCTTGAAGGAAATTGGTTTTCACGTGAAGCAGCTGGAACATACTTAAATAGTGATTCTTGTGACAGATTTTCAACTTGAGCCAGCCAGGCTTATACCTACTTGTTATTAACAAAATTTTCGGCCGCCGCTAGGCAAAATTCCCAGCAGGCAGAGTTAGCGTCAGCTGAAATTAATGTTTTGACATTTGTCAACAAGTAATACAGGTGTTTATAATTATGAAAATTCTTTCACTAATAGGAAGCTACATTATCCTAAGTGCTATAAGCTACTTTTCAACGCGAGAACTGGATTAAAATTGCAGGAAACAGTTCTATATTTACATTCGTTATGTATTTTGCTTAAAAGTTTATATAAGAGATTTTTTGGTAGGTAGTAGGTACGCAAAGAAGAAGAACTTAAGTGGCAGTGAGCGGGGCACATCACTCGTAGAACCGACGGCCGCTGGGGCAAAAGGGTTCTCGAGTGGCGACCACGAACCGGAAGACGCAGCGTGGGCAGGCAGCGTGCTCCCCGCAAGGTGAACCGGTGATCTTGTGAGGGTCGCGGGATACCGCTGGATGCGGGTAGCGCAAATCATGGAGATCCTTGGGGGAGTCATTTGTTCATTTGGCATCTGGACGTCTTTCGGCTGACATGATGATGTACGCAATGAAAGCGCTCTCACGCCCCGCAACGTAATAGCTTTGGTAATTTCTTAATAGTACTCTTGATAGTATTATGCGCCCGTCGACCAATGGCGTATGCGTGTGGTATTAGCGGTTAATTGGCTTGTATGAAATGTCTAGATGACCAAAAAAACGTCACATTCCACGTGATTGAATCAAGCTTCAGATCGGATAAGCAAACATCCCACATCACGTTTTGATTTTGTAAAATAAACAGGAGCTTTGTATATTCAATCTTTGGTGTATTTGTTTTTAGAATCGAATCTGTCCAATGCACAGATATAGACTAGTCTAGATACCGCAAGTTGTCCGCGCAGGCGTGCCCAAATTACCACTTCTATTTTAGCTTGCGATTGAATTTAGTAGTCAGTTAATGGTGCCGATTCTGTTGTTTACGAACTTAACTAATATTAGACAAGTCACCTCTCTTTCATGTTAACCTTATTGAAAAAAGATAGAACATATTTAATGCTAGTCCATGCCGTCGTAATGTACGGGTAAATAGTCGTGACTAATAAAGATCGCCCTTAAATTCACGTTGAAATATGTGATCGGACTAAACTGACAGGACTAAAATATTTTGCATCTCTTTCTTATATTTAATAATAGAAAGAGATATAGTGAGATTAAATTTATTTAGTTCACAAACAACAGAATCGGCACCAATGTCGTTGAAAACTTAAAAATAACAAATGCTATTACCAACAACTCTTCAAGGTGAGCCGATTCAATAGGGATAATAGGGTAGTTTACTGACATATCAAATCAGCTACTTTTTAATAAATGTCAAAACGATAGTTTATATGGAATTTTGTATGAAATACTAACCTAATGACGTCATAGTTTCACAGCATCAAATGATCTACTCTTAGTGGTTCTACTGGTAATTAAAAATCATAAAAAGCATTAAATATACAACATATTTGATGTTTCCACGTGTTTTTAGATGTTTTATGCATTGGTTAGTCTTTGGTCATTTATTTTTGACACTGTAAACTAGCCTATTTAATAACCTAATTGACTCAAGCGTGATCTTGTGGAAATCCATTACAAGATTAACAGGAAATCTGATTTCCTGTTGAGTTTCCTTGTGTGGAACTCGACGGAGAAGGAGATCCAGTGGAACTACTTAATATTTGTCTTTTGTATAATGAGAAAAAGAAGCCTTGTTGAGTTTTTTGCCGGAGTCTTCTCAGTTTAAGTGTACGTGGAACCGGTGGTAGAACTATTAATATTCAAGTGCCTAATTAGGGCCGTTTGAGTTTAATTAAATTTTATAGTCCACTAGCTTGTAGTATAAACTTAGTGGAGAAGGAGACGAAGGTCCCGGGTTCAAATCCTACAATGAGCTTGAGCTTTCGGTGAAGGAATACATCGTGAGGAAACCATAGCACGGTGGTAGGGTACTTTGTAGTACCCGTCTGGCTGGCTACCACCCTCAAGTTGAAAATCCATCGCCAAGCACCTTTCGGTGTGTTCCGACAGCTGCACTTGAGAGCCATTTCCTTTCTAGGCTTTGTGTGCTTACCATCATCGGCCACATCATCACTGACCGCGGTGAGCTTGTGGTCAAACACAGGCCTATACGTAGTAAAAAAAAAGGAAGTTTGAATCATAACAATTAATAATAATAATTTAAAATGAACATAGCGGTATCTAGCCTGATCTATAATCTATCTATCAATGGTTCAATGCTTGCTCAGTCCTTTGTGTTCCCAGAAATCCTTTGAACCAGTATTGGCATATAAGGAATGATTGCAAATTGTATGGATTTCCGCGTTACAATAAAATATGTATTTTTGTGCTACTTCAAACTAGGTATATGTTGTTGTTTTCATTTTGAACTAGTCTTCGCTCCGCGGTTCACTCGTTCCCGAAGGTTCTTATGTTTGACTACAGTCTCATCGTGGTAAGCACACCAAGCCTCAAGTTGAAAATCTGTCACCAAGCACCTACCGGTGTGTTCCGGCAATTACACTTGAGAGCCAGTAATTGCCTTCGCGGCATTGTAACAGGTCGGCAACACATTGGTAATACCTCTAGTATTGCAAATGGCGATAGGCGACGGTAACCACTTACCATCAGGTGGACCGCCTGCCTGCTTGTCAACCTTCTGACAAAAAAAAATAAATAAAATAAAAAGTCTAATATAATGCAGCCATTTGTGGTCGGCGCAATATTTACTCTTCTGCCATTCAGCCCTTCTATCCGTCATATTGGCATTCACTCCTTTCTAACTCGTATCATCTTTCACACAATCCATCCATCTCTTTTTCGGTCTTCTTCTTCCTGTATATTTATAACTCTTTAAGTAACTCTTAAATTAATTTATACAGCTTACTAGTTTCTATACTAGCTTCCGCTTCGCTGTTTCATTCGCGTTCCCGAAGTATCTTAAGTTTTCCTGGGATAAAAAGTAGCCTATTTGTTATTCCAGAGTATGATCTATCTACGTGCCAAAATTCATCTAAATCCGTTCAGTAGTATTTACGTGAAAGAGTAACTAATATTCACCCACACATCCATACTCACAAACTATTGCATTTATAATATTAAGGAAAGATAATAATTTTTATTTACAGACTGAAAACTTTTTAAAGAAAAAAGGTTGTTATTCGCATCATCAGATCAAAGTGTTCATGTAAGATAAGAAGCCTCAGCCTTAGTATCACTGGATGTGACCAGAAATATGTATTGCCTATTCTTATGCTGCAAAATTTGAATTTTAATCACGTGACATCTCTACAAGGACTATTTAATTGAAAAATTAATTGCAGTGTTGCCGGACGATCGGTATTAGGCCGCGCTCGCTTTGGATACGTTTTCGTACGAATTCCATTCGTACAGAAACGTACGAACACGCACGAACATTCCCGACTTTCTGAGTACTATGAGAGCGCTCACGCTGCGTGCGAGTTAGTTGTACGTATACGTACGTGCAAGTCCGACGTCCGAAATCAATCCGAACTTGTTGGGATTTTATTACACGTTCATCATCAATAATGTATGCTCTAACACCGGTACTCTGTCTATTTGACGGAGAAAAACGTATTCAGTGTGCGCACTCAATTCGTACGAACAGTGTTCATACGTTTACGTACGATATAATTCGTATCCAAAGCGAGCGCGGCCTTAGACTATACAAAATCACTCTTACTATCGATAAAGGAAGAAAGAAAGATAATACTATCGATGCATCGATATTCCTGCAACACTAATTAAATGAGTCTGCACACAACATTTATGGGAAAACTAACTGTCTCTCTCGGTTTTACCCGCGTTTTCGGGATAAAAAATAGCTTATGGCTGTCTCCATATTTAAAGTATTATGCAATTAGTGATGTGTTCGCTTTTAAATTGTCTAAAGCTACTGGCAATTGATTTACACATCCGAATCAATGGTTCATATTGTAATGCGATCCATCTGAAGCATACGATGCGAAACTGTGGACCTTAAGGTAATAAAATAAAATAAAGAATGCTTACTATATTCCGAAAAAACAAGATCGTGGCTCCAAAGCATTGTAGCAGAAATAATATTATAGAAAATATTGTTAAAATATTTTAGGGAGCCATTTCACAAAATTGGTCCCCTAAGACTTTTAACAAGCTTATAATTGGAAGACGTTCACCTAATTCTGGTACAGTTTGACTGAAGACAGTTTAATGCTGAAATCTAGTTCAGTCCAACACGTCGGGGTAAATCAATCCAGTGTTCTGTGATTCAGGTCATAACGCTTCGACGTCGTGTTGCTGAGGTCTACGGGTCAATTGAAGTGGCATTCATTAATGACTAGTTCAGTTTATAATTCAATTCAAATTATTTATTTCAGTCTTAGATAATAAGTGTTAGTTACTAATACCAAAGAATAAATAATATATAGGCTAATACTGATACATCAGACAGGCTTTTGCAGAATATTACCCGGAAATTATCCGTACGAGTATTGGCAAACATGCTATACAGAGGGCTACTTTTTATCCAGGGAAAACGGGGGCATATATATTATACTAGCTAATCCCCCCGTTTACGAGATTAAAAGTAGCTCATAACCTTCGAGGATAATGCGTACGGAGCGTTCAAACAAACGAACTCTTCAATTTCAATCATATAGATATAGATTATTATTAGTATAGATATACATAGATTAGTATAAATATATAGGTATATACACCGGAATATGATATGATATATTGGCCAGTTTCTGTTGATTACAAACTAAACGAATTTAATCTCACTATATCTCTTTCTATTATTAAATATAAGAAAGAGATGCAAAATATTTTTGTCCTGTCAGTTTAGTCCTATCACATATTTCAACGTGAAATTATAAGTGCGATCTTTATTGGTCACGACTATTTACCCGTACATTACGACGGCATGGACTAAACTGACAGCATTAAAAATGTTCTATCTTTTTTCAGTAAGGTTAACATGAAAGAGAGGTGACTTGACTAATATTAGTTAAGTTCGTAAACAACAGAATAGGCACCAATGTAATATTTCAGTTTGAAATCAAAATTCCATGTGTTACCGTATGAAATACTATCATCGATCTAACAGCTATAACCTTTGTCATTTCCATTCCTCTATAGCTCTGGACTACACACATGATTTGACGTAAGAGGCAGTCGCGTGACCATTGTACCTAATTCTTTACGAGGAAACTAAATCGCTTCTGTGACTTGAGCTTTATTGATGTGCCCCTATTTTTTCCTGTCCGTAGGCACTTCAAAATGTAAGCTTTGTTCAGTTGATTTACTTAGATAATAATTCTACTAATATTATAAATGCGAATGTTTGTAAGTATGGCGGTATGCGCAAAAACTACTGAACGGATTTGGATGAAATTTGGAACCCAAATAGTTTAAAACTTGCTGAGATTCTTGCCGGAGTCTTCTCAGTTCACTGGTAGTAGAGTCTATTGTGTTGCCATTGATGACTTACGTTGCAGAGACGTGGTCTTACGATGGGCCTCATAAGAAGGCTCAGGGTCACCCAAAGAGCGATGGAGAGGGCTATGCTCGGAGTTTCTCTGCAAGATCGAATCGGGAATGATGGGATCCGCAGGCGAACCAAAATAACCGACATAGCCCAAAGAATATCCAAACAGAAGTGGCAATGGGCAGGGCACATCGCTCGTAGAACCGACGGCCGCTGGAGCAGAAAGGTTCTCTAGTGGCGACCACGAACCGGAAGACGCAGCGTGGGCAGGCCCCCCACAAGGTGGACCGACGATCTTGTAAGGGTCGCGGGAAACCGCTGGATGCGGGTAGCGCAAGACCGGCCATCGTGAAGATCCTTGGGGGAGGCCTTTGTCCAGCAGTGGACGTTTTTCGGCTGACATGATGATGATGATGAGTAGAGTCTATTGTAAAACTGTAACTATTGATATTCATAAGTGTTTTGCCTAAACTGAATAAACAAGTTTTGATTTTGATTTTTTATAACCTGGATTAATAAATAGGATACTTTTTATCCCGAAAAAACATAAGATATCTCGGGAACTTGGGTGAAACCGCAGGGCGGGAGCTAGTATGTAATAAAATATTTGGAAAATACGCGTCGAAAAGATTCGCTACATATTCTACCCCTCAGTATCTTTATATTTTATCATCTCACTTTCTCCTGAAGCTGAAACCTCGAAAATAAATAAATATCCTGAAACATTCTTCACATAATGGTTAACTGATCTCAAACTAAGCAGAGCTTGTACTATGGACAACCAGATAACTGATATACTACATATACTACTCTTTTTTTTGTAAATACATACTTATATAGATAATTACACCCAGACTCAGGATAAACAGACATGTTCATGCATACAAATGTTTGTCCTGGATGGGAATCGAACCCACGACCAGCGGCGCTACCGGTAGTGTCTTAACCAACTGCGCCAACTGACTTGGCTTAAGTAAAATATAAATAAATAATTAATGGGCGTAACACGTAAATACGTAATCTAAGTTTATGAACTTTGTTCCGATTTTACGAGAACTTTCAAAGTCTGAGAAACAACTCATTGTAACATTTTCACTGTTAATTAAGTTTTGTTTTAGAACCACAGAATAAAATATAGTTCTACCACATCCTAAGCACTTCAAACAAACGAACTTATTTAACCCAATAACTTTGATGATCCGTACATACAGCCAATTAGTCAAAGCTTAGGCGCCCGTAGGTAGGATTTAGAAGGGAGCAAAGGATTTAGGATTCGCGAATATAAATATTATTTATTATTAAAACAAATTTAACTAATAAATAAATCGGACAAATGCGAGTTAAACTCGCGTGGAGAGGGTTCCGTACATGTTTAACTAAGTTCCATAAATATTTTTAAACCTGACCCAAATTTGTTGATGGTAACTATAAAAAGTTTTTTTTTTTTTTTGGAAATCGTCTTTTCTAAAAATGAAACCTAGCTACATCGATTTATCGCCCTCGAAACCCCCTGCATACCAAATTTCATAAAAATCGTTGGAGCTGTTTCCGAGATTCAGATTATATATATTATCCATGAATTGCAGGTTTAAAGGTATTAGATAGACTTCTCATAGGTTTTCCTGTAGTCTTTAGGTAAAGAACTATTATCTGATTTTTTTTCAAAATGTTTGGCCCAGTAGTTTCGGAAATAAGGGGGGGGGGGGGGGGGAATGGTCAATTTTCGCCAATTTTTCGCCTATTTTCTTAAATAACTTCAAAACTACTTATATTAAAATTCTAAAAAAAATATATTTGACACCCTGATAAAAAGCCCTTTTATTTGATATGTTACACAATATTGTCTGCAAAACATTATTTTTTAATTTTCTAATTTACCCCCCAAAATTAGCCCCCATGTTTGAAATTCATTTATTTATGTAACACGTCCATGTTTGGGTCACCGACTTACATATGTGTACCAACTTTCAACTCAATCCAGTCCAATATTTTCGGACAGACAGACGCACGAGTGATCCTATAAGGGTTCCGTTTTTTTTTTTTTTTTCGGAACCCTAAAAATAATACGTATCTGATGACACGTTTTGTCAAGAATGTTCGATTGAGGAGGCTGTCCGCGAATGTCTCCGTCCCTTAGTAAACTGACGGAGACAACCAAGAAAGACAACAGAGAAAAAAAACCAAATCTTTTTTTAAAAAAGTAAGAAAATTATTACCTTTCTAGTAGATTTTAGAATGCATGTTAATATTTTCAAGTTATTTGGATGGCCCAAATAAGAGAAATGCATTCTTAGTTTTAAAAACTTGCATATTCACGATTTTTTTCTGACGTTACTAATGAAAAATCCCAATAAAAAAAAACTATTCCCCGATTTAAATATTCTCTAGTTTAACATATATTTTTTCCAAATCTCTTGGAACAAAGAATACAGAGAAAAACGAATTTTAGAATCACCATTTCTCGTATAGCATCGCCTTAAGTCAAAATTAAATAGAAGGATACATTTTCTTGCAAAACTTGGAGTTATTCAAAAGATCGTTCTCGAGGGATCTTATGTTTTCCCGGGATAAAAAGTAGTTATTCCAGGGTTGTTATCTATAAATGTGCCAAGTTCCATCCAAATCCGTTGAGTAGCTTTTACGTGAATTAATAACAAATATCCATACATCCTCACATTTCGCATTTATAATATAAGTAGGATATTAAAAACGAATTTAGGTCACAGGGGACCGGCGGGCGGGGAGCTTTTTCCGCCAACACGTTAGCATGGCCATCCAAAGAGGGAACGCTGCCAGCCTTCTGGGAACCTTGCCGTTGATCGGCAGCAGCACAAACCTTGAGGATTTTTTTTATATGTATCTTTATTTTTATGAGTTTACGTTTACGTTTGGTCATGGGTTTGATTCCGATCCAGGACAAACATTTGTGTGCATGAACATGTCTGTTTGTCCTGTGTCTGGGTGCAATTATATATTTAAGTATGTATTTACAAAAAGAAAGTAGTACCTATATGTAGTATATATCAGTTATCTGGTTTCCATAGTACAAGCTCTGCTTAGTTTGGGATCAGATAACCGTGTGTGAAGAATGTCCCAGGATATTTATTAGGATATTTATTTAGTGGGCGGGGTACATCGCTCGTAGAACCGACGGCCGCTGGGGCAGGTCGGTTCTCGAGTGGCGACCACGAACCAGAAGACGCAGCGTAGGCAGGCAGCGTGCCCCCCACAAGGTGGACCGACGATCTTGTGAGGGTCGCAGGAAACCGCTGGATGCGGGTAGCGCAAGACCGGCCATCATGGAGATCCTTGGGGAAGGCCTCTGCCCAGCATTGGACGTCTTTCGGCTGACATGATGATGATATATTTTAAAGCTGTCATAATATTAGTACTAGCTTCCAAACTGCTGTCACGTTACGGAGGATAGCGGTGGACGACAAGCTAAAGCTCAAGATTATTGGAAGCAGGATTCGTACATTCGCCTTTGGCAAGGTAGGCCTGGCTGGCTACCACCCTCAAGTTGAAAATCAGCAAAAAACCTTCCGGTGTGTAGGTACCAACAGCTGCACTTGAGAGCCAGTTCCCTTCTAGGCTTTGTGTGCTTACCATCATCGGCCATATCATCACTGACCACGGTGAGATTATGGTCAAAGGACTATGAATAGTGAAAAGAAAAATAAAATTATTTGTCATTCAACTGCTTTTTACTCAAATCAAGCTTCAAATGACAATAACAAAACATTCTATATTGTGATCAAATGATGCGACGAAATAAACAAACGTACAAATACTTAATGTAGCTTACTTAAGCTCCTGAAAAAGAAAGTCCTAATCTTTGAGGACGTATTCATAGAATAGTCCGACTGAATAGAAAGGTACGCCCTCTAAAATCCTCACGAACAACTTGGCCGACAATCTCCCAAGTTAGCGCCAAGTTCGGCTGAGTTGGGCTAAGTTTACGCCGAGTTCGGTAAGTTTCCGAATAAAGGATTCTCGGAAACTGGTCGGATTTTCCAACAAGCGGGTAACATTCAACGTTTGTGAACGATACGCAAATTATATGATTTGTTTTGAGTTGACTAGTTTTGTGCCCGGCTTCGTTTGGGATACTGAGGTCATTTATTTGTTTACTAGCTTTCGCCCCACGGTTTCAATCGTGTTCCCGGAATAATAAGTAGGATAGGGAGGATGACTAAAAAAATCTAATTAGTCCGTCAGTTAATTTACCAAAAAATATTGGACACATGTTTTTTCTTTTGTTCCGAAAACAAATAACGAAGATACAGGGCGTTAAAATTTCGCTTGACGTTTTACACAGAGATGACGTCACAAGCCCCCACTCCTGAACTTTGACGCGCCTTATCTTTGTAATGTTCTATTGATTTCATAAAATAAAAAATACGTATCCAATATTTTTTGTTAACCTGACGGAATAGTCAAAATTAATTATTTTTTACTCAGTTATCATCCCTATTAATTGTAAAAACGTCCTTTTCTTACGTAGTGTAAGTATTAATGACCTAAGATTTAGTTTGTGCTAAAAAAATATTGATCCTTTATTACTGCATGAAAAGAGGACAAATTAACAAACCCACTTTTGCATAGCACAGATAAGATAATAGATAAAGTACTTATAATGTAATTTTCATGTATCAAATAGTAGGTCATAATGGTATCTTGATACTCGAGATGAATATTATATCAGAACTGTGTTTAGTCAAAGTGTCAAGTGGATAATAATGTATACGTTGTACTATCGACAAAGTTGAAGCATGATCACCTTAAAGGTGTATTTTGTGTGCAGTGAACAGCCGCTACCTGTGTCTCACACAATATAACCAGACAATGCGCTTTTCATAAAATAGTAGATTGTCATTGTCAGTAAATAGTCTAGACAAAAGATTTTAAAAGAGGCCGTTTTATTGTCAACAATGGACAGGGCGAACTATGATTACTGGCTGCAAGCGAAAAGGTCTCAAAACTGATCATGCTTCAACTTTGTTGATGGTACCTACCTATTGTAGTGATGTGCCGTGTCGGCTATTTTTGGTATTCGAATATTTTGGTATTCGTTAAAAAAAGAATCGAATTAGGATTCGAGTCTGAAGACTCGGACAGGTATTCAAGTACTGGCACGAGTATTCGAATACTTCAGTGGATTCGAGTACTTTTTGAATCGAACTTTGTAGTTTTCTTTTGACGACAAATTCTAATATTTCATCACAAATCGTGTATGAACGCTTGTACAATGTAAATAATTACAGCAGATTATTGTATAATCAAATCAAATCAAATCAAAACTCATTTATTCAGTTTAGGCCCTAATAAGGCACTTATGAATGTCAAAAGTTACAGTTTTACAATAGACTCTACTACCGGTTCGGAATACACTTGAACTGAGAAGACTCAGTACATCAGACAATCAGTAATTGAATCATATATTCTTTGGTAATTATGTATGGCATGGCATATTAAAGCCTATAACTTTATAATTATGTATATTGTGGATCCGAATACAGAATTTTATATACTCGAGTACGTGAGTACCTGCTAGATATTCGAGTCAGTACTCGAGTCAGTCTGACTCGGCACATCTCTAACCTATTGTACTCATGAGAAGTGGCTATATCAAACTATAATAGTTAATGATGCTGATTCTGTTGTTTACACACTAAACTAATTATAACACGTCACATCTCTTTCTCACAAACATTAATGAATAAGGATAGACAATATTTGAATAATAGGCTAGATGACAGTGTCAAAAATAAATGACCAAACACTAACCAATGCATAAAACATCTGAAAACACGCGGAAACATCAAATATGTTGTACATTTAATGCTTTCTATGATTTTTAATTACCAGTAGAACCACTAAGAGTAGATCATTTGATGCTGTGAAACGATGACGTCATAGCTTAGTATTTCATACAATATTCCATGTAACCGATCGTTTTGACATTTATTAAAGAGTAGCTGATTTGATAAGTCAGTCATCTACCCTATTGTCAAATTGAAGTGGCAGCGGGCGGGGCACATCACTCGTATTAGTTTCTTTTAAATTCCTTTCTTTCTAATTTTTTTTTTTTAATCATCATCCTTATTCTAATTTATATAGTTTTGGAGCGAAATAATATTAATTTAGCATTTTTAATAACTACTTGCTGAAAGTATGATACACGATCGACTTTTCCCACTTTACTAGAGTAGATTTTACAAGTTTTTACTATACATTACGACATTGTCTATGCGTATCTTTCTGACAGTCCAAAAGACTAGCGCATGTCTGTCGGTCTTTTCGTGTTTTGTCGGGCTTTTGGTTTGGACACTTTTGAGGGCGGACCCGAAATCCATATCGAGGGGTGAAAGGCTAATTGTTTTAAGCGACATTTTGGCCGATTTTGAGTATACACATGACATGACATATTCGGAATCAGTTATTTTATATGCGTCAGATGAGCCGGGTTCCTGAACAGGGGGGCTAAAACGGTCGCTCGAGCAATATTGCTTTGCAATTCATATCTCGAATTTACAGCAGATGTTAAGTTGAGAACAAATGTTTTTTAAATATTTTTTGGTGAAAATGCAAATCATTTTAATCAATTAATATACAATTTAGACAAATTGCAACATAATCTGCTGTAAATACGAGATATGAATTGCATAGCAATATTTCTCGAGCGGCCGTTTTGGCTTCCCAGGTCATAAAATGTCGCATAAAACAAATAGCCTTTCACCACTCCATGGAATATCGATGGCTAAGGGGTACAGAATAACGTATAATCCATGGTTTCAATTTTCGTTACGTTATGTCACTTACACACGGTATATTCGCTTGAAATAAGGTTAAGTTAAACATTGATTTTTTTATTCAATAAAATATTCACGGCCTAACGTGTTGAAACCAGGTCGTTTCGTTACGTAATACGGTACTTTAACAGTAGTAATCTTCAAAATGTAAGCTTGTAAATACATATATCGTGCGTTGTGGTCTGTGGACGTCCGCCCCTCTTGGAATCCCTAGATAAAGTGACCGACCATAGAGTCTGAATACCGTACTTATTAAAGTACGCAATGCTAACAGCACAAAATAACCCATGAAAATCACGGCGCTTACGACTCTTTGGTCACGAAAAAACACACCTTATAAACGTTCTAGCGCTACGCTAGCGCTATGTTTAAATTGTCTGGTTAGACGATTAAGCAACAAAATGGAGCATGACCTTTGTTTAGGATAGCTTCTCTATACGAAGTAATATACCTCAGTGACATTAAAACGCAAAAAATATCCATTAAAAATACTGAATGCGGTCCATTCACTTTAACAACATTCATTTCATCACAAGAGCGACATTCAATTCGTTTTATAATCTCAAAATGGACCCCTAAAACTGACAAAGGCAAGAAAAACTCGCCGGTCTGTTCAATTAAATCAGGTACAAACTCTCGCGAAATATAAAGCGACATAATTAATCGAACAAAGGGAGAGAGAACAAAACTTTTACATCTTGCTAAGGACGGTCCATTCTTGCAGAGTTATTGCACAGAGGACCACACTTGGAGGCTACATTACATTGGCTAAAAAAAACTAATTTTTGGAGATATTTTGTAGTGAAAAATTCTGATATCAACTCAATATAATGTTAAACAAAGACTGATCGACAAGACCTACTATAAGGTGGCTCATTAGGTTGCAGACAAGAATACAATATGGTTGTAGTAGCTTCTCTCTGCAATTTTATGAACTTTATGTATATTTCAAAACATGAATTCAAAAGAAAGTCCACCGCTTGTTAAGTTTCTTGCCGGAGTCTTCACAGTTCAAGTGTATTACGATTACGAACCGGTGGTAGATTCGTTTGTAACTTTTGACGTCCATAAGTGCTTTATAAATGATTTTTGAGTTTGATAGTGGTTGTATACTCTGTTCGTCATCCAAATCTAGAGAGCACCCAAGCGACTCTGAATAACTGTGATAAATGATTGGTTGTTCCCCGCGGTTTCACTCTGCTTAGTTTGGGATCAGATAACCTTGTGGAAAATATCCTAATAATATTATATTCCGTGGATTTATCAATGTAACCTCATAGTGTGTCGACCTGTAGCCTGCTGTAAACGTTTTTTTTTTCATCAATTACTTTTAATTAAAGGTTCTAAACGGTGCTAAAAACGATTGAAAGCAGCGTATGTAATTTGTATAGACAAAAAAAATAGCAGCGATTGCAATATTTATTATTTAGTTATTACCTTACTGGACAAATCGGCGAGCGCAGAGGGCTCTCATCCGGTTAACATTTAGGTAACCACGCCTGAGGGCACCCCCAAATGGAGTACGAACCTCGGCTCAGGGCGTTACCGGGAGAGGGGGAGGACTTTGTACGAGTTACGACTAATTGGGGACGGTCGGATTACTAATGGCAGCTCGGGCCGCTTGAACGGGACGAGACTGAGGGGAACGCCGCGGCGGTCCGCCGTCGAGCGATTGCAAATACTTTATATTAATTAAATTATACCTGCCCTAACTGGTGCCCTACATCGGGAACGTCTTAATCATTAATTAATTACTCAAACATCAATCTTCCTTAATGTATATCAAAATACAATCTAGCCGTTTTGAAGGCGAAGGTAATGTTGTGACGTTCAATACCATGGCAAAGGTCATGGGTTCAAATTTTAGAACAGCTTTAGCTTCCGGCCTTTCGGAGAAATCATAGGGTACTTTGTAGTACCATCTTCGGCCATATCATCACTGACTTTGGTGAGATTGTGGCCAAACATAGTCTTATTTCACATCGAGGGGTGAAAGGCTGTTCGTATTAAGCGACATTTTGACCGATATTGAGTTCATTAAAAAAGTCTTACGGTTTGTTCCGGCAATTAAACTTGAGAGCCAGTTTCCTTCTTGGCATTATACCAGGGCAGTAACGACGAGGTAAGGTAGGCGACGGTAACCACTTACCATCAGGTGGACCGCCTGCCTGCTTGTCAATCTTCTGACATCAAAAAAGGTGGGTGTAGAAAATGTTTCAGGATATTTATTTATAACTTTCCACGTTTAAAATTAAACTTTTCCAATAAACCATTACAAAACGTCAAACTTTGTTCAAATCCAATTTATTTAGTTTAAAAAAAATAACTAAGAAACGTCCAACGCAAACAAAGCTGAGAGAAAAGTAATACAGTTAAGTCCCTTGGTAGGTATTAACACGAATCGAATTACGTTTTTCATTCTGGAAAAATGCTGTCGCTGTAAAATTGTATGGAGAGAGTGAGATACATGTATGTGTATCGCTTTATTTGATGGGTTTTTGTGAGATAAGGTTGGTTTTTGTTTATCAAAAGCGTTGAAAATCTGTGGCCAAGCAAGAACGTATAACAGCCGTAGGTACTTGAAAGCCAGTTCCCATCCTAAGCTTTGTATGCTTACCATCGGTCTTCGGCCACTTCATCACTGAATAATGGCGAGATTGTGGTCAAACACGAGCCTAAATACGTAGCACAAGCATACAAACAATTTTTAAAAAAGTTTGCTGCAGTTGAGTTGCTATTTTGTACCTATTTTGTTTTATAATGAATAAACTCAAAAAATACTTTACCGATTTTAATAATTCTGTCACTTCTAGATTGCTATACTATTACTAACAAAAGCTATATTTTGTTTACAAAAAAATCCCTACTCTGAAAACTCCAATAATGCAATACCCAGGGTAGAAAAGAAGGACCAATCAAATTCCTTTTTATCATGCGGGTCGCGGGAACATATCGCAAACTGCGATGCGAACAGCTCATCTATATATTTATTCTAATAATAAAGCTGAAGAGTTTAATTGTTTGACCACGCTAATCTCCGGAGTTACTGGTCCGATTCGAAAAAATCTTTCACTAATAGGAAGCTACATTATCCCCAAAGGTTATATACTCTTTATCTCGGGGACGCGAGTGTAACCGCGAGGAACGGCTAGTAAATAAAATTCACTCCACCCATATTTCATGATACAGCATAATTTCCAGGGACAATAACCAGCTTATGGCTCCAGCTACCCGCCCAAAGTGTGTCAATCATTGGTGGCCATTAGATAACAGACGGTGCCAGTGTGTTGGCGCCAATCCAAATCCACACAATTGGGCTATTGATTGCGCTTATCTGAACAGAGAAAGCATTTGATGTATTTATTGGTTGGGTACTTTATATGCCTTTGTATGTTGGGAGTTTGGGACCAAGGTTTGATGGGATTATTCATAAGGATTCCTCTAATATTAATTACTTGCTGTTCCTCGCGGCTTCTCTCGCGTTCCCGGGATAAAAAGTAGCCTATAACCTTCGGGGATGATGTAGTTTCCTATTAATGAAAGAATTTCTCAAATTAGACCAGTAACTCCGGAGATTAGGGCGTCCAAACAAACAAACTCTTCGGCGTTAGTATATAGATACCAGAAACATTATGTGTGCTGTATGTGTTTACCTCGCCTCCCTCTGGCAGAAAGGATTTAGTACTAGATATTACGCTTGGCACCTCCCGTTCTAAATGCTCTAAGTTACGGACCTTCAAAAAACAAGCCTACTGTTATTTAGGTCGGTACTCATGACGGTGATCATTTTCCATCAGGTGACCCATATCCTTGTTTGCTCCCCTATATTATAAAAAAAACCATCGGCCACATCATCACTGACCACAATGAGATTGTGGTGAAACACAGACCTATACGTAGATAGTAGTTTTTATGATATTTTATCCTTTAGCAAATAGGTACTTCTTTACGGTGAAACATAATAGTAACTGACGGATTTGCAGAGCATATCTGTCTCGCCTAAAATTAGGCTATATTACATTTACATGGATTGATATGTATTGTATAAATATTTTATTAGAAGAAACAAAAGGTAGTTGACAGGTCGATGAAATGCCATCCGAAGCATACTATGAAGGTGCGAATGGGGCGATATTGACCCCTTTGGCCTCTAACACAGAGTGCCTCTAACAAGCTCTCATAATGAGTCTCATTAACTCTAAGTAATGGCGTACGACTAATTAGAGAATATAATAATATCCTAGGACATTTTACACACACGGCAATCTGATCACAAACAAATAAAAGTACCTATCTCTTACTATGGAAACCACAGATCTGATATATTCATATGCTACTTGTTTTTGTCGGGATAAATGTAGAAATCTAATAATAGCATGATATTTTTATCGCATTTCTTAACGAAATATGAAAATACCGTAGAAAAGTCAAAAATTAAAATGAAACCTAAAATCGGCCAAGAAACACGGAAGATATAAGCATTTTAAACTACTAATTAGAATACTATGACGGCCATTATAAACTCCATGCTAAATTGTATTCCGAACCGGTAGTAGAGTCTATTGTAAAACTGTAACTTTTGACATTCATAAGTGCCTTATTAGGGCCTAAACTGAATAAATGAGTGATTGATTTTGATTTTGCTAAATTCTATTTTGCTAGAAAGAGATAGGAATAAATCTTTGATGACTGCTTCTTATATGAATTAACTTTTATTAAAGCAAAAAAAATAATATTATAATTTCCTATTAAAAACCCTGGTACCAGTTAGTCTTAGATTAGAAAAAATATAAGTCAATAATGATGTAGGTACTTTATAAGCCCTATATGATGATCTTCAACATCCATTCTTTGGAATTAACAATTGATTCTATCATCATCATCATCGTGTCAGCCGAAAGACGTCCATTACTGGACAAAGGCCTCCAAGGATCTCCACGATGGCCGGTTTTGCGCTACCCGCATCCTGCGGTTTACCGCGACCCTCACAAGAACGTCGTTCCAATTGATTATATGCTTAGATTGAACCCCAATTTGGCTTGTAATGTGGTGTGATGACCTTAAAATTAGAATCTTTTTTTTTTGACAAGCAGGCAGGCGGTCCACCTGATGGTAAGTGGTTACTATAACCTATCGCCATTTGCAATACCAGAGGTAATAGCCAATGTGTTGCCGTCCTGTTACTATGCCACGCAACTGGCTCTCAAGTGCCGGAACACATCGGTAGGTGCTTAGCGACAGATTTTCAACTTGAGGGTGGTAGCCAGCCAGAAGGGTACTAAAAAGTACCCTACCACCGTGCTATATGGTTTCCACACGATGTTTTCCTTCACCGAAAGCCTTCACCTTTGTCGTGGCATCTAACGTCACTACCATTGCCTTCGGATCTAAAAAATACTTTATTTTCTATACCACAAGGCATTAATAATTTTCCATTCACCTTTGCCAACTCACTCTAAATCTTTCATTTCATCGCTTACATAAATTATTTGAGTACTTCAAAAACTCGTCTCAATCAATCGATAAACAGACAATTTATATAACAGAAGATGTATTCAAATTAAACTTTCAAGAAACTGAATAACTTTATAATCCGGCATGGTTACCGAATCTTCAGTAGAAGCTTGCAAGATGTGATTTTGTCTAAATTTTCCCACACGCCCGCCTCTCTGCGGTTTATGATGAAATCGTGACTTGCCGCCTGTTAACAAGGATTTTAGGGTGAGTTTGTGTTGAATGAGCTAGCGTATTGAGGATTTCATTTGTATTTATTTGTAATGTTCTAATTATACAATCAAAAATTGTACTTTAATGATCCACTTTATGCACACCCGTGTATCCTAATGAAATTAAAAAAATATATTAAAGTACAATTTTCTTCCCAAGATAAAGCTATAAAATAACTTTTTTCTATTATAGTACACTTTGGACCTAAACAGTTAGAAATCAATCAGTATCAATTAAATTTTACATGCACTGTGGGTGCGTATGCGGTAGGGATCTCAAATTAGGAGTTTTTCCCCACATTTAGGGGGATAATACGTTTATTAATTATTCAACATAATTTCGTTTTCTTCTGATAGTTCCAACTTTTGACTAAATATAATAAAACAATTACAAAGCACAACATTGTATTTTTGGGGGGGGGGGGGGGAGGCAATACATATAATAGTCGTCATATATTTTTGACTTGAACTTCAGAGGTAAGATTTTTTAGGAGTAGGCAACACGGATTTGGGCGCCATGATTATTGTGTTTGTTTATTTTATTGATTTTTTTGGCCAAAAATGACAGAATAATAGCAGTGAAACTAAGGTGAAATAAACTTGAATCTGAAATTCTGGAGGCCGGATTATTCCGGTATAAATATAAAGATCCCTCAGAAAAGCGGATAAAACCGCTGTGTGGAAGCTAGTACAATAAAAAAAAAATCTTTTAGCGTATAGGATTACTTCAGACGTTATTAATCGCTACATTCACCGCTTCAGCTTACCACTGAAACCTCACATTGACTAGGTAAAATTCTTCACTTGCTAGATTTACCATTAATCTTTAAATAACTGGGGGCTTACCATCAACTCTTATTGCGATCCAAATGCAAACCTAAATTGAGTTACTTCGCTATTTCATACCATGACATCATTATAGCGATCCAGTAATATTATGATCCTAGTTGGTTCGCAATTGATACGTAAACTCTTTTCGTTCATTCATTTTTCGTACCATGAGGTGAGATGTCAACCTACTTTGGAAACTACATATAAAAAAATCCTCGAGACGGCCGCTGCTGCTGCCGATCAACAGAAGTCTGGCAGCGTTTCCTCTTTGAATAACCAAGCTAACACGTTGGCGGAAAAAGCTCCCCGCCCGCCGGTCCCCCGAAACCTCAATAAGTTTTTAAGTGTTCGAGCAAATCAGCAAGCCTCAAGCCTTAGAATTGGCCGACGTTAGAGAGTACCAAAGGCCACGGTGCCCAAGCTCGCCGAAGTGATCACCAGCGATGAGGATAAATTGATCCTAGAACCAAGACGAAGACGAATACCTACACGGTCGCGCGGCTCGAAGCGAGAAAGTGAAAAACATCTAACATAGTCCCGCCCGATATTTGTGGATAGAATGACTTGCAACCAGTGGACCTGAGTCCTTGCTCGAGTCCCGTTCAGAGACAGCCATATAGGAGACAGCTAGCAAGTGTGCGCGATCAGACTCCGTAGAATAAAGTGAATAAATTTTGCAAAGAGGCTTGTCCTACGCTCTCTGAGAACAACTCAAGATTATAAATATTTGTGCCTGGACAAGCTGCCTGCCTCCCTGCCTGTTATAGAGTAATTTTTTTTGTATACGTGGAAAAGGTAAAATATACTTAGAGACATAGGTAATACAATTTTGCAGCTACGAACAAAGTTTGTAACGTGAAAATATTATGTTATTAAACAAACTTCACAAAATTACTAACACCATTGTTTGAATTTAATTTATGTTTCCAATTTCTAAATAAATGCTCTTTCATTTGACCGTTGTTGATTCATCCAATGATGTCAAGAGCAAACAAATATTACTTTTGATTCACTATCACTACATAGTATAAAACAAAGTCGCTTCCTGTCTGTCTATCCCTATGTATGCTTAGATTTTTTAAACTACGCAACGGATTTTGATGCGGTTTTTTTTAATAGATAGTGATTCAAGAGGAAGGTTTATATGTATAATACATGCATAATATAGTACAGAAAAGCCGAGAAAAACCGTGCGAGCCGGGGCGGGTCGCTAGTATATAATAAAGAATAACGCGAAATTAGATAAGTTGTCGGTAAGTCGTGTGTGTGGGATGCCACATTTGTTGATACACTTGCGCCATCTCACTTGCCAGCGGCATGTAGAGTTGCAGGAGCGGCTGCGGCTGGTGCGGAAAATTCCAAATCCAAAAAATACGCTTCTATTGGCCCAAATATTTTTTTTTTGCCTTTTGCGGTCGAGACCATGGGTCCTTGGGGGTTCGAGGCTCGCCGATTTTCTCGAACATTATCTTCAAAATTAATTGAGGTCACAGGGGACCGGCGGGCGGGGAGCTTTTTCCGCCAACGTGTTAGCTTGGCCATACAAAGAGGGAACGCTGCCAGCCATCTGGGAACCTTGCCGTTGATTGGCAGCAGCGGCCGCCTCGAGGAAATTTTTTATATATAGTTTGTATATTTGTTGTAAATATTGTATATTATAGGTAGGTACTTGCCAAATCAAAGTACCTATCATTCTACGATAAGTTACATCTTACTTTCTAGATTAAATTTGAAACTTTCTTTACCGCTTTGCCATTTGTATGTGTGTGTCACTGTTAACTATTTGGATACATTGCTGCAATTTAAGATCTAAAATGTATATACGAGTCTATAGAAATACTTACATAGTCCCAAGTATGATACCGTTAGGTATTTAATATATACATAGGTACTATTGAGAATATTTTTCTCTAAATTATAATCACTCAATAATCCATAATACTTTAAGAAAATTATGACACAAAAGTCAAAACGTGTATACTTTTTATACGACAAGTGCATGTATCCGATCGCAAGTTTTCCGTTCTAAAATATCGTGGTAGTAATATTTTTTAAGATAAGTCAACATTCTTATTTGTTATTTAATGTTATGCACAGTAATTCATTGATTGCTAGAATTATTTAAAAGAATATTATTTGATACTTTGAGACGTTATTTAGTTTTATTTTTTCGTAAATAGCATTTAAAAATAACCGTAACTTACCGCAAAATCACACATTTAGGTTTTTAAACGTATCGCATTGACTCAGAGTAAAAGAGACAGACTTATGTAATTACCGTATAGCATCTTCACTTTCTAGCAAAACCCGGATCAGAGACAATATCGTTCATTCATTCCGACCAAACGCGATTCTTTTTTATGAGCTTCATGGTACGAATTTTAGCAGACCTGTTTAGGTACCTAGACTGGATTGCATCGGAACTGAATGGCTATCTAAAAGTTGATGGTAAGCCTCCTGATCGTTATTCATTATTTCAACTCGTGATATATTATAGTATACTAGCTTCCGCCCCGCGGTTTCACCCGCGTTCCCGAAGGATCTTATATTTTCCCGGGATAAAAAGTATCCTATGTGTTAATCCAGGTTATACACTATATTTGTTTTTTTTTTTTGATGTCAGAAAGTTGACAAGCAGGCAGGCGGTCCACCTGATGGTAAGTAAGTGGATACCGTCGCCTATCGCCATTTGCAATACCAGTGGTTTTGCCAATGTGTTGCCGACCTGTTACAATACCGAGAAGGCAACTGGCTCTCAAGTGCAATTGCCGGAACAAACAGGTTTTATTAAAAAAAAAATTAAATTTAAAAGCACGCGTGCGTTTTAAGCTGTATAATGAACCTAAAAGCGGTGCGATAAGAGTAACTTAACGAGCAAGTGTGTTAAAAAAATCATATCTTTTATATTTTACAACCTGTTAGCAAAATAATACAAAATACTTTCATGCTACTTTAGTCTTGAGTTTGACTGATTTATTTACAGCTTATTTATTTACACCTATTATGTGAACAAGGCTTTACGAGTGGCAAGCACATCTTTTTCGCTCAAGGAGACCACTGCGAAATTGTGGTCAAACACACACCTTTAAAAAAATACTTTGCGGTTATACGCAACCCAAAAAAACTATAAAATCAGTTAGTTTTTAAACTTCCAAAGGGCCAATTAAGGTAACAAGCCCTAACCAACTTAAGTTACTTTCCGAGCACAATGTCTTGTAACAGAGTATCATATTACAATAGACAGTGCCTTCACGAAGTAACCTGTAGGGCACGGTCAATTAGGTTATGTGATATAGAAACCTTTTATGTAATCGACAAAAGTGATTGTAAGTCGAAGAATACTAACTGCGTAAAGAAGGGACACTCACTCACACACCCCCTGACATTATCGGCAGAGGGCCTTCGACAGTAGCAAGGCACTTTCTAACCGATTTCAATTATAGGAGGAAGTTCAATGTGTGATTTTTCTATTCATTCTGACACTGAATAAGTAATGCCAGCGAAAGTGTAGGATGTGTTCCATAGAAAAATATTTAAATCTACCAAATTTATGTTACTTACCGCAGATTATTTTTGGTATAAAATAGTTTTATTAGTATCATTTTTATCATTAAATTAATTTTTATATTTCATATTTTTATTTTTTCCTTAAAAAACGTTCCACCCGATGATAAGTGGTTACCGTAGCTTATGGATGCTTGCAATACTTGTGGTTACTGATTTCCCCCCTACCCCATGAGATCTGGCGACCTTAGACACACAAGAACCAATCATTAAGTTATGCTCATATTCTTTATTAATTACTTCTCTAATCATATACTGCTCTCTGAACGAACTAAAGTTACGTCTTTGTGTGCGTGCACATTTTTGAGTAATAAACGGATGCGTCTTTCTGGTCCCTATCTGTTCAGTGCTATTAGCGTCTTTAGTCCCACACTACTCCACAAATCTCCATTTAAGAGCATCACAAATGGATGCAGTCCTTCTAGTCCCTTTAGTGCTATTATCACAGTTTAACTATTCCCTACAGTTTGGTAACGAATGTACTAGCGCAGAGCAATGGCGGGCCTTTTAAGCAGGCGGGCGCAACCTGCAAACACGGTTAGACCCTGTCCAGAAGGGCTGAATTCGCGGCAATTCTGTGCGCAACTTCACGTACAATGCCGCTTTGTTTAGCCATGCAAGTAATCAAATTGTTAACGATTAAGCAATGTACCACAAAACGCGACAAACTCGCGCGTAAATCTTACAGGGCCTTAGTTTACAAGCTCAAACGTTGAGGGACGACGCGAGCGTGTATAGGAAACTACGTCAAAAAAAAAAACTACTTTGCAGGGAGTGTACCTATGATATCCTATGATAAATTATAAATGCGAAAGTTTGTGAGTATGGATGGATGGGTGGATGTTTATTACTCTTTCACGCAAAAACTACTGAATGGATTTGGATAAAATTTGAAACACTGATAGTTTATAACCTGGATGAACATATAGAATACTTTTCATCCCGGGAAAACATAAGATCCCTCGGGAACACGGGTGAAACCGCGGGGCGGCTAGTAGTAGCTAGTATATATATACCTATCTATCTATCTATCTATACTAATAATAAAGCTGAAGAGTTTGTTTGTTTGTTTGTTTGTTTGTTTGAACGCGCTAATCTCTGGATCTGCCAGTGGGATATGGAAAATCCTTTTTGCAATTGAAAGCCCATTTATTAAGGAAGGTTATAGGCTATAGAACATCACGCTACGACCCTCAGGAGCTGAGCAATGATAAAAAGAACGTTAAGCGGGAGCATGTATAGCATGGGTGAGCGATGCGACGCGGTTGTCAATGGATGACAGCGGTCGCCTAGGTAACAGTTTTTTGTTATTTTTAACTGTCATCAAGACGAGGTTATCAATTCGTCGGAATCTTTTTTTATGTATGTTCCTCGATTACTCGAAGATGCCTGACCCGATTTGGAAACTACATACAGGTGGTCACATGGTCACCAAGTCAGGGTCTGATGATGGGATCTTGAAGAAATCGAGGGAACTCTTCAAATTTTATAGGCACTAACAATGTTTTTCATATATTTTCTAAAACTATTCAGATATTTGCGTCTGGTAGTCGTCACATGTTGCTGAGCTGATGATGGAAGGTATAACTCCTTAACGGGTAGGAGTTAGGGGATAAATCTTTAAATATTATAGGAACGATGATGGAAAGTACAACGCTAATATGCTTATCCTAGGTCAGTGACCTTGAGAGTCATTGATTACACATAAGAAACTAAAAATTGAAAAATAAAATACTTTTAACAAAAAAAAACCACAAAGGCACTAATAAGTATAAAATAACTATGTAAGAACTCTAATCTGATAATTTTGAAGTCAACGAAATTAGCCATTGCTGTTGCATCATCAGATATTTATTGCTGCTACACTATTTACAGGTAGAAGGACGGCTCATTTCACTTCTAAACAGACCCTTACGGTATTTCTTGAAAAGACAGCGTACGCTCTATACGTAAAAATGGACCATTGGGCAAGGTTTTACAAGATGCAAACCTAATAATATGGGATGAGTGCACAATACTCATAGAGCTCATCTAGAGGCTTTAGATAGAACTCTCAGAATTATAAAATGCACAAATAGATGGCTAATGTTTGTTTGTTTGAACGCGCGAATCTCCGGAGTTACTGGTCCGATTCGAAAACTACGCTGTCGGCTGGTAGTTTAGCCATTATTTACCACCCATGGGGGTGGAATAACTTTGATGTTTTCTGGTGATTTCAGATAAACGTTGCCTGTTAGGGAAACTAGAGCAGATATTATTAAATCTTGCTTAAAATCTTCCTCATTATGAAAGTCTGTTGAATTATTGAAACTGTATACCAAAATGAGGAGTCACTTGGGTAGAGGAAGCACAGATTTCCCAATAAAGCTCCATTTAATCGGGGATGGGAAAGTACCTGAATCAGATAAAAAAATAGCTATTGACAAAGACCTTGGTAAAATCGTGACCAACATTGAAGACCTGATCTGTAGAGTATATCCGGATATAGTCAATATCGACCAAAAAAAATATTAATGGATGTATGAGAGGGCAATTTAATTTAATTAGCTGCCAGAAATATAAGCGTTGACGCCATCAACGACAAAATAATGGCTAAACTACCAGCCGACAGCGTAGTTTTCGAATCGGACCAGTAACTCCGGAGATTCGCGCGTTCAAACAAACAAACAAACTTTTCAGCTTTATTATTTAATGCTAAATAGCTTTCCACCCGCGATGCCCCCCGCGATCAGTCAGTCAATTAACCAACTTCAAGCGGAGGTTATCAATTCGTTGAAATCTTTTTTTTTGTATGTTCCCCGAATACTCGAACGCCTGGACCGATTAGGAAAATTATTTTTTGTTTGAAAGGATATACTTCACAAGTAGTCCCATGGTCACCAAGTCAGGATCCTAGACAAATCGAGGGAACTCTTCAAATTTTATAGGCACTTACAATGTTTTTCATAAACTTCTCAGCTTTAATATAGAATGCTAAATAGCTTTCCACCCGCGATATCACACGCGATATCACCCGCGATCAGTCAGTCAGTCAGTCAGTCAGTCAATTAACCAACTTCAAGCGGAGGTTATCAATTCGTCGGAATCATTTTTTTTGTATGTTCCCCGAATACTCGAACGCCTGGACCGATTTGGAAAAATATTTTTCGTTTGAAAGTATACTTCACAAGTAGTCCCATAGTCACCAAGTCAGGATCTGATGATAGGATCCTGGACAAATCGAGGGAACTCTTTAAATTTTATAGGCACTTACAATGTTTTTCATCATACTTTCTAAAGCTATTCAGATATTTGCGTCTGGTAGTCATCATGTTATGTTGCTGAGCTGATGATGGACGGTACAAATCCTTAATGGTTAGGAGTTAGGGGATAATTCTTTAAATGTTATAGGAACGATGATGGAAACTACAACACTAATATGCTTATCCTAGGTCAGTGACCTTGAGAGTCATTGATTACACATAAGAAATTCAAAATTGAAAAATAAAAAACTAAAAAGCAGAAAATAACTATTAGTAACTCTAATATGATAGTTTTGAAGTAAGCGAAATAAATCTGCGGTTCCATGATATCGGTTCTAATTTTTATTAAAAGTTTTATATATTTAAATTGGCTATTAGACGCCGATCAGTGTTATTATCACCATCGGCATCAGCGTAGGCATCAAAGTGACCATAAGAAAGATCTTGGGAAAAACGTAACCTTTTGATGGGTTGGTCTTCTGTACCAAATTTGGCATACTGGTTTCCATTTCGATATACTTCAAATACAAATGGGTATATTTGACCGGCTGCAACTAACTCGCAGAAATGTAGAGTGTTGTAGAATGTAGAATGTACATCTAATTTATACTTTTCTTTTGTCCCATGATTGTTGCCAAGATGGTCATGAGACATAACAGCAAATTCATCCCAATTGTTCGTCATATGCATTGCATTGCACCAAGCTTTTATGTGAGTTCAAAAGCAGTATTGATATCAACTTCGATGCAAATCACCACCAAAATAACTTTCTACAAATCTAAATCTAAATTTGAAGTAGATTGGACCAAGGAATCACGTTGTTCCATACAAACTTTGTCCCAGTTTTTCAACCCCTAAGGATTTCGGAAGATCCTTTCTTATAGGATGCCTACTTCATACGAAGAACACACCCTCTAAGTTTTAGGTCTCTACGATCAGCGGTTTAGGCTATGCGTTGATCCGTCAGACAGTCATTCAGGACAATGCATGTTAAATAGATATTAGACCACCAAATTTATGTAATGGTACCAGACTTCAAGTAAAATTTCCGTCATAGTAGCGATTGGTTTTGACTGGGCCAGCAGTTGGGCAAACAGTACTGATACCTCGCATTCCGATGATACCCACAGATTTACCATATAGATTTAAACGAATAGGTACAATTTCCTGTGAAATTACCTACCTATCGTCTGAAGTCAATATAAATAAAGCACAAGGACAAACTTTTAAGCATGTTGGAATATATTTAAGTGAAAACTGTTTTTCCCATGGACAATTATTATGTTGCCTTATCTAGATCAGGTTGCATAGGCTACTTTTTATTTGGAAACGCGGGTGGAACCGCGGGGGACAGCTAGTAGTAAATAAAGATAATAATATTATGTAATATAAATTAACGTACATAAAGTAGGTATTTTTAAATTAAACGTTTATTTTATTTAACATATTGTGACAATCCTGGCCCATCTGCGTGTGACAGCGTAAGTACACAGACGGTGGCATCAAACATCAACCGCGTTTCCCTTCTGTAAACTAGCATATACTAGTATTATTATTTGGGTTTTGTGGCTGTTTCAAGTCTTTACAGAGCTTGTATCACTGCGACCTGTCTAGATCTATTGTGATCGCCACATAAATTAAATTTCACCGCCAACACCTACAGCTACAATAAACCGTACTATATTCTTAGCGGTGATAAATTTTACTTCATCTGGGTGCAACTGGTGCTTCCCCAGGAGAGTATTACGTTTAGGCATAGGTGGGTGGCACTCACACAAAAGGTGAAGTGGTGTTTCATCTGCCTGACAGCAGAATCTACACGCCTTTGTGTCACGGACGCCAATGGTGACCAGATGCTTGTTCAATCCACAGTATATAATAGTAAGTCTGTGCTATTATTTTCTTTCGTCTCACTCTACTCCACACATTTCCATTCAAGGGCATCACAATACCTTTTATCGTCGTGTGTCGGTTAAAAACTGTGGTCCTATGGTTCTGCCCGTCAAAGTGGCAGGTACTATGGTAAGTGACGTCGGTCGGAAGGCGAGCGTCTGTTGGCTACTTCCTGTTACTGGAATACATGTGAAACGATCTGTATAAATGTGCGTGTATTGTTGCGATTTCGTTTTCTTTTGAAGACGAATGTTTGGGCCTTCATTGTTATTTTGACATGGGCACCGTTATATATTTTTTTAATTAAAGACTGGAAGAATTATTGAAGTATTATCATATTTAGATAATGTTTCATTTTTCTATGTTATGTACTTTTTACCATATGAAATTAATTTAGTCGGTCAAAATTTATTGAAACTTAAATTAAAAGAAAAATAACATAATTAAACTAATTTTAAATATTTACAACAATCAATAAAATATAATTCAAAACCTGCTATTTACAAAAAAAAATATTTTGAAATTTGTGAGAATTTTGATAGACAAAGCCAGTTGGCGCAGTTGACGCTACCTATCGCGCTTATTGTTACACTTTCACGTAAAAACTAATACACATAAACAGATTTGGATGGAACTTGGCACATAGGTGGATAGATACCATACCTACATGCAATTTTTTATCACAGGAAAACTTAAAATCCCTCGAAAACACGGCTGAAACCGCAGGTCGGAAGCTAAGGATAGTAAGATTTCCTGTCAGTGAAAATGAAATTTCAACTAAAATTTACTTTAATTTTTTTTGTTTATAAGTTTATAACTACCTAGTTTAGTCTAGGTTTTTTTTTTTTATTCCAGTTTGTTATTTTATGTACATAGTTAATGTTAGTTTAGTTTAAATTATAATATAGTGTTTTAATTCCTGTAAATATATAAATAAAGGCTATAAATTATACATACACTACCATTTCAGCTGAATACATAAGACAGTTAACTGCTCATACATACGTACATAGAGTACCTACAATAGTCTATGGTCGGAGATTAAGTGGAGGCAAGAGGATCGATATCTCTCCAAGAATCTCCCAATTAAATTGAGTGGGTAACGAGATATATAGACCTTTGTATTGTATAGTACGGGCAGGTCATAAAATGCAATGAATGCAGTGCACGGAATTTCAAAAAAATACTGCCTTTGCCCGGTTGAGAGCCATCTGCGCCACGCTATGGAATCGACTATACAAGTTGGTGGAACGCTACAATATCGCATGTGATTTTAGTCTCAATTACAATCACATAGGGTTTTTACTGTAATGCTAAAAATATTAATTTCCAAGTAATTTGACGTTGTCATATAGTCGAGTTTGAACGAGTCTTGAATGTCAGTCTAACAAGCCTAGCTGTTCGCCGCGGCTTCACTCGCGTTCCAGGGATAGAAAGTAACCTTCGGAGATAATGTAGCTTCCTATTAGTGAAAGAATTTTTCGAATCGGATCAGTAACTCCAAAGATTAGCGCATTCAAACAAACAAACTCTTCATCTTTATTATTAGTAAAGATAGATATAATAATTAAATTAATCGTTTTTATTCCGAATCCAAAATAGGTATAGTCCAAATTTTATTTCAATTACTTACTTGTATTTTAGTGTGCATTTTTTTAATATATATTATATAATATATATTATATTATATAAAAAATACAGATACTTACTACTTAAATAGTATATTAGTTATCTGGTTTCCATAGTACACACGGCCACAGATCAAGCTACACATTTTTGTTGCAAAATAGCGCCTATTACAACCCCATAAGGTGCCGCAGTGTGTAGCTTGATCTGTCGCCGTATGTACAAGCTCTGCTTAGTTTGGGGTCTGATAACCGTTTGTGAAAAATGTCCCAGAATATTATTATTATAAATATAAAAACTAGTATTGACAAACGCCCATTCGTATTAAATTAAAAAAAATAACTTTCTGTCCATTCTAAGTGTTCATTACTCTACATCCATACATCAAACGTAACAACAATTCAAGGGACTAATTAAAATAGATGTTCCATTTACATACTTATTGTGATTTACTGCGACCTTTGTTACCCGTGGTCGGGTAAAAAGAAAAATAAAATGTTAAGGTATGTACACACCAGCCGAGTCTAAGGACTTTGATGCACCATTGCATATATATTTTGAAAAATAAAAAAAGTCCCTGAAAATCAGTGCTGATGGTGATTGCCACGGCTAATACTGAGAGGGAGTCCTTTTTGGCATCACATGAGTAACTGTTTGTTTTATTTTATTTCTGTTTACATTTTATTATTTTATTTTTTTCTATAGTGTGTACTGTCAAAATAACTTGTGATGTCAAATAGAGTGTTGTCTATTGTCCATTGTCTATTGTCTTAAAAGTTCAAATATTTTTATCTACTTTCTTAATTTAATGTTCTAATTATGTAATTAAAAACAGTAATTAACAGCAAGTATTTTTCTATTATAGATTCACTTTGGACCTAAAATAGGAATTACTAGGGACTAGTTAGACCTTAAAAGATATTTTGAAAAAAATCTTAAATATTCCCGGAACGCGGGTGAAACCGCGGGGAATAGTGCAAGACTTATAAAAACTACGTCCACTACGTTCTGATGATGCTTCGTGAAGAAGCGAAACACGTGTCGATTTCCTGTTAAGTTCCCTTGTTTTGGACTTGACAGAGAAGGATATATCCAGCGGAATTAGTTACTAAATATTTGTCTTCCATCTAATCTTACAAAAACTCACACAATTTCTGAAATAATCGGTCGCTTACAAACATAGAACCTTATTTTTATCACTGCAGTGTGAGTGCACCCTTATTGAACCAATATTCAAAGGACCCATACAATATCATTATATCTGATATTAAAAATAAAATCTCGCTCGTTACGTTAGGGTTGGTATGTTAGTGACAAGCGCCAGCGGGTAAGGTAGCGGGTTATAGAAAAGCCTTAACCTAAAAAAATTAATGCAAATCCAGGAAATTCTGTTTTCCAAAACAATTAATAAGCTTTTATCTGATCATTTAAGGGAGGGATTTTATCTTTAAGGTAATTTTCAGTTAGGAGATAACTATCAGGTACCCTACCAACTTAATACCGGTTTCCACACGATGTTTTCCTTCACCGAAATTTTATGGGCCTACCTTATGAAGTTACCATTGCGTGCTCCGACTCTTTCACACCAAGCCAATTGACGTATGCTGCCTCTCGCTCGCGCATGGTGACCGGCGAGCCATGTTTCGCAAGAAACTACAATAATGTTTATTTCTCACTAGCTGTTCCCCGCGGTTTCACTCGCGTTCCCGGGATAAAAAGTAGCCTATAACCTTCGGGGATAATGTAGTTTCCTATTAGTGAAAGAATTTTTCAAAACGGTTCAGTAGTTTCGGAGCCTATTCAATGCAAACAAACAAATATACAAACAAACAATCAAATCTTTCCTCTTTATAATATTAGTATAGATAAACTACAAAGTTAAAAAACCAATAGACAACAATAAAGCGTACATTATTACCTACATAATAATTTTTTTTAATTTCGAAACATTGCTTAATGATGGAAACCTATAGCACGAGAAAAGGATTCACAGATTATTTATCTATAGCTATGATCACCTAGGTCTGAGGCAATCCACTTGTGATTTAATTAAAAAATAATACTCAACTTTAAAATAGCTTTCCGCTCCCGCTTTCTATTCCGCTTGTGACTTAAGCCGTACCCTATATCAATACATCATTTTTATTTCAAAAAAATTATAATTGATGATATTTTTTTTTATATTGACACATAGTTAATTAACAGCTTAACAAAGGTGTTGTTATCAAATATTTGATTAACAAACCCTTTTTAGGAATTGACGTAGCTTTTAATTGGTTTAATTGGTGAACAAAGATGGTACAAGTATGTTTGTTTGTTGAGCTAAACATTCTTACAGACGAAACTTAACGAATGATAAGCTCGTCTGTAGACGTATCTGCGTTCTCCCTCTACCTTATATAATATCGCCACCTAATAACTTAGGCTGAGATCTATAGAGCGTGCTTAGACTTTGCTCAGACTTTACTTAGGGTATAAACCTACGCAATAAAGTAAATAATTGTGTGTTTTAATTTGTAGCCAAGATTTTGGTAAGTCGTCGATTAGGTGCACTTAGGCTTTGCTTAGCACACACTCAGAGAGATTCGAAGATTGCATTTTAAATACCGACTTTGTACGGTAAAGTCTGAGTAGACTTTGCTCCGTCTTTACTTCGATTTAAGCCTAAGTGGACCTAATCGACGACTTATCAAAAACTATGCTACAATTAATGGTCAAACAAAAATGTACTTTATTACAGCTAGTAAATAAGCCATGTTTTACGTAAGTAAAGTCTAAGCAAAGTCTAAGTACGCTCTATAGACAGCCTTAGTGTTTTGTTCCTGCGCGTAAGGTCGCCAAAGCTCAACGTTAAATGGCCAAATGAAAATACTAACAAAAATATGAGTAATTATTAGTTCAAGATATAAACATTATAATATTTCCCATCTCTCTAATCCTTTAAGACTGGTGTAGTAAGTATTGCTGTAAGATACGACTTTTTAATAAATAATTACCTCTGAGTTGAACTTACGACCTAAGCTCTCACAAAGTAGAGACAGCAAATAAAATGTTTAATAATCTATCCTAATAATAAAGCTGAGGAGTGTTTGAACGCGCTAATCTCCGGTCCGATTTGAAAAAAAATCACTAATATATAGGCTACTTTTTGTCCTGGGAACGCGAATGAAGCCGCGGGGACAGCTAGTGGGATATTAGAATTAAAACTGAAAAAAAAACTCCTTAATTCGTATCAACAACTCATTTATTCAGTTTAGGCCCTGATTAGGCACTTTCTACGTGAATTCAGCTCACATTTAACTAGTTTCTTTAGGGATCGGTACCCAAAAGTCTCAATATGATAAGTGATAATGTGGCCAAAAGTGATAAGCTTTACAATGGAATTGAATCTCATACAGCTGGCAGGTGCTTGTCAGATTTACAACATAATAGTCAGCTAGGCGGGTACTATAAACTACTAACACTGTTATGGTACGTCCTTCCGATGGTATCCGTCAAAAACCCAAAATTAACTGTAGAAGACGGCATTTACCGTCACTAGAAAATATAGCCTTGCTGAGTTTCTTGCCGGCTCTTCTCAGTTAAGTTAGTTAGTTCTTGTTCCGAACCGGTGGTAAATTCTGTAAATTTGACCTTCATAAGTGCCCATCTGGGGCCTAAATTGAATAAATGGCTTTGACTTTGACTCTGACTACTCTTGAGCTATAATCACCTAATGATCCAGGGCATCTGGTCTTTAGTCTTCTTTAATCTACTCGACCATAAAGGCAAGACTTTGACCAAGTTTCCAAAACAAAGTAGCTAACGCTCAAAGCGTAATAAAAATACATCACAACATCATGACTAAAACACCTCAGCTAAAAACTTAAGTAAAACATCAAATCAAATTACGCAAAGCACAACAGAACAATCAAGAAAATTAAAAACGATCCATCAGCCACGCTTATAACACTAGCACTTACAAGAACAATACTAGAGCAAATCTGCGAAACAAAAGTAGAAAATTGTCGAAACATACCTTGTTGTGAACGAATCGAAAATGTGAGGTTCGCGTGCTTAAGAAACATTGGGATTCTTATCGTTGCAAGCACGGCATCGAAAGGCTGGAGTCTTTCAACTAGTTCAGAAATAGCTGTGTTTTACACACTGTGCTATAAAGTGGTGGGAAGATTATAGAAAAGGTATAGAAGGGTTATAAAAGTAGATAGTCTATTAGAAAGATAAGGAACAAATTACACAAGCATACGGCCCGCTTGATGTTAAATGGTTATCGTAGCCTATGGACGCTAGCGACAGAGACCATATGCTAATCCGCGCCTCGGGTACTGGCGACCTTACTCACGCTCAGGAACACAACCAAGTTATTTGACTGCGGTATTCTGTAAGGTGGAGGTACTTTCGCAGTTGTGCTGCTCTTCAAGCGAAAAATAGCTATGCTTTACCTCTCTTAAAATTTTAAAGGAACTGAACGAATTTAACAAATAGATTCATGATTTTATCTAAAATAAGAGAGGCAGTACAAATAAAGATCATTTTTAGGACTCCGTAACTCATAATGGAAAAAGGAATCTCTAATAGGATCACTGCTGAAGGCGCGTTATTCCGGCTCTTTTTTTAGAAACGTCTTTAGGTATCAAGTCGAATTGCGTATTAAAGTAATAAGTTTTAGACTGTTTTTTTCACTACATTAAAAAATAAAGCCTTTCTATGAGGTTTTTATTCTTATACAAAATACAGGTACAAGATAGACAATGGATTTGAGGCAAATTTCATAGGCATTCTCAAAAAAATGGTACTTTAAGTTCATATAGGTAGTTTAATACAGTTATCTGGTTTCCACAGTACAAGCTCTGCTTAGTTTAGGATCAGATAACCGTGTGTAAAGAATACCACTTGCCAATCAGCCTTCATATATAAAGTCCCAGTCCTTTGCTCGATAAGGACTCCAAATCACAATCCGTGCCTACGACATTTTAGACACAGTGTCACCAAATTTCTGTGTGTGTACCGATCGAAAAGTTCAAGAACATATGTGTAGTCATTTATTGAGCCCGTAGTATTTCAGTTATTGCATATTGTCATTTCTTAGACCATAAATCGTTCATATTTTATCGTCTCGTGACTTTAGCTCGCGTTTTTCATAACCTTTGAACCTTTCTTCGACCTATTTGACTTGTTCTGTAAAACTTGTATGCTTATTGTCATGACGTCTAAGTTTGGGGCAAATATTTGTGGAAAGTTTTTCTGGAATTGTGATTTATTTTTTTGGTATCGACGTGGCGTTTGGTGAAGTTGAGATTGTTTTCTAAATTAAATTGTTTGCTGTCAATAAATTGGAAAGTAAATTCACAAGGTTTAGGTAGGTACATACCACTAGACAATTTTTTTACTGAATGAAAAACAAATCTTCAAAGCAGATCAGAAGTATTGTATTTATATAGCTTGAGTTTTTGGTGAAGGAAAACATCGTGAGAAAACCATAGCACGGTGGTAAGGTACTTTGGTAGTACCCGTCTGGCTGGCTACCACCCTCATGTTGAAAATTTGTCGCCAAGCGCCTTACGATGAGTTCCAGCAATTGCATTTGAGAGCCAGTTGCTCTCTCGGTATTGTAACAGGTCGGCAACACGACGGTAACCACTTACCATCAGGTGGGCCGTATGCTTGTTTGCTGCAATAGTAGTATAAAAAAAAGAAGAAGAGGTAGATGAAAATATTTTCACTACATGGATTTTTACAAACACTACTGGGTAGATTTGAGATGGAATAATTCTGAAATCCAGCATAGGTTCGTCCATAATATTGAACAGTTGAAAATAATGAATTATTCCATTCGAGTCTCACTGATTGTGGACCTAAATAATTATAATAGCAGACTTTTTTTTTTTACTGTGTATAGGCCTGTGTTTGACCACAATATCACCGTGGTCAGTGATGATTTGCCTGATGATGGTAAGCACACAAAGCCTAGAAAGGAACTAGCTCTCAAGTGCAGCTGTCGGAACACACCGAAAGGTGCTTGGCGACAGATTTTTCAACTTGAGTGTGGTAGCCAGCCAGGCGGGTACTACAAATTACCCTACCACCGTGCTATGGTTTCCTCACGATGTTTTCCTTCACCGAAAGCTCAAGCTCATTGTAGGATTCGAACCTGGGATCTTCGTCTCGGCATCCGACGTCACTACCACTGAGCTATCATCGCCTTAAAAGACTCTAGGAAACCAACCGCCTACGCCCTGTAAACTTTAGTGCTGACAAAAAACATTTGCTAAATAATATAATAAAAATTCACAAGACCCTTACAAAACTTAACAAAGATATTATTCATCACCGAAGCCCCAAAGCGGCTCTTACCGGAAATTTGAAATTTTACTCGTAAGCTCTCCAAGATATAAAAGTAAAATAAGTATTTTTTTAGATTTATGTTTCGACATTACTACTGAAATTTTTCTTCTTAATTCCGTTAATTCTGGTGTTGCCAACAATTACTGCGTGGAAGATTAATATCCTACAGTGAAAAATACAGTAAATCATTATAATGTCTTGTCTGTATGTCACTAATATGTAGCTCGTAAACGATGTGAGTTACAAACCTCAAATCCGACTGAGAGCCTGCGCTCGCCGATTTGTCCGGTAAGGTTGTTGCCGCCATAAGAGGCTACCAACTTTAGTCTTTTAAAAAAATCCCAACATTTGAGTACATAGTCTTGAACATCACACTTTACTGCGAGCAATTTCGGCAATTTTTATACTTAAAAAAATTATCTTGTTGGAAAAAAACATTTTCAAGCATCAATTAAAAATAAAATAAATATCCTGGGAAATTCTTCACACACGGTTATCTGATCCCAAACTAAGCAGAGCTTGTACTATGGAAACCAGATAACTGATATACTCAATAGGTAATACTATATTACACCCAGACTCAGGACAAACAGATATGTTCATGCACACAAATGTTTGTCCTGGATGGGAATCGAACCCGCGACCGATAGATGGTGTCTTAACCAACTGTGCCAACTAGCCTGTCGAATTAGAAGACTATTTTATTATTAGATTATAAACCAACTTCATTCTACCTTACTTTCATTTAAAACAAGCTTGTCTATGCTATCTGTACACGAGATAACTCGTACGGCATGAACTATGCTGAATAAATCAGTCGAGGCAAACTCTATAGCACAGTTAGTAAAATACTATACAGTATAAGATAAAAATCTGAAATGTACCATCTACAACGTTGCAGCATGATCAATATTGAAACCTTTTCGCTTGCAGCCAATTATCATCGATCGCCCTGTCCATTGTAGACATACCTACTTGGCTAAGTTAAAAAAAAACTGTTCTTATCCAATTTATTTGAAAACTTAAACTGTTTTTAAACACAGTGTATTTTTGCAATTTGTTGACCTTCATGGCTAGCATGACATGGCCATGTCGGTTACTTTGGTTCGCCTGCGGTTCTCATCATTTCTGATTCGATCTCGCAGGGAAACTCCGAGCATAGCCTTTACAACCGCAGCCAAGTAACAGACAGTATTTTGTGTCCCTGCGCGTGAGTAAAATCGCCAGATTGGAGGCAGATGCCTTTGCCTCGTTTACCGACTCGTATAAAAAAAACTATTTCTTTTTAACTCATTAAACTTTATATTTTTAAACCAATTTTATTTCAAATTAACAACGCTATGATGTATTTAAAAATAAACTATTAACCATAATCCTTTTCCAGGTCGGTGCATCGAAACAATTTAAAGGAGAAATTCCATAAGGATTACACGTTAATATTGTAACAGCATGGGGTCTGGTCGTAATTCGTTGTTAACAGCGGGATATCTCACCAAGAGTGTGATCCTGAGAGGTGTTTCATACGAAATATGCGTTGACAGATGGATGGGATATTGCCTTATGGTATTTGTAATTTATATTATTTTTAATCGGTCTCCGTTTGTGATTCGACCTTATGTTATATTTTTAATGTTAACTAGCGACCCGCCCCGACTTCGCACGGCTTTTCTTAGCTTTTTTGTACTATAACATGTATGTATTTGTTTCTTTTTTTAAACGACGTTTTCCCAAAATTAAACCAACCTAAATCGATTTATCTCCCCCAAAACGCTCTGCATACTAAATTTCATGAAAATCGTTGGAGCCGTTTCCCAGATTCAGATTATATATATATATATATACAAGAATTGCTCGTTTAAAGGTATTATTAGATTATATATATACAATAATTGCACGTTTAAAGGTATTAGATAAACCTTCCTCCAACCTTACCGGACAATCGGCGAGCGCAGAGAGCTCTCAGCCGGCTAACATTTAGGTAACCACGCCTGAGGGCACCCCCGAGTGGGGTACGAACCTCGGCTCAGGGCGTTACCGGGGGAAGGGAAGGACTTTGTACGAGTTACGACTAATTAGGGGCGGTCGGATTACTGTAGGCAGCTCGGGCCGCTTGAACGGGACGAGACTGAGTGGGGCGTCGCGGCGGTCCTCGCCGTCGTTATGTTGTGATGATTGACAATGTGGATGAAGGTGATAAAGCTTTACACACCGGTAAATGCTCAATTGATTAGTATTTACTTAGGGGTTGAATTTTCAAAAATCTTTCGTTAGCGGATGCTTACATTATAGAAGCTATGTATACCGAATTTCAGCTCGATCCGTCCAGTAGCTGTGTTCTGATAGATCAGTCAGTCAATCACGCTTTCCTTTTATATTATGTAAGTATTTATCTTGAATGTAACAAAAAAAACACTTTTATAGAAAAAACAAAATTACAACAGAAAAATAGACAAAATAGAATAAATAAAAATATAAACACTTAATATTCATAATAGATAATAATAAAAAAGCTAAAAAAAAAAAAATCTTTTACATTAAAAAAATAATATTTATTATGAAAACGCAACTATCCTACATTACGACTCGGCGTCGAAAAAATGAATAAGGTTGATTGAGGATCCCTAAATTGCTCGTAAACGCGTGAATAATCTGCTTTTATTGTTTGTTGATTGTGTATTATTGTGTAACCATTTTAATTTGAAGAAGTACCGTACAGATACCTCTGTACGGTACTATATGCATGTGTTTTTTGCTTACATAAAAGCTCATTAATTTAAGAAACAGTAGGAACACAAATATTTCGGATATCTATAAAAATACAAAAAGATATAAGCCATCAAAGATTTATTCCTGTCTCTTTCTAGCAAAACAGAATTTAGCATAGAGTTTATATGGCCGTCATAGTATTATGACGTCACATACTATGTCCGATCTCTCTGTCTAGTCGCTGTCTAATTAGTAGTTTAAAATGCTTATATCTTCCGAGTTTCTTGGCCGATTTTAATTTTAATTGTATCTGCTGTCTGTCTGTCTGTCTGTCCGTCTGTCACCAGGCTGTATATCATGAACCGTGATAGTTAGTTATTTAGTTGAAATTTTCTCAGATGATGTATTTCTGTTGCCGCTATAACAAAAAAATCGGACAAATGCGAGTTAAACTCGCGTGGAGAGGTACATGTTTAACTAAGTTCTATAAATATTATTAAATCTGACCCTAATTTGTAACTATAAAAAGTTTTTTTCTTTTTGGAAATCGTGTTTTTAGGGTTCCGGAAATTTTTTTTTTTCGGAACCCTAAAAATACCAAAAAACAGAATAAAATAAATATTTAAGGGGGCTCCCATACAACGTGTTTTTTCCGTTTTTATAGATAATGGTACGGAACCCTTCGTGCGCGAGTCCGACTCACACTTGGCCTACTTATAAGTACTTCTATGAGGTAAGTCCAACATAAACATTTCAAAACATGACGTAAACATTAAATCATAATTACAGCATAATGAAAACATGAAAGTAGTGCAATTGTTTTGGAGAAATTCGCTGACAAACATAACATACATCTAGGTCATTGACTAACTAGATGTAATAAGTAGGTATAATTAAATAATAAACCTAATTCAATGAACAATGGTCTAACGGACGGACGAAGTTTAAAATAAACAATCTAGGTATAACATTATAGCGGTTTCACTTGCGTTTCTGGGATGACAATTATACTGTGACACTCTTTACAAACATAGCCCGAAGAATTGCCAAACTTAAGTGGCAGTGAGCGGGGCACATCGCTCGTAGAACCGACGGCCGCTGGGGCAGAAAGGTTCTCGAGTGGCGACCACGAACTGGAAGACGCAGCGTGGGCAGGCCCCCCACAAGGTGGACCGACGATCTTGTTAGGGTCGCGGGAAACCGCTGGATGCGGGTAGCGCAAGACCGGCCATCGTGGAGATCCTTGGGGGAGGCCTTTGTCCAGCAGTGGACGTCTATCGGCTGATATGATGATGATGATGATGACTCTTTACAAACGGTTATCTGATCCCAAACTAAGCAAAGCCTGTACTTACTATGGATTCTTTGCTATGGATAACGAGATAACTGATATCCTACAAATCCAAGTAATTTTATAAATGCGAAAGTTTGTTAGTATGGATGTATGTTTGTTACTCTTTCACCCAATAACTACGGAACGGATATGGATGAAATTTGGAACACAGATAGTTTATAACCTGAATTAACACATGTTTGTCCTGGATGGGAATCAAACCCACGATCTGCGACATGATAGGTGGTGTCACGAAGTCTATTAAAAAGGGTTTTTTAAACCATCATATCTCCTATATAGATACTTATTTTCAATGAAAAAATATGTGACATTTTCAAGACTTTTCTGCAGCTTTCGATGGAACTCAAAACATATTTGGATATAGATACTTAGATAGATAAAAAAAAATAACATATCGCTTGATTCACTTTTAAGGTGGAGGCTTCGTTTGGATCGCGAAATTCAAATTGTATCACGTTTTTTGCAAATTGCAGCTCAGTTATAGGTCGTATGTTATCAACATGTTATTTGCGACAAGAATGGTAGTATATTTACTGATTAATAACAAAAGAAATCATCAACAGATTCCTCCAAGGTATATTAGTAACAATTTCATGAAATAGTGGTATATGTCAGCAAAATACCTTGGAGGAATATGTTGATGATTTCTTTTGTTATTAATTAGTAAATATACTACCATTCTTCTCGCAAATAACATGTTGATAACTTACGACCTATAACTGAGCTGCAATTTGCAAAAAACGTGATAATATTTGAATTTCGCGCTCCAACCGAAAGCCAGAGTTTCTCTTAATTTTAAAAATTAAAAAATATTTATTTATTTATGTAGGTATTACATGTCATAACTAGCTTTCCGCCCCACGGTTTCACCCGTGATCCCCTATTTTACCCCTTTTGGGGTTGATGCCTACGCCATAATAGCTGTATGCCAAATTTCAGCCCGATCTGTCAAGTGGTTTGAGCTGTGCGTTGATAAATCAGTCAATTAGTCATTTCTTTTATTTAAATAGACAATATGAATTTTAAAAGTCGGTTAAATAAATAGGTATATAAATTATCTTGGTAACTGATTAAAAATCATAATCATGAATGATAATTGAAATGAGATATCGTCATTAAATACTGATGCGATCAAATTCTGGCACGTTCGTTGATTCTAACTGATTGTGGTTCCCAAACTTAAGAAAAAAATATATTTATTTTTGCCTTTTGCGGTCGAGACTGGATGGGTCCTTAGGGGTCCCAGGCTCGCCGATTTCCACGAACATTCAAAATCAGAATCAATCAAATTAAAAAAATCATTTATTCAGTTTAGGCCCTGATAAGGCACTTTTGAACGTCGACAGTTACAATCATTACAATAGACTATGCCACCGGTTCGGAATACTCTTGAACTGAGAAGACTCCAGCAAGAAACTTAACAGGAAATCGACACGTGTTTCGCTTCTTCACGAAGTATCATCAAGACGTACTAGGTCCACTATCGACTACTCGACAAACGCGCACAATCACAGAACTCGTATGAACGCGCACAAGCACACACCCACTGAGCTCCGCAGACGTGTTGCCTCCGCCGACTGCCGGACAGAAAGTCTTTGTGGGACTTGACAGAGAAGGAGATCCAGCGGAATTAGTTGCTAAATATTTTTCTTTTGTTTAATCTTAAAATAATATTGACTATTTTAACATTCTAAATATACAAAAGAAAGCGTGACTGACTTACTGATCTATCAACGCACAGCTCAAACCACTGGACGAATCGTGCTGAAATTCTGCGTACAGATTAACTAGGCTTGCGTTCAAAAAGGGATTTCAAACCCTAAGGGATATAAATGAGCGCGGGTGAAACCGCAGGACCGAAAGCTAGTAATAAACTTAAATTTAACAAACCTTTCAAAAACAAAAACAACAAAAGATATCGATCGCAATTTCTCAAGAGCAGCAGTGAAACTCTCTCATTGATACAGAGTACCAATTAATTACTGCTGGCAAGTGGCAACCCATAAGGGCTGGAAACGGTAATTGCTTGCTTCTATTAATTGCGTAGTATTGATTGCGTGGGTGATGCCAGTGCATGAGTTGGCAGGTTATGTTTAGTGTCTTTTTGGTAGTATTTATTAATGAGTGTTCCAAAAAGACCAAGTACGTTTTTAGAAATAAGAAGTGGCAACACCAAAATGTAGCTTCAAGGAGCATGGCTTCCTTTTTTGTGTTCTTGAATTAAAATAATTGTGATTCCGTTTCATTTATTTATAAAGCCTTCTTGACCATAATCGTTCCTAAAGTCCCACACTGAGTTTCCCAGAACATAAAAATGTTTCAATTAAAGTTAAAAAAAACATCCTTCGGTTGGGCCGCAAAATTCAAATTTTATTTAAATAACCTAAGAATAATGTATAAAATAGAATAATTAAATGTATATTCCACACCAACAAGAAGGATATAAAAAATAATATATTTAAAACTGCAATTTCATGCTTTAATTTTCCCTTTGATTAAATCTTATAAATAATACTGAAGTAACTTTTTATGAGCCTACAAAGGGGTGGCTTAAAACCCCAAGTCTTTCACGCTTAATGTACTCGGAGCCGTTGCTTATCTACGGAATTCCTTTCAAAAAAATCCGGTTTAAATTAGAATCCCGAAAGTGACTCGCAATGCTTTCACAATATCCTTTATCGCTTTCACCTCTTTAGAGAAGAGTAAAAGGACAGCGCACAAAATGGATCCTGCAAAGTTTGCGTTGGGAATATTTGCTAAAACAATAGTCGATGAAGTCGCGCTGTGAATTTTATATATCGATATTTCATTCGATAATTTGACAAATTACATTAATTTTAAAAAATGATAATAAATTGATAAATAACAATTTGTGTGCATGAAAATGTGAAATATACCGAGAAATTACAGCTGTTAATGAATTGTCAGGCTCTAATGCACGGTTCGGAATATGACGCACTGTTACTAAAACTAAAATAATCAAAACATAAAATAAAAAGGTAATGGCGAGCTTTCCTAGAAAATACCTATTTGCTCTGCCATTAAAAATAAAACGTCTAGGATTTAGGTAGTCAATGGTGCCGATTCTGTTGTTTACACACTAAATACATTTAATCTCACTATATCTCTTTCTAATAGTAAATATAAGAAAGGGATGCAAGATATTTTACTCCTGTCCGTTTAGTCCGATCACATATTTCAACGTGAATTTAAGTGCGATCTTTATTGGTCATGACTATTTACCCATACATTATGACAACATGGACTAAACTGACAGCATTAAAAATGTTCTATGTTTTTTCAATACTTTTGTCTAATATTAGTTAAGTTGTTAAACAACAGAATCGGCACCAATATGAGTCTTATTATCATTATCAGTTTTATGTAAAAAATCTTTAATATATCCTTGCTTACCAATATTAGAAATGCGAAAGTGTTTCTAAGTTGGTCCATCTTTTAGACAGTATTTTTTGGCAAGGACTAAAATTGACAGTTCCAGGGAACGCGGTTGAAATCGCGAGGCGGAAGCTAGTATGATAACAAAAGATGTGAACGATAATAAATCCTTTCATTTCAATATTAAAGTATCGATAACATTCTATCGATTAACTTGAAGCACTAACTTCCCGTGCAAACGGAGCAGGCAAGTTAGTCTGGCATGCTTTTGCCCTATTATCAGTACTAGCGTACCTCGTGGGACTTTCGTAATTAAATTATTGAATAGATATTCGGGTCGTTCGATAAATTGTTATTAATGATCTGGGATGGTCGGGGAATGGCGAGGGAATAAGAAGAGAATAGAGGCCTTTTGGGAGATCTAGAATCAAACAGCCAAATTTTTAGTTTCGTTTAGTCTACCAAAAATTGTATTTTAATATATTAAGTTTTAGCATATTTTTATTTAAATCTAATACTTTTATACGGCAATTCTTGTATATATGTCACCGGAAATGTATTAAATATAGGAATTGTATACAATTCCTGTGTATTTCCCCTAGGAACTTATAATTCAAGAATGATACTTGGAAATATATAGAAACTATTGAAAAAAATAGGTTGGGGTTATTTTTTTTATTTTGCATAGTATTCGCACAAAAGTACCTTTCACTTACAACCCCCCAAATACCGCTATCCTTACAAATATACCGAATGTAGTACTCCGATAGATAATACTTTTTAAACTCTCGCGAACACAATTCATGTTTATAGTAATGTAACGGGTCTATTCGCGCATAGAATATTATCAAAATATAATTTTGACTAACCTCGACGTTTCGATCAAGTTAATAATATTCTATGCGCGAATAGACCCGTTACATTACTATAAACATGTACTCCGATAGATATTTAGGAAATGTATGGATTTCCTAGGAAATGTATACAATGACGGACTAGATACTTTTCCGTTAACATATATATATAATCTGAATCTCGGAAACGGCTCCAACGATTTTCATGAAATTTAGTTTCGGTGTATGGGTAGTTGGGGTCGAGATGCTCGCAGTTTGGTTAGGGAGCTGTCCAGACGCCTTATTGATACCACAGATGACCAAAGAGCTGGCACTTACCTCGGGCGGCGCATCAGCCTCGCAATTCAACGAGGTAACGTTGCCAGCTTTTTGGGAACCCTGCCTGCAGGCGGCGATTTAAATGCGGTTTATTATTTATAGTTACTCTGTATATAGGATAGATAGTTGTAGTTTAATTTTAATTTAATATTTAATTTATGTTACAATAGTTGTTTAATGTAAAATAAATTAAATTGTACTTGGTTTCGGGGAGATAAATCGATCTAGCTAGGTTTCATTTTTAGAAAACGTCATTTTAAAAAAAACGAGTGAAGCTCGGTCAATCAGGTACTTTAATATAACATAAAATGGTTATATATCTGTACTAATAATAAAGCAGAAGAGTTTGTTTGTTTGAACGCCCTAATCTCCGGAGTTATGGTCCGATTCTAAAAATTCTTTCACTAATAGTAAACTACGATATCCCTAATACTAGCTTATTATAAGGTGGCTCATTACATTGAAGACAAGAATACATGGTTGTAGTAGCTTCTCTCTGCACTTGCAGCCCCCTGGCCAAGTGATAATTGTATGAAGTTTATGTATATTTAAAACTGTAATTACATAAATTCAAAAAAAAAGATCCACCAAAAAAAAAGAAGCCTTGCTGAGTTTCTTGCCGGAGTCTTCTCAGTTCAAGTGTATTCCGAACTGGTAGTAGAGTCTATTGTAAAACTGTAACTTTTGACATTCATAAGTGCCTTATTAGGGCCTAAACTGATTAAATGAGATTTGATTTTGATTTTGACTACTTTTTGTCTCGGAAACGCGAGTGAAGCCGCGTAGAAAAAGTAGCCTATAACCTTCAAAGAGCATGTTGTTCTTTCTATATTTCCAATCATCTCGATATATATGTCGGAGAGTAAGGTTGTTTGTCCGACTCGATTTTTTGGCAGAATTAACAAAATTTGTCTGTCAAATTTTTATTTGACAGTCAATAATAATTCTAACAACCTTGTAACGGACACTAAAACAATAAATTGAACAATTGAATATTTTAAAAACAAAAAAACTATACATAGAATCTAATAAAAAAAGTTTGAGCACCACAGCGAAATAGCGAACGCATATAATATCATAACAACATAATGCTAAACATTCAGTAGACAGTGCTCATCCGGCAGCCATTAGTGGCGTGTGCGCATGTCAACATGGCGATCTCGTTGCAATTATGTGTTTTGTTCATAAGCAGTTTTGTTACAGTGAAAAGTGGAATTTTCACAGGAAAAGGTTGGTTATTTTAATTAATATGACAAAAAAACATTGTTAACTAAATTTGGTGCCAATAAAATAATCGAACAAGTGCGAGTCTGAATCGCGCACCGAGGGTTCCGTACAGAGAATAGGGAATATGCATTTATTTTTTGCTTTATTAATTTATAAAACTGAAGGAAAAAAAACAATTAACTATAAAAATAACCAAGATACCTTTAAGCCATGAATTTAGCATGATGTTAATATGGCCGTAGTTGCACTATGACGTCACAGTCCATGTCAGATCTTTCTCTTTAATCGCTAATTAGTCGTTTTTAATGCAATCTTCCGTATTTCTTGGCTGATTAAACTTTTTGAGGATTTGGAGGACCTTATCCCAAAAATTATCAAGTTTCAGATTTATTTCTTTACTTGTTGTAAGACTTTTTTTGACAAATTTCATCTAGGTCGGCGAGAATTACCCTATAGATTTTGATTTACTCGCAAATACGACATAATACCTCCATGCATTCATGAGAAAAAGGCTCTTGACACACGGTCAGACAGCCAGACGAACAATGAAATGATCCTATAAGGGTTCCGTTTTTTCCTTTTGAGGTACGGAACCCTAAAAAAAATTGTGCATATGCATCAACATTATTGTGTGTTCCATTTACAATGTAACCATATAATACCTATATAGCCTATATGTTATTCCAGGGTATGAGTTTTTACCTGAATATAATAAATATCCTGGGAAATTCTTCACACACGGTTATCTGATCCCAAACTAAGCAGAGCTTGTACTATGGAAACCAGATAACTGATATAGAACATATACTACTTTTTTTTGTAAATACATACTTAAATAGATAATTACACCCAGACACAGGACAAACATGTTCATGTACACAAAAGTTTGTCCTGTATGTGAATCGAACCCATGACCAGCGGCGTGATAGGTGGTGTCTTAACCAACTGCGTCAACTGGCTTGTCGTTTAATATTAATAGGACAAGATATTCTGCCTTTTATTTATGGTTTATTTTTCTATGTTTTCCTTTATCTAACCCTCTGTATGATCTGATTTCAATACTCTCGGACGTCACTACCGAATTAACTTGTATTCTTCGATCTAGAAACATAGGGAACGCGGGTGAAACCGCGGGGCTGAAGCTAATATCTTCTAAACATGAAACCTGTCCATCCGTCCAATATCTAGTAGTACGGTGGTAGTACCCGTCTGGCTGGCTACCACCCTCAAGTTGAAAATCTGTCGCCAAGCACCTACCGGTGTGTTCCGGCAATTGCACTTGAGAGCCAGTTGCCTTCTCGGCACTGTAACAGGTCGGCAACACATTGCCAATACCTCTGGTATAGCAAATGGCGATAGGCGACGGTAACCACTTACCATCAAGTGGACCGCCTGCCTGCTTGTCAACCTTCTGATATAAGAAAAAATCTCCTTCTAATATGAATATTAAATTAACAAACATTTTTAATTTACTGTGTTCGATGAAGTCATTCGTATTACTCTGACACGTTGAAATATAAATATATGCATGTTTGCAAATAATCATAAAGTAGGTATGCTACAGTAGCATTTTATATAGTACATATACATCAGCTAGGTAGGTATTAAGAATGAATCCTGATATGGCATTTATTTGGGGATCCACAATTCAAATTCAAATTCAAAAGTGTCTTTATTAAATGAACTCATTGCAAGTATTTTTAATCGTCAAATTTGTAAAAATATGTATATAAAAATAAACTATAGAAAATAAAATATTAAAATTAACAATATGACAATAATAATAACAAAAATTATAATAACAATAAATAGCATGTGAAGCGAACAACTCATTGAAATGCGTTCTTGTCCTCTAAACGGAATCAAAAGGAACCCCTATGGTGCTACTGCGTCTGTCTGTCCGCCTGTATATTGTAGTGTATTTCAACAACCACTAACTAATGGTATAGATTGGAAATAGTTTTAAATATTGCTGACACAAATCAAAATCAAAATCAAAACTCATTTATTCAGTTTAGGCCCTAATAAGGCACTTATGAATGCCAAAAGTTACAGTTTTACAATAGACTCTACTACCGGTTCGGAATACACTTGAACTGAGAAGACTCCGGCAAGAAACTCAGCAAGGCTTCTTTTTTTGGTGGAACTTTTTTTTTTTTTTTTAATATATTATTTTTTATTTATTTAGAATATTTCTTGTAAATAATTAGATTTAGGTTCTGTTTAATTAAAAAGTATTAAATGTACATATATTGCAAATGGAAAATTAAAAAAAATATTTTCATTGCAACGTAGAGGACCGAATTTTCAAAGAATTCCCCCCTCTCCCTGTTACGAATAGACTTAATTATTGATGCTCTAAAAATTATCTAAAGCAATCTAAATCAAAATAAACAAACAACAGAATTTTAATAACAATGATGCAAACAAACCTAACACATCCTTTTCATACAGATAATAATGGATCTGTTGACAGATTAGTTTACATCACTACTGTAATCTAAACAATTTGAGATCATCTAACAAATCTATACTATAGTATTATTTATAGTTAAATAATACTATCTAAACTATTATTATAAACTAGCTGTTTCCCTGCGGCTTCACTCGCGTTCCCGGGAGAAAAAGTAGTCTATAACCTTCGAGGATAATGTAGCTTCCAATAAGTGAAATAATTTTTCAAATCGGACCAGTAACCCCAGAGATTAGCGCGTTCAAACAAACAAACTCTTCAGCTTTATTATTAGTATATAGATAGGTAAAGTTTGTATGTTCATATGTATAGATGATAGCTCTGTGGTAGTGACGTCTAATGCCGAGACCATGGTCGTGGGTTCGAATCCTACAATGAGCTTGAGCTTTCGGTAAAGGAAAACATAGTGAGGAAACCATAGCACGGTGGTAGGGTACTCTGTAGGACCCGCCTGGGTGGCTACCACTCTCAACTGCACTTAAGAGCCAGTTCCTTTCTAGGCTTTGTATACTTACCATCATCGGCCACATCATCACTGACCACGGTGAGATTGTGGTCAAACACAGACCTATACATATTAAAAAAAAACTATCTTTCTATCTATTTTTTTCACTAAGGGCGTGTTCAGACAACCACCCGCTAATTCGCTTTGAACGCCACGCGCCCGCCTCGCGCCTACCCCGTGGCGTGCCCGAAGCGTGCGAGGTTGGATTTCAATTGCAATTTGAGATTTATTGACGAGTCATAAGACTCAAATTATATGCAACTCAAAGCGAGTTAGATTCATAGATAGATAGCCTTGGACATTATTCACACAGGGCTATCTGATCTCCAACTAAGCAGAACTTGTGACTATTCATAACTTCTTGTATATATTGAAATATCCAGTCTATTCACGCACAGATCATTATCAAAACATTATTTTGATTAACTAATAAGTAGGTACTGTTAGTAATATGCAGCTGCATATTAGATCTTTTGTAAATGTGTGTCTACGAGACTCTAAAAGTATATACTTATCTCGTATAGTTTCAGTGTTTTTGTTAAGTAAATACAGATCTGTTCAACTAACTATTTTCCTGAGCGTATGTTTACTATCGTTAGTGCGAATAAAGGCTTATTTGAAATACCCACAATATCACAGAGGTCAGTGATGATGTAGCCGAAGGGAATTGGCTCTCACAGGAACTTACCAACAGTGTTTAGCGACGGAAGTTCAACTTGAGGGTGGTAGCCAGCCAGATTGGTACTACAAAGTACTCTACCACCGTGCTATGGTTTCCTCACGATGGTTTCCTTCACCAAAATCTAAAGCTCATTATGGGATTTGAATTCACGAACTTCGTCACGGCATTTTTTAGGGTACCCAAGGGGTAAAACGGTACCTTATTACTAAGACTCTGCTGTCTGTCTATCTATCACCAGGCTGTATCTCATGAACCATGACAGTTGATGTATGATGTATTTCTGTTGCCAGTGCCGGTTTTAGCTCTACCAGCACCCTGGGCGAGATGTGAATACCCCCCCCCCTTCTCCCGCCAACAAAAGAGATTTTAAGCCATTATAGCCATTTTATCTTTAGACTTGAGAATTTATTTATTTATTTAGATTCGAGATAGCAGGACTCGCTCATGAGCGACCGGAAATAAAGGTGGGCCTGGCGCCCCTTTTCATCTGGCGCCCTGGGCGATCGCCCTACCCTAACGCCGGTACTGTCTGTTGCCGCTATAACGATAATAAATACTTAAAAAAAGAATAAAATAAATATTTAAGGTGGCTCCTATACATACAACAAACGTGATATCTATGCCGTTTTTATATACAATGGTATGGAACCCTTCGTACACGAGTCCGACTCGCACTTAACCGGTTTTTTTTAACTACCACTAACCACAGTATTATGTCGCGATGTCGTCGCCTTAAATTGCTTAAAGGTAACTGCTAAAACTTTTTTTTTCTAATAATTTCAGCATTCATCTGCAAAGATCCGGACACAGGGAAACTTCACGCTGTCAACTCAACATGGCGATCAACAACCTTCTGCGGCAACTACACATGTAAATTAAAACAAAAAAATAATAGCATACAATTCGAACCTTCTATAAAAGATGACAATATAAATATTACAGTATCCCAAGAAATAGATAATACTAGTATAACTAATATAACAGAAGTTACTGTGGGGAATGATACGATACTTAATGTAACATCAAGCAAAGAACGAATTAGTAATGTAAGTGAAAACAAAATTAATGATAATAAAACTGGGGATGATAAAAAAACTGTGGAAATTCATAAAACTATGTACAATGAAAAAAATATGGAAGACAAAGATAGATATTTAACTGAATCCGAAATAAAGACTATATCAGGGATACTACATACAGTGAAGAAAAGCGATTTAGATGCAATTGTTGAAGTTTACAATTTAGCTCAAGATATTTATAAGGATATAGATTCAGAACCAACCAAAAAATCAATAGATGAGAATGTAAATTATGAACGAGACGAATCGAAAAGTAAAGATCATAAACACGTTTCATATTGGTACGAACCTTTACATAATGTTAATAATAAGGTAAAATCTGTTGATATGCAAGTAGCAGGAACAAATACAGTGAATACAGTAAAAAGTAAAGATGCTAATCCAAATTCATATTTTAGAGGCCATTTTACTGGTACAGATGTTAGTAAAGTACCATATTATTATCCAATATCATCTTTCCAAAGAATGGCTTCATACAATCCTACTCAACAGGATAACAAAGCAAGAACTGCGAAAGCATCTTGTAAAAACTATAGCACTGAAATGAACCAAATCAATGTAAATAATTTAAAAGTGCCAGGTTACATTTTTAAGAACCCTTATACTGGAGAACAATCTCAAAAAATGATACAACCTTCAATTTTTCTGCCTTATCCTTTTTCATACATTCATCATCATAATATTAGCAGTTATCCATACAATCTAAATATTGGAAACTATCCTTGGATTAGTCCAGTTTTGAATAAAAATAAAGACCCCAAGATATCACCGAAAAATAGCAACGCCGCTTTGCCTCAATCAAAACCTGTTGTTGAAGAATCAGCCACATCTTTACTTCAAGATAATTTATTAGAAGCAATGGCTACAAGAAAAACAGATAAAAATCCGGAATGGCAGACAGAGCCACTAGCGGCACAAATTTTGGATGAAGTTAAAGCAAATATCGAATCTAAGTCAAAGATAAAATCGATTATAAAAGCATTTCCATTTAGAAAGAAAGTCAAATTAGAGAAAGTTGGGAAAGTGATCAAATTAGATGAGATTAGGAGGCTGAAACGAAATATTGCTAGAAGTAGTGAAGAGCCCCAGGATTCAGGTGAAGCTGAACTGTTCGAAGTATTTCTTGAAAAGACGATGTAAGTATGGGAAAATAAAAACTCAAACTCAAATCTAATTTATTCAGATTAGGCCTTATGTCAAAAGTTCAAATTTTTACAATAGAGAGTTCGAAATACACTTAAACTGAGAAGACTCCGGCAAGAAACTCAGCAAGGCTTCTTAGACAGACTAGACATAACTTTACTATGTTTCTATTTCAAACTTTAAAAATAACATGACCATCTTCTCCGATCCTTGGAAGTTACGAATTTCATAAAGCTTTCAGAATTTACACCAAAGTGGATACCTACATGAATTCTGGTTGAAATTTGTATGCCACGAGCGTATCCAGGCATTTAAATATTAATTTTATTTATGTTGCAATTTGCCCGCTGAGCAAGCACTGTGCATAGTTAAAATTTTGCAGTTATGGCTTTATTCAACACTACATGGATTATATTTTTGATGGATAATTGCCCTTGCCACATGAGTAAATAAACAGTATAGTGTGTGCCCTTGCTCTCAACAACACTTAAGGTGACGATATCCGAGAAATGATGATTCTAGATTGAGTTTTTCTCAGCATTCTTTATTGCAAAAGATTTGTAAAAAATATATGTTAAACTAGAGAATATGTGACGGGTAATAGTTTTTTTTTAAATAGGGTTTATTTATTAGTAACGTCAGAAAAAAATCGTGAATATGCCCCTTTTTAAAACTAAGAATGCATTTTTCTCTTATTTGGGCCATCCAAATAACTTGAAAAATATTAACATACATTCTGAAATATATTAGAAAGGGAATATTATTACTAAAATTGCGGCTCTCCTGTCTCGCTTGTCTCCGTCAGTTTAGTAAGGCACGGAGACATACGCGGAGGGCCTCCTCTTAATTACTTTCTATTAAACGTATTAACAGCAATCTGTTTCTATAATATCGTTCAGTAGTAGCTGAATAACGTGGAGAAAGGTGTTGACTGTATATTAATTAATATGGAATACCTACTAATTATTCGGTGGTTTACCTATTGGTACAAAAAAAAATCTATAAAAATCACAAGAATAAATCATAATAAATCCAAAACGTGACAAATACAACCCAAGAATAGTAACGATGTAAAAACAATGATAAAATACTAACGTAGGGTTGTTTGAGACACGAAGCTGGAGGGTCGGATTCCATTGCTTTTTGTGATTTTTTACACTAATTTGTCAACGTTTTTTGGAACAAGGTGTAACGTCGCCCTGTCTTGTTATTAGTCATGTCGGAAATTAACTTGTTCTTTTTATGCTCAAGAGAAAGGATAATAAAGATTTATGTGAGAACTTAACTAAAGATAAAATATTGAAGGAGTATTTTAGTACATGAAATAAGTGATTTTAATTAATGAGGATCAAAATAATACTTCGGTTTACAATAGTAAACCTTCAGTTGGAGCGTTAAATTCAAATTTTATCACGTTTTTTGCTAATTGCACCTCAGTTATAGGTCGTAAGTTATCAACATGTTATTTGCGATAAGAATGGTAGTATTTACTGATTAATAACAAAAGAAATCATCAACATATTCCTCCAAGGTATATAAATCACATTATCATGAAATAGTCGTATATGTCACCTTGGAGGAATATGTTGATGATTTATTTTGTTACTAGCTGTTCCGCGCGGTTTCATTCGCGTTCCCGGGATAAAAAGTAGCCTATAGCCTTCGGGAATAATGTAGCTTCCTATTAGTGAAAGAATTTTTCAAATCGGTTCAGTAGTTTCGGAGCCTATTCAATGCAAACAAACAATCAAATCTTTCCTCTTTATAATATTAGTATAGATTAATCAGTAAATATACTACCATTCTTATCGCAAATAATATGTTGATAACTTACGACCTATAACAGAGCTGCAATTAGCAAAAAACGTGATAAAATTTGAATTTAACGCCCCGACCGAAGCCTCCACCTTAATAGATTAGTTTCCTCACATATCAAAAATGTCAAAACAATAGTTTATATGAAATTTTGTATGAAATACTACACTATGACGTCATGGTTTCACAGATCAAAATATGATCTACTCTTAGTGGTTCTAATGGTAATTAAATTTTGGGTCCATAAGACGAATAACCTTGTACTCTTCTCAAATTATTCTAACATCCCATTTTTTTTTTCAGATGCCAATCAGAGACCGAGCCAGGTTTCTTTAAAGTAGGCAACCTTAGTCAACCCTATCCTAAATGCTGCCCACAGAGGATCAAACCTACTCACTAAACCAGTCAAAGAGTAGGGAATGTAAACAGATTAAATTATTTTTGTATTCAAAGTTCGCTGTTTAAAACATGTTTACTGCCAGCACTTTATATGGCGTCGCGTATTTATGTTTGTATATTTGCCGTATTGACAAGTACTGATGATAAGAAAATAACAATCAGACATCATACAAATAGGTACCTATATTGGCAGTTATTACCAAAATTAAAAAATCTGACTGCGGTACGAAAAAAAGAAGAGGATTGTTTTTTATCATTTCTAATTCCTAAAAACATAATAACATGTTATTTTTGTAATTACCTTTTAAAATTAACTTTTTTTCAAACAGTTTTTGGCGCCAAAAATCCGCCATGTTGATTTTTGATAATATATATAAGTACTTAGTCAGCAAAATCAGTTCAGCCGTCTAGGCTACAGATCACTATGGAACGAACATATAAGCGCGCGAAAATTACCATTCTTCTGGGTCAGTCTGGTAAATATACCTACCGTCTACACCTGGGAGATATGCAAAATACGCAAACACAAATAGCCAAGTGAAGTGCTAGCATAATATCGATTTGAAATTGGTATTATTATTATTTTTAATACTCGTGCCAAATCAGGTTTGTATCGCTAGTGTAATCTAGAAATTGTAAACCTGCGCTGAATTTAAATTGCGAAGCTAAAAACTGTCTAACCCGACTACAGCAATTTTGAAAAGTCAGCGCAATTGTAGATAAAAAGTAATTGAACCAATATAACAAAGCATTTCTCTGTACTAAATTTTATTGTAGGTACTCTGTACTCTGCATTTAGATTTTATTGGATAGTAAAATAAAGATATTCAATTTACTGAAATGAATCAATTATTGCAGTGAATATAGGGTAGTTGAAATCACGAGAAGATGCTTTTAAAAAGTAACTAACCAATGTTAATAATAATTTAAAAAAATATATTTAATGTAAGTTGTGTTTTAATCATAGAATAAGTAAACTTTTTGTAAATATTTTTCTAATAAAATAATAATTTATACTTGTGATGTTTTATTCTCTATATTGTGAGATGAGAAAAGATAAGATTCGGATCCTATATTAAACTTGAGCTTTAGGTGAAGCTTTCCACAAAAAAGAAGCCTTGCCGAGTTTCTTGCCGGAGTCTTCTCAGTTTAAGTGTATGTGGAACCGGTGGTAGAGTCTATTGTAATAATTGTAAAGTGCCTTATTAGGGCCTACACTGAATAAATGAGTTATGAGTTTGAGTTTAAGTAAAATATTGAAAAGAAACCAATAGTAATAGGACATTTTATAGTACCCTGGCTGGCTACCACAAGTTGAAAATATATAAGCACCCGATCTAGATTCTTTCTAGGCTTTGTATACTTACCACCTTCAGTCATGTTAACTTTTAGTGAAATTATCGTTCGTTAAAAAAGTTTTTAGTACAAAAATATACACAGTAAATCTAAACGACAGTACTTAAAACCTTGTTAGCACATTCTCAGAAAACAGTACCATTTTCAACAAAGCTACCAACTCCCATTTCAACATTTTCACGCGAAAAGAACATTTCCAAAGGGGAAAAAAGATTCAACCACTACATATCTTTATTTGGACGAGCCGATAAAAAAATAATGTCCGACATTAAGGGGAGAACTTAATTTAAATATTTCTGACGCAGTGTCTGTCTCGTTTACTCTGCGGAGGCTTTCTATAGCGCCGTCCCTTTCTGACGGACAACGATAAGTCACCGAGCAGTCGCAGAGTAAATGCTTTTTTAAGTGAATCCCTACTATGTTAAAGTTCCGTTTTTTGTAGCAAAATGTAATGTAACGACATTATAGGCTTTGGTCGGTTACCTCGACGATTGCTTTTATGGTAATTGAGTGTTCTTTTTTGTTCATGTTTGTAGGGGTTTAATTATCCATATTTCAATAAGATAGATTCGACTACTTTTTAATTACAGAATAAGGCGATGATAGCTCAGTAGTAGTGACGTCAGATGACGCGACGAAGGTCGTGGGTTCGAATCCTAGAATGAGTTTGAGTCGGCGAAGGAAAACATCGTGAGGAAACCATAGCACGGTGGTAGGGCACTTTGTAGTACCCGTCTGACTGGCTACCACCCTCATGTTGAAAATCTGTTGCCAAGCACCTATCTCTGACATAAAAAAAAAATGTCATCATCACTGCTTCAAAAGGAAGAACTGATAAGAAACACGTATAGGCCTGTTTTTGACCACAATCTCACCGTGGTCAGTGATAATGTGGCTGATGGTGGTAAGTACGCAAAGCCTAGGCCTACAGCTGTACTTTAGGGAACTGGCCCTCAAGTACAGCTGTCGGAACACACTGAAAAGCACCGAGGTATAATACTAAGTATAGAGCTCACCAAATTAGCAAGTGAAGTGGCAATGGGCCGGTCACGTCTGTCGAAGAACGGACGGTCGATGGAGCAGACGAGTGTTAGAGGTGGAGACCGCGTCTTGGCAAGCGTAGTGTTGGACGCACTCCAGCACGATGGACTGACGACCTTAAAAATGATTAGATGGAAGACAAATATTTAGCAACTAATTCATATGGGTTCTGTATTCGTGTGTTTGTTCGCGTTCGTCGAGTAGTCGACAGTGGGTCTACTACGTCCTGATGATGCTTCGTGAAGAAGCGAAACACGTGTCGATTTCCTGTTAAGTTCCCTTGTTTTGGACTTGACAGAGAAGGATATATCCAGCGGAATTAGTTACTAAATATTTGTCTTCCATCTAATCTTATAATGAATTTCCGCAAGGTCACGCCTGAGTCAACTAGTGACCTTAAAAAAGTAGCTGGACTGGGCTGGATGCAGGGGGCTGAGAATAGAAAGGTGTGGCGCGCTATGGGATAGGCCTATATCCAGCAGTGGACTCAAAATGGCTGATGATGATGATGATAGAGACGACGTCACACATAACCACTATGTTCTGTGCAAGTGCAGCCATCCGGCCGCACTTCACTTAATCGCGTAAACTTTTGGCGTTTCGATCTTTTGGTCGCGAAAAAACTACATCATAAAAGGTTTCTATGGTTAGACGACTAATTTATTGTTTCAGCATTACCATAATGGAGCACGACCATTGCTTAGGATAGCTTCTCTATACGTAATATACCTCAGTGGATCAAAGCCCAAAAAAAGTTTCATTATTGTCAAACAAATGCCATCCAAACTACGACATGTGGGGCGAGGCGTCCCTATCTGATGTATTCAAAACAAGTTTTTTGGTGATTAATTTTAAATAAGAATTTATCTATTTTTGAATTCGGCTTAATTGGAACTTTTTTTAGATTGACTAATGGCTTTTTAACTGATGTGTTTTTTATCGAATTACCTATAAGTTATGATACCTACAAATAGGCTAGCCAAAGATAAAAATATTTTCATTTTTTGATGAACCAAAATTGATGTTTGATTACTTATGTCCATTAATCCTACGTATGTATATATGTTTGTTGCTCTTTCACGCAAAAACTACTGAACGGATTTAGATGAAACTTGGCACATAGATAGATCATACCCTGGAATAACATATAGGCTATTTATCCAGGGAACGCGGGTGAAACCGCGGGGGACAGCTAGTTATCCATATTATTATTATAAATACGACAGTAACTCTGTCTCGTGTCTGTTTCATTTTCAACCATGACCACCGAACCTATCACGATGAAATTTAGCATAAAGATAGGCTATGGAGAAAGATGTTACTTTTTATCCCAGGAACGCGGCTAAAACCGCGGGTAAAAAGCTAGATTTTCTATACAAGGAAGTAAACATATATTTTTATGATGTCATTGTACCATTAATCTTCATTACTTGGCTGTCATCTGCTGTCAAAATATTTAAGCGTTTTTGTACCATTGTGATTTAATTGAACTTTAAATTAATATTAATTATCGACATATTATTATTTTATCCCCGAAGGTTATATGCTACTTTTTGTCTCGGAAACTGCGCTGTGACTGCGCAAATAACACTGGTCAACAAAATTTTGTAACAAGAAAGGTGCTGGCTAATTTTATATTACCCACATACCCTCATTTTATAACCATATTTATTTCGATTCCATCAGATCTAGTTTTCGTGTTACAGCTACTACCCACAAAATTAAAAATCAACCGTTTTTGTTCTACTTTCGCATTTAGAGAATTTGTTTTATTTGAAGAGCGCAGTGGTTTGTTCTGTTTTTAGAGTGAAGTGATTCTTAAATAATGTCAAGAAAGTGTAAAAATGATCCTAACAAGTTCTGTTACATTTGTGGTGACATTACTTTCAAAACTCAGCGAAGGAATTTGACACCATTAGTAACTAAGTTATATGAACAGTATTTTGGTTTTGCCATCGGACAAAAAGACAAAGCGTGGGTTCCACACATCTGTTGTGTTACATGTGTCGGTCTTCTCACTGGATGGGCGAAAAGATCTCGATATATGCCTTTTGCAATACCTATGATTTGGACGGAACCAACGAACCACTCATCTGATTGTTATTTTTGTCTTACTGATACAAAAGGTATTACAATTAAAGCAAAAAGTAAAATCAAGTATCCTGACCTGCCATCAGCTAAAAGACCGATTTCTCATAGTGAAGATCTATCGGTACAAGAACCACCTCAAACTAGCGATCTGTCCCTTACGCCAGAAGTCGAAAAAGAGACATTGGATCCTGACTTTCAAGAAGCTTCCTCATCCACATCTAATGAGCCACATCTTCTATCACAAGGAGATCTCAATGACTTGGTACTTAATCAAAATTAGCTTGGGAATCTTTCATGAAAGTAACTTCCATTTTTCTAGGAAATCACCGATCAAGTGACTATAAATGTATTATCGTGGAGCTTTTATCTACTTATAAGGCTTTGGGCTGTAATATGTCATTGAAAATACATTTTCTCCATTCACATTTAGACTTCTTTCCTGAAAATTTGGGCGCCGTCAGCGATGAACACGGTGAAAGATTCCATCAAGACATTTCTACCATAGAAAAACGATATCAGGGCAAGTGGGGCCCACGTATGTTAGCGGATTACTGTTGGACATTAAAACGAGATGTTCCTGAAGCAAAATACAGACGAAAATCATAAAATTAAATTCATATTAATGTAGCAATCAATCGAAATAACTTCTTTTTGTTCATAAAAATTCAAAATTTCTGAAATGTTATAAAATGGTATTACAAAAAAACTATTCGTATTTGAACCATTTTAATTTTATTTCTAGTATCCTTATCCTTGTCCTAAACATGACTAGACAAAAGTTTTCATGTTACATGCAAAAATAGTTTTTTTGTTGACTAGTGTAATTATAGCTTTACGACGTATGGTCTGTAGCTATCGAAATAGAAAAGTTGTATGCTCTTTGAAGAATTGATTACTGATTAATTTAATTTTTAACCTGTTGGGCGTCGCCACCATTTAATACAGCTTTAATAGATTTCCCTTTAAGGGTATACCTTCGGTTGGAGCGCGAAATTCAAATTTTATCACGTTTTTAGTAACATTTTCATGAAATAGTAGTATATGTCAGTAATATAACTTGGAGGAATATGTTGATGATTTCTTTTGTTATTAATCAGTAAATATACTACCATTCTTCTCGCAAATAATATGTTGATAACTTACGACCTATAACTGAGCTGCAATTTGCAAAAAACGTGATAAAATTTGAATTTCGCGCTCCAACCGAACGTTTCCCCTTAACAAAAACATTTAAATGCCGTCACACGGTTGTCCACTACAACGCATTTAAACGCTTTTGTTTCTGGCAACTTATTATTAAAATTTCATGTGGAAAAACAAAGTTAGCTAGCTAGTCCAGTGACCTCCGCTGTCAGATGGCCGACGCCCATTAGGTTAAATTAAATTGTAAATTAAATTTACAACGAGCATTAAAATGTCAAATAGAGAACACTCAAAACTTCATTTACAAAGTTTAAACCTTTCAAATCACAGGTAGTTAGAAAAAGGAGCAAGGCCAAGTTTAATCCGGGACAGGTAGACGAGACGTGTTATCATGAACTTAAACAAATATATGAGGACCCTAAAGTTAAATCCGGCCCTTTAAATCCTCACACATGTTGAATCTTTAGAATAAATTCCTTAATTTTATGAACGGATTATACGTTTAAGTGATGTAAAATCAAATATTTGTAATGTAGTTTTTTTGGCATCACACTTTTTTGTATTTTTTTTTCTTTTTTTTATGTCTAAAAGTTGACAAGCAGGCAGGCGGTCCACCTGATGGTAAGTGGTTACCGTCGCCTATCGCCATTTGCAATACCAGAGGTATTGCCAATGTGTTGCCGACCTGTTACAATGCCGAGAAGGCAATTACTGGCTCTCAAGTGCAATTGCCGGAACACACCGGTAGTTGCTTGGCGACAGATTTTCAACTTGAGGGTGGTAGCCAGCCAGACGGGTACTACAAAGTACCCTACCACCGTGCTATGGTTTCCTCACAATGTTTTCCTTCACCGAAAGCTCAAGCTCATTGTAGGATTCGAACTAGATGTGTTTTGCCAGTATCACGTTGAGCGTTATATTTTTTATTCTTTTTGTACTTTATTTATTGTCAAGTAAAGTGGAAGTCTTGTTAGAAATCATTTTCAAGTCATAGTCAATCACGTAGTCAGTATGTAGGTTTTAGTACAATGGTGGCCGTTCTACTAAAACTTTTCACAGACTTTTACAAACAACTTGAAAAGGTGGTCCCATGTCAATTTTGTTGTCTTTGAAGATTTTACCTACAATTTTTTTTAAAGTTGTTTATTTTGACAAAACTTTTTAATTTTAAAGATGCACGTGCATAAGTAGGTATGTCTATTTTGAATTCATAATTAGAACATTACGATACGAGTGTAGACACAATAGATTAACAGTCAAAATGGATTAAAAATCTCAAAAGTTGAATTAACTTAATTAATTAAGTCATCATGACATCCACTTTTTTTGCAAAGTATTAAAAAATATTCAGCAAGCCGAAAACCAAGCAATTTAACCCATGATAAAATTTAATAAATACATACTTTGTAAAATACCTTAACGATATTTTTTAATATCTCAACTTGGATTTAATATAAATTAATACATATTTCCGAAATTACTCATTTTGCGGTTCCCCTCGGCTCATTTCATAACATTACTCAGAAACTGTACTCTCTACTCGAGGTAATAGTAAACTGACCATATATTGTGATAATATGAGACACTTTTGAGGATACACAAATATAGGAGAGGAGGTACAATAAATATCTTCTGTCTCTATCTCTCTTGTTGGTGAGAGAATTATTTCACCTTTAAAAAAATAACCTTGTAAAATATTTAAAGTAAAAAGTGTTTGATTGACTGATCTATCAACGCACTTCTCAAACCCAAGATTTGCGAGACCAAATCAGTAATCATGAGATCCGCAGGCGAACCAAAGTAACCGACATACCCCAAAGAATTTACATCAGCTCAAATCGAAGCTGACGAAACTCGTAAAAGTACACAACACACTACACACAACCGATCACGCTACCGTCCTCGACGGCGAGGACCGCCGCGACGTCCCACTCAATCTCGTCCCGTTCAAGCGGCCCGAGCTGCCTACAGTAATCCGACCGCCCCCAATTAGTCGTAGCTTGTACAAAGTCCTCCACCTCCCCCGGTAACGCCCTGAGCCGAGGTTCGTACACAATTCGGGGGTGTTCTAAAAAAAAACCCGAAGAATTGCAGAACTGAACAATATTTAAAATATTTTTATATCTCATTCTAATCAAAAACATAAGAAAGGGATAAAAAAACGTCCTCTCAAATTAGTTCCGATTGCTTATTTCCCCGTAAACAATAATGGCATAATTTGACAGCTTTAAATCCTCCTTTCCACGTCACCTGCGTGACTTATTAGATTAGTTTGTAAAAAAAGTAACATACTAGAATTTTGAGTCACTTGTCACATTATAAGTGAGTCGGAGTGTCCCGTACAAAACAGGACGTATGGACACAATTACTCTGCGGTAACTAAATGAAATTCCGACCATGGCATAATTGAAACCATTACATCTTGTTAAAATCTATTGTTGAGTACAAACAATGATATAGTAGGGTTCAAGTTACGTGAAATAGTGGGTATTTAATACTAGATGTTCCCCGCGGTTTCACTCGCGCTTCCGGGATAAAAAATAGCCTATCCTTAGGGGATAATGTAGCTTCCTATTAGTGAAATTTTTCAAATTGGACCAGTACCTCTACGATTGGAGATTAGCGCATTCAACTATCATGCTTGATGCATAATCGGTTCAAAATTATATACCCGCGAAAAAAATTACCTTCCTGGATCAGTCGGATAATAATAGATTTAAAAAAAAAGAGTAAAACCTTCAAATAGGTACAATAAAATTAAAATGGACCACCTTAGAGCTATACTGAACCCAACTCAAAAAAAAATCGGTTCCTAAACAAAAAAAAACATACAACTGATTTGAGAAGCTCCTCCTTGTTTGAAGTCAGTCAAAACTGCCTTACTGAAACTTCGATACGGAAGGCTAGTCCAATTAAATAAAAGGAAAGCGTGACTGACTGACTGATCTATCAATGCACAGCTCAAACCACTGGACGGATCGGGCGATTTTCTTCCCTATAGGTGATTGTACGACACAGGGCCAACAGGAAACGTTACCACAAGCCTCACTGCAAACAAACAATTCAAAACAATGCGTAGAACAAACATGCAGACATACGAACAAATAAGGCGTGTTCACGGCTCGAGATAAGAAAGAGGAATGACGCAGGGAATATTTACATTAGGATTTAATGTACAAGTGTGCGTTACGTTTAAAAATAAATAATGTTTGCTGATAAAACTTGATATATTGAATTTGATTTCGTAGGGTTTGCAAGTGTTCATTAGATTTTTTGTTTCTCAGAAACCCCCATTAAACCTTCATACGGTCTTCAAAGTTACTAACGTAAATATGCTTCAAGTCTAATTTAACCCAGTACTATATTTCCAGAAGTTATGTGTAATATTTCATTAATTACTATTATTATATAGACATACAAAAAAGTCTTCAAGGTGGAGGCTTCGGTTGGAGCGCGAAATTCAAATTTTATCACGTTTTTTGCTAATTGCAGCTCAGTTATAGGTCGCAAGTTATCAACATGTTATTTGCGACAAGAATGGTAGTTAACAAAAGAAATCATCAACATATTCCTCCAAGGTATATTAGTAACATTTTTATGAAATAGTCGTATATGTCAGTATTATACCTATGTGTTGGAATCGAGCACTAGGGGCGCAGCAGGAACTAATCAGGAGCAAACCGAAAAAATAATAGTCCTGCATGGTCTAGCCATTGCGCCCCCCAGAGTCTACGCCCTGTGCCTGGGTACCGCCCTATTTACGGCACTGGATGATACATACATAAAGACAGACAGCAGTATAGACAGACAGTTATAAATAGTGTAGAGAATAAATATCAATGAATCACCAAATTCCTGAACATAGGTAACCCAAACATTTGAACTCGTAGAAAGATAACGCCCATTAAAATAAGAAATGAACAAACATACACTCAACATCCAGTTTCTTATCTATTTAGTTCGAATATGAGGATGTATGGAGGTTTGTCACGATATAGTGAGTGCTTTTCCAAACTAATTTGATATTTTGACGCCTTTATATATACAGGTTGACTGCGGAGTTCACTAACAAATTGAATCAGAAATCCCTTTGTTTCGCATAACTTTTTTTAATACTAATTTACTTTGGCATAATTTTTATTGACATAATATTAATTTTATATAATCAGTATTTGGCATACTGTTAAGGTAGGCATAATGCTCTTTTGTGCTATATTATTTTGAACTACTATGTTGTCGTATTAATTCACAGAAGGTTAAGGTGAGGCGTGGTGGCCCTCGGGCCACCCATAAGCCGCGAACATGTTATGCTACTAAATAATATGTTTGTTTAGCGTTATGCTAACTTTAGATATAGTAAACACGATTTTGCCTAAACATTTATGTGTAATTATTATTATGCTTGCACATTATTAGGATAGTAACATTATGCCACACAAAATTATGACATTATATTTTATGCGTATCGATAGAGAACCAGTGAACCAGTGAATCAACCACCACCTATCACGCCGCAGGTTATGGGTTTGATTCTCATCCAGGATAAACATTTGTGTGCATGAACATATCTGCTTGTTCCGAGTTTGGGTATTTACAAAATTACAATGTATTTACAAAAAAAAGTAGTTGGTATATATCAGTTACCTATCTGATTTCCATGGTACAAGTTCTGTTTAGTTTGGAATTGGATGCAGAACAGAGCCATATGTGTAGAATGTTCTAGGATAAAGAACCCAATGGAATAGATTTGTAAGGGTTTTTTTTTTAATTTATAATATTTGGTTGATTGATAGAGTAGTCTAGTATATATAGTGGGTATAGTAGGATTATTTAGTATCATAGTTGCTTTTTGATATCATTACTATGTTATTGCTTTGCCTTTTTAGGGTTCCGTAGCCAAAATGGCAAAAAACGGAACCCTTATGGATTCGTCATGTCCGTCTGTCCGTCCGTATGTCACAGCCACTTTTTTCGGAAACTTTAAGAACTATACTGTTGAAAATTGGTAAGTAGATGTATTCTGTGAACCGCATTAAGATTTTTACACAAAAATAGAAAAATAACAATAAATTTTGGGGGTTTCCCATACTTAGAACTGAAACTCTGAAATTTTTTTTTCGTCAAACCTATACGTGTGGGGTATCTATGGTTAAGTCTTCAAAAATTATATTGAGGTTTCTAATATATTTTTTTTCTAACCTGAATAGTTTGCGCGAGAGACACATCCAAAGTGATAAAATGTGTGCCCCCCTCTGTACCTTCTAAAATAAGAGAATGATAAAACTAAAAAAAATATATAATGTACATTACCATGCAAACTTCCATTAATATTAGTTTGAACGAGATCTAATAAGTAGTTTTTTTTTAATACGTCATATTACGGTACCCTTCATGGGCGAGTCCGACTCGCACTTTACACTTAGCCGCTTTTTACACTTAGAGAGATCCAACCTGTATATCATACGTCTTATGGAGTATAATTCTTAAAAAATCGTTATGTTATCGATTTACGACGGTTTCCTAGAATGACGAATGGTTTAATCAATTAGTTTTTCTGTTGCATCTTCACTTTACGGATTAGCTTTTGTTCTTGATCTGTTTGTATAGTTTTGGTGATGTCAAATGCGGTGACGACGGTCATGGGATCGAATCTAAAGGAAAACATGAGGAATCTATAGCATGGTGGTTTGTATTATCTACCAAGCTAGTCTATTTGCTAATCCGTGATTAATTCGAATCAGAAATGATGAGATCCGCAGGCGAACCAAAGTAATCGACATAGCCCGAAGAATTGCCAAACTTAAGTGGCAGTGGCACATCGCTCGAAGAACCGACGGCCGCTGGGGCAGAAGAGTTCTCGAGTGGCGACCACGAACCGGAAGACGCAGCGTGGGCAGACCCCCTACAAGGTGGACCGATGATCTTGTGAGGGTCGCGGGAAACCGCTGGATGCGGGTAGCGCAAGACCGGCCATTGTGGAGATCCTTGGGGGAGGCCTTTGTCCAGCAGTGGACGTCTTTCGGCTGACATGATGATGATGATTAGAAATGTGGTCAAATCGCAAAAATACGATGGGTGTAAATAGATTTTTTTACGAATATTTAGTCCTACAAATTTTTAAAAGTTTAGTTCATGTTTCAATTGTAAGGATTAAAATTGAAGTAATAGAAAAAAAATATCCTATCACATGCAATTTTAATCTAAATGTGAAATTATTGACAAAACAGCTTATCCGATGTAAATGAATCTTACACCAAAAAAAAGGTTACAAAGGTTTAAGGCGATGATAGCTCAGTGGTGGTGACGTCGGATGCCGAGACGAAGGTCCCGGGTTCGAATCCTACAATGAGCTTGAGCTTTCGGTGAAGGAAAACATCGTGAGGAAACCATAACACGGTGGTAGGGTACTTTGTAGTACCCGCCTGGCTGGCTACCACCCTCAAGTTGAAAATCTGTCACCAAGCACCTTTCGGTGTGTTCCGACAGCTGCACTTGAGAGCCAGTACCTTTCTAGGCTTTGTGTGCTTACCACCATCGGCTACATCATCACTGACCACGGTGAGATTGTGGTCAAACACGTATAAAAAAAAAAAAAATGTGAAATTATTGACAAAACGGCTTATCCGATGTAAATGAATCTTACACCAAAAAAAAAGTTATAAAGGTTATATTTGTTGACAATTTGTATTAGTTAAAATTATTTTTATATCAATAATTTTAAAGTAATAAATTAAAAAAGGCTCCCCTCTAGATCTCACCCGCGGACGCGTAAGCTTTGAGTACTTATATTTTGTGTAGACAAATCGTCAAGGTCATTGGCGTTAGTGATCCTCTTAAGATTCGAGACCTACTTACAATAACTACCACTCTGTCATCGCAAGAGTGTCTGACTAAGGTCGATGTTCACTGACTAGAAAACAGTCCGATAAATTATAATCGGGCGTTTACCGTGAAAAACTAATAAGAAGAAAAGATTTGTGAAATATTTTTTCAAATCTGACTGGTAGATCCAGAGACTAGCGAGTTCAAACAAACTCCTTGACGTTAATACAAGTATACCTAGGGACCTACATATACCTAGCAATCTACTGGTATTTTTTTTAATCGGTCCGGTAATTTGTCTAATTCATTATTACAAAACAAAACTTTTCTGTTTATAATAATAGTGTAAATCACTTCATAACATAAATATTTGGTCCTCGTAACCTCTCCATTAATCCATTAGGATTTCGAATACCTTTGATTAGAAAGCCTTAGAAAGTTGTAATGTCATGCTCTTAAGTAGCTTTACGTTTGAGATATGGTATACCTACTTTCACTCCTTACTTGGTTACATGTAATGGTGATTTATTTTTATATATTTTATAACCAAAAAATGTTTTAACACTCTACCTGTATGTGTGGCCAGTAAATATGTAGCGGGTACTACTTGAGTGAATATTTTCAATTACAGTATGACACAACTTAGATGTAGCATCGGCGAATCGTTTTCGTACACTTCACTTCCAATTTACACAACAAATAAAAATAATTCAGTATCGCGCCATTCAACGTTCAACAAGATCATTTTCGCCGATCATTTTTTAACACATGAGTAATGTTGTAGGCGCACTCTGTTCGAGAACGATCGATTTTACGAAGTTTGCCGATGCTTCATCTAAGTTGTGTCATACTATACCTGCATGTCTAATATTTTTTTTAATTTCATAATATAGGTAAATAATGATAATAAAACCAGAAGTGATTTAGATCAAACTATTCTTTTTACGTGTTGATGTTCGTTTTTTATTACTTTTAGTACCTACAATGGGCGATCATGTTTCGCTTGTCGTGTTTTTTGTGTCTAAATCGCACTTTTTGAGAAAACATGCCTATTTTTTATAGATATCTACTTAAAAAGCAAAGTCTCTAAATCCAAAATTTATTCAAATCGATAGAAACATACAAAGAAAAGAATTAAGTCGTTTTCCTTTTTTTTTTCTAAATATTTATGTAATTTTAAGGTAGATTATATTAAACTGTTGTAAATATGTTTGGCGATTACATTAAAAACAAAACACATAAGGTTCTTTTTTTGTTGAAATATATATATTTTTTTAATTCTTTTATTATTCAAAATTAAACACTACTTGTAGTCATAGCATTGATTTAAAACGTAAAAAAAAATATTACATTATATATACCAATAATAAGAAAATTAACTTTTCAAACCGCTTCAATAGGGAATGTTATTATTGTTTTTTGCTTTAATAAAAGCTCATTCAATGGCTGTAATAGTATATGACGTCACATATTATGTCCGATCTCTCTGTCTAATCGTTATCTAATTAGTAGTTTAAAATGTAGTGTCTTCCGTGTTTCTTCGTCATTTTAATTTCACTTTTGAACTTTCTGACATAAAAAACAAAAATGTCAAAAAAAAACATGCATATTTTTGACAAGCCAGATAGCCAGTTGGTTAAGACACCACCTATTACGCCGCTAGTTATAGGTTCGATTCCCATCCAGGATAATCATTTGTGTGCATGAACATGTCTGTTTGTCCTGTGTCTGGGTGTAATTATCTATACAAGTACGTATTTACAAAAAAAGTAGTATATGTAGTATATCAGCTATCTGGTTTCCATAGTACAAGCTCTGCTTAGTTTGGGATCAGATAACCGTGTGTGAACAATGTCCCAGGATATTTATTTATTTATTTTATTTATTTTATATTCCCTATTATCATCACTCGCTTTAACTTATGACAAACGCTGATTCTACAGCCGCACTTCGTTGTCTCTAATGACCCCACCCCTCGCTCTTTACACGTTTTGTCGGGTCGAGTGCCAACTTCCAGGTCACCCCCTTTTTGTTACACCTAAAGATGTTAACCGTCGTCTTGTCCCGAATTTATGTAGTGTTGTTAACGCCGAAAGATGTTTGGAGTTTCACGGGGTCGAAACGGCCACGAGCAATATTGGCACCTACCTATAGCAGGTTATATGCAATCAAAATCGGAAATGGCTAATGAAATTGATTATAATTAAAAGATTTTTTTAAGACGTGGTCGCTTACGATGGGCCTCATAAGAAGGCTCAAGGTCACCCAAAGAGCAATGGAGAGGGCTATGCTCGGAGTTTCCCTGCGAGATCGGATCAGAAATGATGAGATCCGCAGGCGAACCAAAGTAATCGACATAGCCCGAAGAATTGCCAAACTTAAGTGGCAGTGGGCGGGGCACATCACTCGAAGAACCGACGGCCGCTGGGGCAGAAGAGTTCTCGAGTGGCGACCACGAACCGGAAGACGCAGCGTGGGCAGACCCCCTACAAGGTGGACCGATGATCTTGTGAGGGTCGCGGGAAACCGCTGGATGCGGGTAGCGCAAGACCGGCCATTGTGGAGATCCTTGGGGGAGGCCTTTGTCCAGCAGTGGACGTCTTTCGGCTGACATGATGATGATGACGAAAATATTTTTTTAGTTCATACCTAGTGATAATAGGGGATTGCAGGCGAAACTGCAGGGCGAATAGCTAGTTTCATATATTATTAAATAATTGGTATTTCATAGTGCAAAAATTTTAAGAAACCCCCGAAACTCACTAGAAAATTGGTGATCATTTCCAAACGGCTGAGCGGATTTTCTTGTAACATGAAGATACCTTTCAAACGAAAAAAACTAAATCAAAATCTGTCCATCCGTTCAGGAGCTATGAGGCCACAGACAGACACACACAAACAGACAGACACATCAAACTTATAACACACGGGGTGTTATAAGTTTGACGTGTCCGTCTTTGCGTCGGGGGTTAAAACGGTCAGATTAATATAAACGGGTGTTTACCGTGAATTCTTAAATCTGTCCATCCGTTCAGAAGTTATGAAAGCCGAGGCCCCATAACACACACTACAAACTTACAACAATACCCCTCTATTTCGTCAGTGGTTAAAAAGAAGAGTGAAAGCACATCGAGAATAAGTACAGTACTCCGAATCAAGTTTTCCCCACGGACAAGCTTCTCGTTAGTAAAATCTAATTTAAATTAACGCGCCACCTTGTTTAATACAAACATTTATAAATTCCGAATAATCCTTTATAATTTGATTTTCGAGGGTACCTACCTAGCGCTTAGCAATTCTAAAGGTTCAAGAACATCTTCTTCGGGGAATTTACTTCGTTCAGGATAGGGTTATAATTGGATCAGGTGTTTGAGGATTATAGGATTAGTGTCTTATTAACGAGTAACTATTGATTTCGTTTCTAGTTCTAACGCTTTTTGTAACATTTTATAGTTTTCCTTCATAAAATTTAGCCTTTGTCCTTCTCCATATCCAGGTTGTGTGCCAAATTTCATCGTGATCGGTTCAGCGGTTTAGATGTAAATAGATAACAGACAGACCAGTATCTATACTAATAATAAAGATGTTTGTTTGTTTGTACGCACTACTCTCCGGAGTTACTGGTCCGATTTGAAAAATTCTTTCACTAATAGGAAGCTACATAATCTCCGAAGGTTATAGGCTACTTTTTATCCCGGGAACGCGATTGAAGCCGTGGGGAACAGCTAGTGTAAAATAAACAGATACAGATGAAGAGATGACAAAATCATCATCATGTCAGCCCAAAGACGTCAACTGCCACATCGGCTACATCATCACTGACCACGGTGAGATTGTGGTCAAACACAGGCCTATACATAGTAAAAAAACTGCTGGAGAAAGCGGTCTTACGCTACCCGCATCCAGCGGTTTCCCGCGACCCTCACAAGATCGTCGGTCCACCTTGTGGGGGGCCTGCCCACGCTGCGTCTTCCGGTTTGTGGTCAGCACTCGAGAACCTTTTTCAATTCTTCAGGCTATGTCTGTTATTTTGGTTCGCCTACGGATCTCAAAATGTCCAAACGATATCTTTACCAAACAAACAAGGGTCTACTATAAACTAACACGTGAACCAGCAAGGCAATAGGCTAGTTTACAGTGTCAAAAATAAATAACCAAACACTAACCAATGCATAAAACATCTAAAAACACTTGGAAACATCAAATATGTTGTACATTTAATGCTTTTTATGATTTTTAATTACCAGTAGAACCACTAAGAGTAGATCATTTGATGCTGTGAAACTATGACGTCATTGTGTAATATTTCATACAAAATTTCATATAAACTATCGTTTTGACATTTATTAAAAGTAGCTGATTTGATATGTCAGTCAACTATCCTATTACTAGTTCACTCAATTACTATCTCACTGTTTAACTTTAGTAATCCCCAAACTGTTTCAGTAAGGTCTAACATAAAAATCATTACGAAAAAAACCCCTTCTAAAAATTCATCCGTATATAAAAAAGGATTTCATCCCAGTTCAAGGCATAATAGGCGCTCATCCCCCTCTGCATTATTCCAGGCTATTTCCAACAAGGACCATGGGCCAGGTAATAAAAGCTGGGATATGAAGGTCGGTGTTGCCGCCATTAAAAATTCAGTACCTAGCTAATGAAACCTGAGACTCTGTTTGAAATATTAATAGGGGCCTCTAGAGCCTCGCTCGGGCTTGTCACTTATATTGTAATGTTTGGGTTATTTTACGCGATCAACTTGTATTAATCTATACTAATATTATAAAGAGGAAAGATTTGATTGTTTGTTTGCATTGAATAGGCTCCGAAAGCAATTTTTAAAGTCGATCGTACACATATTAAAAAAATGTAATAGTTATAAAATAATTTTATATTATTACTACTTATTCCCGCGGTTTCACTCGGGTTCTCGGGATAAAAAGTAGCTTATAACCTTCGGGAATAATTACTATGATAAAAGTAAATATTTTCAGGACATTTACTTGAGAAATACACGCGTAAGAGAAACTCAAACACACCTGGCCCCTGTAATATTATTAACAGCTGAATTTCAGGTAGAGCTCGTATACCGTCTTAGTAGCTAAGTATATTCTGTATCAATTTCAGAGAATCCTACTTACTTACTTATCAGCCTATGTCTCTCCACTGCTGAAGATAAGCCTCTCCCAAGGCGCGCCACTGCTTTCGGTCTTTCGTCTCCCTCATCCATTCAATCCCTGCTATTTTCCTCAGGTCATCTGTCCAGCGAGCCGGAGGGCGTCCCACACCAAGCTTCCCGGTCCGAGGTCTCCATTCCAGCACCTTTCTGCTCCAGCGACCATCTGTGCGTCGACAGATATGGCCTGCACACTTCTGCTTGCTTATTCGAGTTGCTATGTCGGTCACCTTTGTACGTCGGCGAATTTCATCATTCCTGACTCTGTCACGCAAGGATATTCCAAGCATAGCCCTCTGTTACCTGAGACGAAGTGGACTAAAAGGAAACCAGCTCTATTGTCTCCAAAGCCGATAACACGCTCGGTTGCCTTGACAATACTGACACTACATCCAACTTCACTTTTTAAACCTATGTATTCCATCCAGCCAACCAGTCGCCAACACCCTCCATAGCACGCTGCGCGACTTTAAAGCGGTGGACAAGCCCCAATGTGAGCGTCCATGTCTCAGCTGCATATGTCATAACCGGGAGAAAGCATTGGTTATAAACTTTAGTCTTAAGGGACTGCGGTATGCTGGACGTGAAGATGTGGCGAAGTTTCCCAAATGCTGCCCACCCCAACTGGATTCTGCGGTCAGCTTTCTTACTGAAGTTTTGCCTACCGAGCTGGACAGTCTGTCCAAGGTAGACGTAGCTCTGCACAAACTCCAATGCAGTGGTTCCAACATTTATAGGCGCAGCAGATGCGTGTTAATTGTGCATTATCTTCGTCTTGTCCATATTCATACGCAGTCCCACTTGTTGAGAAGCCTCGTTAAGGTCGCTGAGCATCACTCGCAGGTCGTCCATTGTTTCTGCCAACACAACAATGTCATCTGCAAAGCGGAGATGTGAAAGGTATTCGCCATTGATGTTTATTCCGCGGTTTTTCCATTCCAGTAGTTTGAAGACATCCTCCATGGTATTGGTGAACAATTTTGGAGAGGTGACATCTCCCTGTCTAAACCTTTCAGTAAACTAATGGGTTTGGTCTTCCTGTCCTGTACTGTGACGGTCATTATGGAGATACCTCAGCACCTGGATATACCTGTAATCTATCTGGCATCGCTGTAAGGACTCCAGTACTGCCCATGTTTCCACGGAGTCAAAGGCTTTTTCATAATCCACGAACGCCATACACAGAGACTTCTTATACTCTTCAGTCTCGTCAGAATCCTACTCATATTATAAATGCAAAAGTTTGTGAGTATGGATGAATGTTTGTTACTCTTTCACGTAAAAACTACTAAACGGATTTGGATGAAACTTGGCACATAGATAGATCATACCCTGGAATAACATATAAGCTACTTTTTATCCCGAGAAAACATAAGATACCTCGGGAATTTTTAAAAGCGGTCGATTATTGGCAGAGCTATCGGTAAAAAAGAAGAGTCGAACATAGAACCTCCTCCTTTTTTTATGTCGGTTAAAAAATAACACTTAATCAAAGAAATGTGAATCAATCATTTTTACTTTCAGTAATTCATTACGTCATAAACTATGTTATGAATTTTTTGTAAATCCACGCCAATTTCTTTTGACACAAATAAAATTGAGACTTTTATTTTGTTGACTTTACCTGTTCAGCGTTTTCTTTTTGGTCTGAGCCTAGTTAATAGGGTAGATGACTGACTTATCAAATCAGCTACTCTTTAATAAATGCCAAAACGATCGGTTACATGGAATATTGTATGAAATACTAAGCTATGACGTCACATGACGTTTCACAGCATCAAATGATCTACTCTTAGTGGTTCTACTGGTAATTAAAAATCATAGAAAGCATTAAATGTACAACATATTTGATGTTTCCGCGTGTTTTCAGATGTTTTATGCATTGGTTAGTGTTTGGTCATTTATTTTTGACACTGTCATCTAGCCTATTATCAGTTCAATTTCGTTTCAGTAACTACTTCTGCGAAAGGCCTTTCAACATGATTTAACTACAATTGTTTAAACAAGCTGAAAAAGAAAATGTGTTTCGGATATTGTATCAATATTTTATTCTAAGTTATGTTAAGTTACTAGTTATCAAAATTGAAATGTTAAGATATTAATTTATAGACATCACAGTTAAGAATTTGTTTTTCAATTAAAAAAAAAAAATATTCTGTTTTTACTCACAATTATTCGTTACGCCGGTGCACCGGAAAATTATCTGCAAAAAAAACATTCAAAATTAGCAATTTGTCACAGACATAATATGACAAAACTAACTTTCCGCCCCGCAGTTACCCCCGCGATCTCCTATTTTACCCCATTAGGGGCTGAATTTTCAAAAATAGTTTCTTAGCCATTCAATCTGTATGCCAAATTTCAGTCCGATCCGTCAAGTGCTTTGAGTGGTTAATGCTTTGAACTGAGCATTTATAGATCAGTCAGTCAGTATTTTTTTTTCCTCGTCATGGCGATCTGTTGATAACGACAATAAGACACTGTTCTGACTGATCTATATCTGCAGGGTAGGATTTAATAACGCAATGGAACGTCAAATGTCAATCATTCACATAAAAAGTATCTCAGCTTTGTTAAAACCAATATTTTTCCACTGAATAGATTTTCTAATGACAATTTACTGGAGAAATGTGAATCTTTCTGTCGCAGATGCGATTCCAATCAGAATGATGAAATTTTGAATAAAAGACCCGCCTAGTGGTGCGCGGTTGCCATAGGTACATTCCAAGCATCTCAGAATAAGAACTAAAGCCTATCTAATATTAATAATAATATTTACTATACGGAGCATCAGTCACGCATTGTCAACCATCCCCCCTCCCCGATGAGCTCTGGCGACACTACTCACGCGCAGGATTTAAAAGCTCTTCTCTAATATCAGTTGTTTTTCTTACAAACTTAAGCTCACAGTTAGCGGCAGACTGTTTGCTTCCAGTTTGCCTCCCTATAATTTTTAAATGGAGTGTCCATACAGCGCGTAATGTACGCAGTTTGAGGCGTTTCGCTTGCCGACTCAATGAACGGCTGATTCAAAGCGAACGATGCGCTCGGTGAGCAGCGCAGATCGCTCGCTACGCCGGAGCGGAGCGTCGCAATCAGTGGCAGTTTTTTTTATGTTTAACTTTATTCAATGTCTCTAAAAAAGCTATCACTACCACTTCTCTCAGAAGACTGATATAATGTATATTAATCCTACCGGGAAGGTTATTCTCAAGAGTTCGCGCGGCTAATGCGCTACAGTTCGCTACTCACTCGACATGAGTTAGCGACCAATACGTCGCTTAGAGTCAGTCAGCTGATAGTCTAATGAGGATACCATTAGACTATCTGCTGACTAGCCAAAAAAATCACCAAATGACCTTTTAAAGTTTTTTCAGCCTTACTCAATCCTTGAACCGAACAACAATTTATTTAACAAAATATACTCGAGTTAAAAAAGCTATAAAACTTTTAATTAGTAATTACGATCCAATTAAAAAAACAAAAGACACCGAAGGCGTGTCCATAAAGTGTACTGTAATTACGACCCTTAAATTTTCATAATTGAATTAAACGTGTCAACTAATTCTGATATTTCACTTCGGGGCCAAAAAAAAATAATTTCCGCAAAATTAATTTTAAATCACCCTCAAATTAATACTAAGTGGACCCTTATTTAGGTCGCGTGTTACACCGACACGCAAATTGATTCTTGATTTTTTGCGATTTAGTTTGTCAGTTTTGATAGTTAAAAAGAACTGTGTTGTACTTTTTTCTAAAACAAATGATTGTGTTAAAAAAATATTTGACGGTTGTTATCAATATTGACTGAAAGAAATTTTATAAAGAAGTTTTTACATATTTATTTAATAAAATGTTGAAAATTAAGGTAAACTTTTTTTCTTACAAGTTATCGTGAAAATCTAAAATTGCCCATATTTATTCATCGTGTTGACTTTTATACACCAAATAGCGACTATAGACCTCAGTACCTGGTATAACTTTCAACTTGCTAGGTTCACCCGTTCCTGAGAAAATCGTTCGTGACACATGGACAGACGGACAAGAGAGTGATCTTATAAGGGTTCCTTTTTTTACCTATTGAAGTACGGAACCCTAAAAAGGAAGACCTATATTAGGCATATAGTAGGTACCTAAAAGAAAAAAAAATCACCTCTTATTTAGGTACTTTCGCAACATTATTCGCAAACTAAATCACAACGGTGTGACGCATGGCCATCTTAATTTGTAATTCGAAGTTCGTTGGAGGTTAGACAGATCTTCATTTGGGCGCGGACCCAACATTAGGGGTGCTATCAAACGGCCCCTTTTATGCCCCAAACGGGCCACACTTGTAATGCCAAATAATTAAACCTTGTTTGTGGGAAACATCTCTTTCCGTTTTCGTATTCTTATGTATTATATTAAAAACCTATTCAAAATATAATTAGAAGGAAAACGAGGAAGGCCAAGAATCCTTCTAATATTATTAAAGTTTGTGAGGATTGTATGTATGGATGTTTGTTAGTCTTTCACGTAAAAACTACTGAACGGATTAGAATGAAACTTAGCACATAGATAGACTAAAATTGAAGCTTTTTGTCATGTCGTATATGGAGGTCCAGAAAGCTGCAAATAACGGCAGAAGCTAGACCGCCAAGATCCAAGCTCTGAAATATACCTGTAATAGATGTATTAGGTATAATTTATTGACACTGATCAATCCAGGGTTCCGTATCTCAAACAGAAAGAACGGAACCCTTTTATGATCACTTTGTTGTCCGTATGTCAGTCTGTCAAGACCCTTTTTCCCAGGAACGCGTGCATTCATATCAAATACTCAGGTCTACTGTCCCTTGGAGCTGTGAAAAAAACAAAATGCTAATTTTTGACACTCGCAAGGGAATTAAAACCTACAACTCTTAGCACAGATGAAGGAAAAATTGCGAAAAGCATACATTTTTAGCTACACTCAATTACAATGTAAAGTTTGTACGGAACCCTCGGTGCGCGAGCCAGACTCGCACTTGGCCGGTTTCTTCTAATACGTTTCACTATAACTGAGCTTTTAGTCACATCAGCGCTATACGTTGTATATTTTCAAAATTTTCCTCAAGAAACACTAGCACAGCGCCTCTAGCGGAATACTCATGGAACTATTTCCTGCCATACATTTAACACTCAGACTACAAATCAATCTAACGAAAATCACCCAATCTTTTACAATCCCCAAATTAAAACAAAAGGGACAACGCTATAAGTTAGCAGAGGACAAATCCTCATCGATTATAAGTAAATAATGCCTTCGTACATTGATGAAAACCATTCAACCTTCCTGGCTGTAAATTTTCACTCTTATTTGAAGCTTAATCTTGAAGTAACAAAGTTGAGTTTCAAGTATCTAGAACGCTTCCTTAACTTATATTTTAATCTACGCACGACTTGGATACAATTAAATATTATCACGTACAGACGCTGAGGGAATGAGTAGAGTAAATACGTAAATGAGATTATATAGGCTTATGTTGGTTAATTAATTTGTTTGTATACCCATAGACTGATTTAAATATACAATTTGTGTTTAATTAACTAGGAAACGAGTGTTGTCATACTAAAAATAACTTTTTTATGGGACCAATATTGAAATCATGGAAATTTAACTATAGCTCCCCGCGGTTTCACTCGCGTTCCCGAGGGATCTGACGTTTTCCCGGGATAAAATCCCCGCTTGTGGGTTAATCCAGGGTGTCAGCTACCAGTCGAAAGACCTTCGAGGAATGTCCCGCAGCCCCGCCGTCACATGGCGAGAGAAGGAACACCCCAGGGTTTTAGTCAGTAAGAGTCTGACATAACCCGGCCACTCCCCCCGGAGTGGCCGGGTATCCATGAGGATTTCCCAGGGACACAAAAAAAAAAAAAAAAAGGGTGTCAGCTACCTTCATACCAAATTCGTCGGAATCTTTAAATTTTTAACCTATTTAAAAAAAAGGAGGAGGCTCTCATTTCACTTGAGACTTTTTTTTATGTTTGTTCACGCATAACTTTTTTGCTTATGAACCGATTTTAATCATTTTTTATGCATACGGTTCCGTATAGCTCCAAGATCCCATGGAGGTTTTTTTTTAAAGTTGATTATTATCTAATTTACCCCCAAAAGTAGATCCAGAATTAGCCCCAGATTAGATTAATTTATTTACGTTAACGGCTAAATGTTCGTGTTATATGTGTACCAAATTTCAGTTCAATCAGTCCCTGTAGCTTTGGAGCAAATTGGCTGTGACAGACGGAAGGACCGAGACAAACACACGAGCAATACTATTATTCTAAGGTACAAAACCCTATTAAAAAGACTAAAGAATGCAAAAAACGTGACTTGACTGATCTATATACGCTCAACTGAAAAGCCGCTGACATACAGATAGCTAATGACATAGGCATCTGTTAAGAAAAGATTTTTGAAAATTAAATCCCTAAGGCCGTAAAATAAAAGTTCGCAGGAATGTATATCAATAAATAATAATGAAGAGAGATATTACAAGACACGGCCAAAAATAATCCTTTTACACTGGTGGCTAAACGATAAACCCTGTCCGCTATGCTGGCCACGTACGTTCGGCCATTTTGTATCCGCCATTTTTCTTTTCGTCCGTTCACTCGCCACCTGTCAACTGGGTGACCCAAACATTTTTCACTCGGCAATTTTCGGGGGCGATCGTGACAGCTCGGTTACACGCTCGATTTATTATAGGTTTTTTATTAACTTTTTCCATGGGGATTTTGATGGGAGCTGTTAGTTTTTGTACTTTGGTACTTAACCCCTGTAATTTAAGGGTCCCGAGTTTTATGGTGGGATTTGTTGTAATTACTCGGAAGTTAGTAGGGTTGATCCTATGGTGTTTGCTAAAAAAAATTGTATAGCTCTTCCTTTTACAAAAAGTTAAAGAAAGAAAGAAAGAAAGATATATTTATTAGACACAACCAAGTAGCAAAAAACACAGAATAAAAACACTACAATTGAGATACACAATTTCTAAGCTAAAATCAAACAGAACAGTATAATTTATTGACTTGTTTACTACAAAGTTGGGTCCAATTGGCCCCAGCTCAGCATATGCTGCAAGTAACTACAGCCCTAAGACTAAGGCCCTGTCATGTCGTAAAATTAACGCCATACATATTTCCATACATATTTAGGGCCTGATAAGGCACTTATATCAATAGTTACAATCATTACAATAGACTCTACCACTGGTTCCACATACACTTGAACTGAGAAGACTCCGGCAAGAAACTCAGCAAGGCTTCATTTTTTTGTGGATCTTTCTTTATTCATCAAAAAAAATAAGCCTTGCTGAGTTTCTTGCCGGAGTCTTCTCAGTTCAAGTGTATTCCGAACCGGTAGTAGAATCTATTGTACAATTGTAACTGTTGAAATTCCTAAGTGCCTTATTAGGGCCTAAACTGAATAAATGAGTTTTGATTTTGATTTTGATTGGAGGTAAAATTCTCTATCTTGATCTCAGACCTATTTACTCTACGTACCTTTATCCAATACATAACCAATTATAATATCGTTTCTGTATCGTCTCATACAGTTAGCATAACTTCGTAAGTACCCCTCGGGGACTTGTCAAATGAAATTGGATTGTCAACTTAGGATTACGTGAATTTGGTACATGTACTGCTGATTATTATTAAGTAACCATTTCCTGCGGTTTCACTCGAGTTTTAGGGATAAAATGTAGCCTATGTTACTCTACGGCATATACATAAATAAAAATCCTGGGACATTCTTCACACACGGTTATCTGATCCCAAGCTAAGCAGAGCTTGTACTATGGATACCAGATAACTGATTATATTACATATACTACTTTTTTTTGTAAATACATAGGTACTTATATAGATAATGACACCAGACACAGGACAAACAGACATGTTCATGCACACAAATGGTTGTTCCGGATGGGAATCAAACCCACGACCTGCAGCCCTGATAGGTGGTATCTTAACCAATTGCGCCAATTGGCCTGTCAAAACCTATCTCTAAGCAATTTATGTTGGTTAGAGAGACTTGATCCTTATTATTGGCCCCTCTAGTGTAACATTCGGATTATGCAGTGAGTTTTCGAAAATCTTGAAATGCAGAATTGTTTCTTTTTAATAAAAAGGAATGTTTCGTTTGAGTAAAATTTGCTATCTCCAGTCTTTAGAGTACTTTCCCTCCACCCAGTTTACAAGCCTTTTAGCAACGTTTTCAACAAAACCCACTAGAAACCAATACACAAATACTTTATACATGATATTCCCGACCATCGTTAAACCATTGCTCGTAAACAGATCCGGGCATAATACGGAATATGCGGATATCCGGAAAATTGCATTGTCTGCTAACGTGCCGGACCGGCTGTCAAAGGAGGTAATACCGGACAGGGAACCGGAACCGATCACGTTAATTGCCGGACGAATGGCCGCCATATTCGACTATAATGAGATGAATTTTGGAATAGAACCGACAATTTGAAATACATCGAAGTATAATAGATGCTTCATTTATCTGAAAGAATGAGGTTTTAAATAAATCAATGACACCTGCGGGCAAGAACAGCTAAATTTCAATATGTTTTATCCTTTTTAGGGTTCCGTACCCAAAGGGTAAAACGAGACCCTGTTACTAAGACTCCGCTATCTGTCTGTCTGTCCGGCTGTCACCAGGCTGTATCTCATGATACGTGATAGTTAGACAGTTGAAATTTTCACAGATTTTTTTTTTTATTGCAAGCTGTCTGTTGGTGACATTTAGCAATATTTGTGTGCATGAGATAGGCTTGAAAAGAACATATCCATTGATATTTCCTCATTCATCGAGATGCCCTAGAGCAGATCTTGTTGTTTTCTTTTCAGTCTTTTATTTGTTGTAGATTCTGCGTCCATCAAATGCTGAGCAAGGATGTTTGGATGTGATTTTAATCTCTTTTTATATGTTAACAGCTTATTTTTTATTTCTTGTTTCACTGTTGTGATGCAAAGGTCACGGTGGAGTCGTTCATTTTTTTTTTTTTTTTTTTTTTTACTATAAATAGGCCTGTGTTTGACCACAATCTCACCGTGGTCAGTGATGATGTGGCCGATGATGGTAAGCACACAAAGCCTAGAAGGGAACTGGCTCTCAAGTGCAGCTGTCGGAACACACCGAAAGGTGCTTGGCGACAGATTTTCAACTTGAGGGTGGTAGCTAGCCAGGCGGGTACTACAAAGTACCCTACCACCGTGCTATGGTTTCCTCACGATGTTTTCCTTCACCGAAAGCTCAAGCTCATTGTAGGATTCGAACCCGACGTCACTACCACTGAGCTATCATCGCCTTATAAATTTGTAATGTACCAAGGTGCATTGACTATTATTCACAGATAAATAAATATCCTGGGACATTCTCCACACACGGTTATTTGATCCCAAACTAAGCAGAGCTTGTACTATGGACAACCAGATAACTGATATACTACATATACTACTTTTTTTTTTTTTAAATACATACTTATATAGATAATTACACCCAGACACAGGACAAACAGACATGTTCATGCACACAAATGTTTGTCCTGGATGGGAATCGAACCCATGACCAGCGGCTTGATAGGTGGTGTCTTAACCAACTGCGCCAACTGTCTGTCTGGCTTGATGTATTTCTGTTCAAACAAAACCGGACAAGGACGAGTCTGACTCGCGCACCGAGGATTCCGGAATTTCCTATGGTGCTTTAAATACCAGACTTCTTATGGGTTTTACTGTAATCTATAGGTAAAAAACTTTTTTTTTATTATTTTCATTCATTATAGTAAGTACATACATTTATACATGTCTGCCTAACTGTGTAACAGATTTACATCTGTATTTTTATTTTCGGAGATAAGGGGGGGGGGGATGGGTCAATGTTCGCATATTTTCTTATATAAAAAAAAAAAGACGTGTGGCACTCGGAGACTGCCGCGGTAAATCTATGGCATAGCTGTTTTTATCAACTTATGAAATTATAATTATTTATTTATTTTATTTATGCAGTATTTTTTTCCTTTGTTTTTTCTTTGATATTAATTCAAGTTACACTTTTTGAGCGTGGTCCGATACAACCAATGCCACCTAGAGACGAGTTGCTGAACTAAAGAGACAAACGTGATATTTCAAAAAGTCATTATCGGTCTCCACGCTCAAGGCCCGCGACAGAAGCTATGCAATAGCTTAAAAATATTTGAGATCCTCACAATGAGCCCTTTTATTTCATATGACACACAATATAGTTTGTCATCAGTGACCACGCTGAATACCTAGATGTGGTAAGGAATTAAATTAATAAATGTTCTCTTCTATACAGTGTCGGGGCCTCGGCGGGGCCTAACAAAAGTTACTGACTACTTTTTATTGGCAGGTGAGTCCACACGGGCAGAGCTAGTGTTGAATAACTATGCCCATAGGCATTTCCTATAACAATGCATAACCTATAACCTATAGAAACCATTGGAACCGCCAATGATAGTCCAAACAACCAATAATGGCCAGCTATAATTCATGGCAGGGCACAATAGCCCTTGAACAATTAGGCTCGGTGTCGTGCCTACATTGTTCGGAGATGGAAGGAGGTGGGTGATCAAAATTTCATGTCAATAAGGTACATTTTACATTGTGCGGACCAATTCAGATAGTTCAAAGAATTGGTTCTTTGGCGTATGTTAAATCAATAGCTGATAATGTAAAAGTTAGTGATGAAAAATCAACTATTGACAATGTTTGTATTAAGGCGATGCTATACGAGAAATGATGATTCTAAAATGCGTTTTTCTCTGTATTCTTTATTCCATGAGATTTGGAAAAAATATATGTTATACTAGAGGATATTTGACGGGGAATAGTTTAAAAAAAATTGGGATTTCTTATTAGTAACGTCAGAAAAAAAAATGCATATTTCTCTTATTTGGGCCATCCAAATAACTTGAAAAATATTAACATACATTCTGAAATCCATTAGAAAGGGAATAGCTTTCTTACTTTTTAAAAAAAGGCTTCGTTTTTTGTAAATAACATAAAACCGTCTTTTTTACTAAAATTTCCTCTCTCCAGTTCAGTAGTTTCGGAGTAAACATACAAACAAACAATCAAATCTTTCCACTTTATAATATTAGTATAGATAATTATTACCATAGATAGTCTGTTTAGTCTGTTTTTATTTAAATATAATAATAATTATAATATGTAACAATATAAACTAAATAAAAACAAAACTACCTAACTATAAATAGAAAATTTGTGCCAAATCGCTGCCCCGCGGAAGCCAAGAAGACAGCATTGCCACGCTGGATGGCAATGGAAATTCTTTGAGCAAAGCATGTGCCAGTTTTCTTGTCACGAGAGGCTTCAACAAGACAGACGGAAACCTCTTTGAACAATCGACGAGCCCCCGGTCCCCTGGGCAAGATAGATAGATTAATAATTCTTTATTGTCACACCACATTAATATTTGTAAAGATTTACAAAATGTAAAACAATTTAAATATTAAATTAAAATGTTACAATCGGCGGCCTTATCACTAAAAGTGATCTCTACCAGGCAACCTTTGGATGGAGAGGAATTAAAATTATCTGAATATGACGGGTGCAAGTCTTGTGTTTAACCATCATCTTATTATGGCGATGACGAGGCCCAAGGTGGTGCAGATACATCCTAGAAGAGAACTTGTTCTCAATTGAAGCTGCTTAGCAACAGATTTGCTACTTGAGAATTAGTTTTTAAAAGTAAAACAACCGCTCTTTACATAAAACATCCCAATTTCAAATGAGATTGGAATTTGTAATGAAACCTTGTTTCCGGGGAAAATTACGAATTAAAAATACGCGTAAACGTCCAAATTACATTAGATCGATCCACCTCGAATAGGGTTGACACAGGGTTTAAATTTCCAGGATTCACCGAATTTCGTTAACACTTAGAAATTTTAATTAAAACTAAATTTCCGATATTCTGTTTTGTTTGCGTGTAATAGAATTTTAAATGTGTTTTAGACAAAATATTAATCATAATACCTGAAACATTTTCTAGGCATTAGGTATCCATCAATTTTTTTTATAATCGCATTCTAAAATCAATTTCTAAGATTGGTTTCTTGTTTAGCCTCGTCATGGTTATTTCAAAAGATAGATCAACATTTCATAAAAAAAACGTTTAAAGCTGGCAACCCTTACCCATCCTTCACAGATCGAGCGATCGACATTAATAAAGGGCCCCAGATGTTCCCAACCCTAGGGCCCTATACTAATTATTATTGAACAGAATAAATGAATTCATTTTCGTAATTAGATACGCTTGTAATTATAGGTTTTTCTTTCTGTGGGTTTCGTAGAAATGTCAGGAGCTAATGATTTGTGCTAAAGGATATTAATGCTTATGTTAACAGACATAAAGACTAAAGTTTTGACGCTGAGAGAACTTGGTAACTGATTTCGATGGGTCTGTCACGTAAAGGTGTATTTTTAGGCATAAAGTTCCTGTCGATTGTTTCTGAGATTAGCGAATATCAGATGATAGAAACGCATTATCTCAGAGGCATCCATACTACTGTAACAACTTCTATGACGTCAAAACAAACATAAAGCCTCTATTCATCGGTAGAGAGGGTCGCATTAGAAAGAGATAGAGCTATAAGATATACCCATAGAATAGTCAAAATAAACTTTTAATGAAATATACGAATTGGTTTTGGACATACTAGGCCAAATACTATGGATTGCCTATTATTTAAATCACTACGTACCTTCTCGTTAGCCTGTTCACATACAAAAAAAATACTGGAGAAAAAAATCCAATAACTATGTTGAATCCTTACGCTTTTGCTTTGTCATCATTAACCGACATAAAAAAGGAGGAGATCGTATGTTTTTTTTATGTATGTTCACCGATATTCTGCCAATAATCGACTGATTTTATAATTTTACCAAAACAGTGTCAGATTAGAGTTCCTACATTATTTTATATTTTTAGTGGTTTTAAAGGCGTTTCTCTTTTTTTGTAAAAAGTAATTTATTTACGTACCTATATAAATATATAATATAGGCCATAAAAGTGAAAATAAGACAAAAACAAACCTTATTATGCTGATATTTAAACACATTATCCCTTATCGTCTAAATTATAGTGAGGATTTTCTTCAGACACTCAACGAACTTTAATAATCCAAGGAAAAGTTTACTTTAGGTGGTTGGTGCTAAGTTTAATTGTGATTGTCAATAGAGATCGGATAGGATTATAAAGGTTGTTTTCCTTTGTATTTATTTCATTCGAAATGTATTATTGCGTACTGTTCTGGTATTCGCTTAATTAAATGTTTTGTTGGAATCTGTATCTTAACATTTTATCTGTTAGTTATGTGCAAATTGTTTATCGGAAGAATTAATTCTATTTTGTCATAAAATTTAATCATGAAAATATCCTACTACTGACTATTCTACGAATATTAAAAATGCGAAAGTTTGTGAGGATGTATATATGAATGTAAAAAAAAACTACTGAACGGATTTAGACGAAACTTGACACAGATAAACCATAATCTGGAATAACATAGGCTTTATCCTTTATGTTCAAATTTTCAAAAAACTTAAAATCCCTCGGGAATGCCCGTTGATAAACTGTGTTCGGAAGTTAGTATTTAATAAATTGGCCAAGTGCGAGTAGGATTCACACACGAAGGGTTCAGTACCATCGTACGACAACAGAAATGCCTAAACATATTATTTCAACTGTCTACATATTATTCTGACAGGGCAGTTGGCGCAGTTGGTTAGTACTCCACCTATCGCGCCGCAGTTCGTGGGTTCGATTCCCATCCAGGACAAACATTTGTGTGCATGAAAATGTCTGTTTGTTCTGAGACTGGGTGTAGGTATAAGTATTTATTAACAAAACATAATGTAGTATATCAGTTATCTGGTTTCCATATTACAAGCTCTGCTTAGTTTGGAATCAGATAACCGTGTGTGAAGAATGTCCCAGGATATTTATACACTTATATTACTATTCATGAGATACAGCGATTGTTAAGTACGGACGGATGGATAGCGAAGCCTTAGTAATAAGGTGGAACCCTATTACTAAGACTCCGCTGTCCGTTGTGAGTCTTTTGGGTACGGAACCCTAAAAACGACATACAGATGGGACTGTAAAGGTATCGAAGAATACCTTGTGCTGCAAAATCGAATAAGAGTAAGAGTTGTGCAGCATACTAACTAGGGATGCCCCACGGTCAATTACTAATTATGTCGACGCTCGGTATATTAAGAAAACGATGTGTCGCCATTTTGCTTATGCTTTGTATTATGGAGGGTAGTGGGAGTGCTGAGGGTGCATACTAATTACCTTTTTAGGATCACCATATTTAAACAATTTTCCTGTAATATTGCCGTTTTCTCACACGTTTATCAGACAGATCCCAAAACAAGCTGAGCTTAGGTTACTTTGTAGTACCCGCCTGTCTAGCTCCCATTCGCAAGTTGTGCCCCTTGTACACCTTCGCACGCCATACTGCCACAGTTTAAATATCACTACCAGTTGGGAATCGAATGTACTTGCGCAGAGCAACGGGGCTCTTGCAAGCGCGCGGGCGGCGCGGACCGCTGCCTGCAAACACGCTTATTTTGCAGACTCGATCGTTGAGGGACGACGCAAGCGTATTTTCGAGACTTCATCAAATATACAACAATTTTGCAGAATGTACCTATGATATTTCTAGAGTAAATAATGATAATAATATTTTATAATATAAATGAACGTATGTTACTACATTAACATACGTTTATTATACGTTTTTGTATGGTACTTTAAAAATACACGTTTATTTTATTTTGTGACAATCCTGGCACGTCTGCGTGCGACACCGTAAGTACTTTGGCGGCGGCATCGCCCGACCTCAAATGCGTTTCCACACTATAGGGAGAATATAGTTACACTGTGATAGTGCTAAGTGTATAAGGAGCAGAAACCACTATATTTTTAACCCCCGACAAAAAAGGGGGGTGTTATAAGTTTGTAGTGGGTCTGTTTGTGACATCATAGCTCCTGAACGGATGAAACGAACGATCAAGAAGTGTTCATCACCTGTGTTCAAGAAAATCCGCTTATATCATACTTTGTTCTAGTGTTGGGGATTTTAAATTATTGTTATTATATAATGAAATACAAATGTACATGAAGAACCTCTTCTTACAAATAAAAGAACTTCAAACTTAAGATTCCTTCTAAGAGAGAAAGGAAGAATAATTTCAATAACCCTAGCTTGTTTGTTCAAGCAATTAACTAAGAAATGTTAAGATTCATTGAAAGGAGAAACGTAAGAAAATTTATAAGGTAGGCACTTGAGATAAGCGGACCAAAACTCTAACTGAGTATTCTTAATGTATATATTTAAACGGCAATTTGTTTATTAATGAATTGAAGCTTGTTTAGAACGGCTTTAAGATTTTTGTGCTTATTTTAGCTAGTGGATCCCAAAATAAAATGGTTTTCGAATTTGTATAATTATTTATTGTTCCATTGAAACGTAAAAACAAATTCTTTTCCGCATCTACCTATATATCTATACTAATAATAAAGCTGAAGAGTTTGAATGCGCTACTCTCTGGTCTTACTGGTCTTATTCGAAAAATTCTTTCACTAATATGAAGCTACATTATCCCCGAAGGTTATAGGCTACTTTTTATCCCGGGAACACGAGTAAAGCCGCGGGGACCAGCTAGTTTAAAATATGCTGTAAGTAAAAAGCCTATGTGGAGTGGCGATTTCGGACAGGGAAACGTGGAGTAGGATGCCCTCAGGCTCGCTGGATAGATAACCTGGAGGATGACAGAGGACTGAAAGTGGCGCGCCTTGGGAGAGGCTTATCTTCAGCAGTGGAGGGGATTCTAATAACACAAGTGAGTCAAGTAAAAAGCTATAATTTTGACATTTTATGCAGACACTTCAATTTTTTCGTGAGGAAACCATAGTTCTGTGATAGGGTACTTTGTAGTAGGTACCCGCCTGGCTAACTACCACCCTTCAAGTTGAAAATCTATCGCGTGTATCTATTGTGTGACAGCTGCACTTGAGAGCTAGTCCTTTTAGGCATTTTGTGTTTACCACCATCGGCCAAAAAATATTGGACACATGTTTTTTCTTTAGTTCTGAAAACAAAAAATATCGAAGATACAGTGCGTATAAATATCGCGTGACGTCACGTTTTAGTACACTTTTTACAGAAAAGTGACGTCACAAACCCCCACTCCTGAACTTTGATGCGACCTATCTTTGTAAGTTATTATTGATTTGATAAAATAAAAAATACGTATCCAATATTTTTTGATAACCTAACTGACGGGCTAAATAGAATTAATTATTTTTTACCCAGTCATCATCCCTATTATACCATCCGCACTGTTTTCTATAACGTAATGAATCGTACGTCAAAACCAGCTGCGCCCGTGTTGACTACTCCAGTGGAAAATTAATTTTGTTCTTGCATTATAATCTTTATTCGGTCAATTTGTTAGGTTCGATATTTCTTTGTGGTTTGCGAACAAAACATGTTTTTCAGTTGAAAAGGGGTGTTGGTTTTTGGAGGCTTTTATCAATTTTGACAAACAGATAGATGGTCCACCTGGATGTTGAATGGACAGTTTTAATAGCAGGAAGAACGCCAATAATATTCATGTTTTTTTTTTGCTTTAATATATTCACATTATAAAGTAAACAAGATAATCAGGCCATCAAAGAGTTATCTCTATTCCTTTGTAGTAAAACAGAATTTAGCATTGTTTATATGGCCCTAGTATACTCTGACGTCACGGTCCACGTCAGATTTCTCTGTCTCGCTGTCTAATTAGTAGTTTAAAATGGGTAGTAATGAAAGCTCCAGAAAATAATTTGAATATGACCATACTCAAAATATGAAATTTACTGCTTCATATACCTACTAATTTTCCGAAAACTTATATGCGAATACAAACAAAGAAACGACCGAATAAAATACTGAACTTCCTAAAAAAATACTATGTTTCCGAAAACAAGTTCTGCTAAAATAATCCTTTTTGAGTGCGTCAATAAAAGTAAACCTGCGGCCGTAAAATGGCCGCACGAGCAATATTGCTATGCAATTCATACCTCGGATTTATAGCAGAGCCACATGTTTTTTCAATATCTTTTGATGAAAATGTAAATCATTTTAGTCAATTAACTTCTAAATTAGACTAATTAAACCATAATCTGCTGTAAATTCCAGAAATGAATTGCATTAGCAATATTGCTCGTGCGGCCGTTTTAGACCTCCAGTATATTAAGAAATATCTAACCTTATCTAACTTTTTTAAAAAAAAAACCTTTTTTTTTTTTTTTTTCGTGGGGAAATCATCATAGGATACCCAGCCGCCCCGGGGGGAGGAACCAGGTTATGCCGGTCTCGTACCGGCTAAAACCCCACGGTGGTCGCCATCTGCGCTGTAGAGGGGGGTGGGTTCTCGTACAGAACGCATACTCACTCCCCCTCCACACGCGGCGCTAGATAGCCCGTCCCGGGGGAAGTGTGATACTTCCCCCCAGCACCCTCGCTGTGCTATCGCACGATGGATCGTGACCACGACGACCCATCGTCCTCCTTGGGATCGCTTCTGGACGCACAGGGCCCCCGCCCCGATTGCCCACGACCCCAAAGGTCCCCGATTAGTCGCCTTTTACGACAGGCAGGGAAACACCGTAGCTGTTATTCTGAGCCCCAGCTACAGGGCATTTAAAAAAAATCCTAACCTAACCTAACGCTCTCTACTCGGCAAGTAGTTATTTTAAGTATTTTAAGTAAAATTGAGAGTTAAATAGTTATTCTATAACCAACAATTAAGCTGGTTTCTATAGAGCTTAAGAAAACTATTATTTTAGCAGAACAATTGTTGCAAGCTTAGTATTTTATTCGGAACTTCAGTATTACCACAGATTAGTTAGTATTACAGTCAAACACAAATCTCAGGAAGTTAATTTGTTTTTTGAAAACTTTATTATTTCCCGTTTAAAATGCTTATTTCTTGGCCAATTTTAATTTCACTCTTTTTACGGTATTTTTTTATGAAACGCATATACCTACCCTATCGTATATCCCTAATATAGCCATAACCGGGTTGCAGTCGGTTATAACTCTGTGGCAACATAACTCATGGAGATATTTCCGAATTAGGTTTTGAATATTACGGTACGAAGTAACCGTAATATTACAGCCTCATAAAAACGGACTCTTTTAAGAGCACTTTTCCCGGAATATGAGGAGTTATTAACCATATTTCAGGCCAGATGTTCGCCTTCTGTTTCTGGACAGTCCTGGTTTTAAAATATACCTTCTCTTTTAAAAGCCCCAGAAAGAATAATCAAGCCCTGGTAAATCCGAGATCCAAAACCTCGAGATTAAGGCACAGAAATTAGCACGTGCTACTTGCTTGGATCAATTTTAATCAAAACAAATACACCTGTTTTTTTTTTTTACTACTTATAGGCCTGTGTTTGACCACAATCTCACCGTGGTCAGTGATGATGTGGCCGATGATGGTAAGCACACTAAGCTTAGAAAGGAACTGGCACTCAAGTGCAGCTGTGGGAACAAACCGAAAGGTGCTTGGCGACAGATTTTCAACTTGAGGGTGGTAGCCATCCAGGCGGGTACTACAAAGTACCCTACCACCGTGCAAAAATATTTAAAATGTTTTATTTAAATACAATACAATATGAAATATTTACAACAACACAAAAAAAAATCTAACCCTATTTACAAAATACAAAATATTTACAAGTAAAAATGTTGTGCCAGATCACTGCCCTGAGTGAACGTGCCAAGAAGGCTGGCGGCAATGCTGATCCTATGTCCTAGATAGACGTCAGCTTTCCTGTCATGGAAGGTCTCAATAAGGCGCCGGGAGACCTCTTTAAACAAAAGAAGGGCATCTGGGCCCCAAGGCCCCAATGATTCTACACAAAAATATTGGATTCATTGATTTTTAAATGAGGCGTGGACTACGAATGCATGTTAAAGGTCCAAAAATAGGTACATAATAGACCTGATTTTTCCGACAAGACAGAATTTTAACCAATTTTTTTTCTTTCTTTCTCTTTTACTATTTTTAAATTAAATAAAGGTGATTGTACAAAAAAAAGTTTTTACTCTAACAAAGCACACAACAGAATTCCTCACCTCAGCAAAAAGACAGCGCCAGCGTCTCATTGCCTATAACCAGCGGACGATCAAGACGCTTCCAACAATACCTTACTTATCAAATTAGATAGATACATAAACATTTTATGGAACACACAAATTCACACAAAACATAACAAATACATTTTGAATGTAAAAACAGGAAGACATAATTCACTCAATAATAATGCCTATATACAAAACAAATGTGATATTGTGGGTTCAAATGGCCTCTGCTCAGGATGTGCTGAAGATAACTAAATTATAATGTTAGTTAAGAAGTTATGAAAGAAGAGATGAACATACATACCAGTCAAAATCATAACCTTTTGTACTTTGTAGTACCTGTCTGGCTGGCTACCACCCTCAAGTTGAAAATTTGTCGCCAAGCATCTACCGGTGTGTTCCGGCAATTGCACTAGAGAGCCAGTAATTGCCTTCTCGGCATTGTAATAGGTCGCCAACACATTGGCAATACCTCTGGTATTGCAAATGGCGATAGGCGACGGTAACCACTTACCATCAGGACCTCCTGCCTGCTTGTCAACCTTCTGACATAAAAAAAAACCTTCCTTTTTGCCGTAGTCGAGTATAAATAGAATACCAAATGTATTTCTTCTACAATTATTCCCAACAAACAATAAAATGTACAAATAAAATCTCTTGAGTTTGATAACATAGTTACAAGAGTAGGTATAATAACTCTGTCTTCATACGAAGTTATAACAAGGAGAGTCTTATACAAAGATTATTGGTAAAAATGTTTTCGAGCTGCGCCGCGCCGTCTACACTTCATGGAGATTATTGTATGGACAGCAGAAGAAACGCATTAGCTTAATAAAATAATATAATTTAAAAAAAAACATTGTGATTTGTGGAATAGACAGAGAGTTAGAGATGTTGACAGTTGTTCAATTATTAAACCCAGGTTATGTTCTGATCATTTTTTGATAGCGTTCCCGTCTGCGTAGTGTCAAATTTTATTTATAAGTAATTAACATAAGAAAGATTATTTCTGATTCGATCTCGCAAGGAAACTCCGAGCATAGCCCTCTCCATTGCTCTTTGGGTGACCCTGAGCTTTCTTATGAGGCCCATCGTAAGAGACCACGTCTCTGCTCCGTAAGTCATCACTGGCAACACACACTGGTCGAAGACTTTCGACTTGAGACACTGCGGTATTTGGGACGAGAAGATATTACGTAGCATTCCGAACGCTGCCCAGCCGACTTGGATTTGACGATTGACTTCTTTCTCGAAGTTGAACCTACCTAGTTGGATGGTCTGTCCTAGGTAAAGAAAGGTAGTCGTCTACAACTTCGAGTGCAGAGCCTCCAACCTTCACACTGAGATCCGCAGGTGAACCAAAATAACCGACATAGCCCGCAGAATTGCCAAACAAGTGGCAGTGGGCGGGGAACATCGCTCGTAGAACCGACGGCCGCAGGGGCAGAAGGGTCTCGAGTGGCGACCACGAACCGGAAGACGCAGCGTGGGCAGGCCCCTCACAAGGTGGACTGACGATCTTGTTAGGGTCGAGGGAAACCGCTGGATGCGGGTAGCGCAAGACCGGCCATCGTGGAGATCCTTGGGGGAGGCCTTTGTCCAGCAGTGGACGTCTTTCAGCTGATATGATGATGATGATGATGAAATTATCCACACATGGATTCAAAAAGGTGCTGGGACAAGTATTTTCCCAGTTTTTTTTAATCTCGGGCAGAACAACGGCTGCCGGGCCAGCTAGTATACACAAAGCTCCATCTCCAATAAGCCTTTGAGCTTTTAATCAACCTTTTCTATCCATCATAAAACGGTAAACGAGAATCGGAGCACAAACTATTTATTATCATTTTTTAAAAGACCTTTATCGAAGCGGCCAACGAAAGTGGAAAAATATCCTCATAAATTTGTATCCCCATTTCGTTTGCCGACGGTACTAAGGGCAAGGCAATCAGGGCTTGGATATAAAGGGATTGCTCTACCATCGTAAACTGTCCTGTAGTGAGATTGTTCAAGATTTGTACTTGGAAAGAAAATGTATTTTTTTTTTCTTGCGTCGATAATTTTCTGCGCTCACTTTGTGAGTTTAGGAACATTATGACAAGCTGACATGAAAGTTAAATATTTTGTATTAGTTACTAGCTGTTGCCCACGGCTTCATTCGTTTTACCGGGATAAAAACTAGCTTAAAACCTTCGGGAATAATGTAGCTTCCTATTAGTGAAAGAATTTTTCGAATCGGACCAGTAACTCCAGAGATTAGCGCGTTCAAACAAACAAACTCTTCAGCTTTAATATATCAGCTATATATTTCGACTGTATGCTCAGATATATATATATCTGATGCTAACTGTACTACAGAACGTACAAACAAAATAAAACGCAATTTAAATAAGAAAGATTTAACAAAATCAAATGTGATGTTTATTTGTTTATGAAGGCATACAAATGTTTACTAATTATTTTCGAGAGTCATTAATTGTTTTGGAAGATCGTTATTGTTATTTATAGATGAATTAAAGTTTATCATTAGTTTATTTTAGGGTCGGTTGCATAAAGCGCGGTCATAGTAAGATTTACGGTTATAGTTAACTTTGACCGCCGAAAGAAAGCAAACTGGGTTGTTCGTGTCACTTTAACTAAAATTTTAACCGCAACCATAACCGACCGAGGAAGATCGGTCATCGTCAAAGTGACTACGGTCAAAGCATGGTAATAGTTAACTTTGATTATAACTTTAACTAAAATGTACGAGCAACCGGCCATAAGGTAAAAAAACCTTTAACAGTAAGTAGAAATTTCACTAAAAATAATAACTTCTAAATTTAGGTACCTGCTACACATACCTCCCCTAATTTGATATCTTCCGTGACTCCTTGTCCCTTGAGGCTTCACAAAATGTCAGATCACTCTTTATTATAATATTATTTTCGTTCCACGGACTGAAACCTTATTAGTTTCATTTCCCAATGCGTTATAAAAAAAACTAAAAGAAAAAATATATTAATAATAAATATCGGTCATTTTGTGAAGAGAACAGAGACGTGGTAGCGATGGGCTTCACAAGAAAGCCCAAAGTCACTCAAAAGCAATCGAGAGGGCTATGCTCGGAGTTTCCCTGCGAGATCTAATCAGAAATGATGAGATCCGCAGGCAAACCAAAGTAACCGACGTAGCTCGAAGAATTTACAAACTTAAGTGGCAGTGGGCGGGGCACATCGCTCGTAGAACCGAACGGCTGCTGGGGCAGAAAGGTTCTCGAGTGGCAACCACGAACCGGAAAACATAGCGTGGGCAGATCCCCACAAGGTGGACCGATGATCTTGTGAGGGTCGCAAATAGATTGACGGATTCATTTTTAATGAATACTAAATACATTTTTGTAAACACTAAGGTATATTACTAGGTATAGAGAACCTTCTCTATACCTAGTAATATACCTTAGGTAATATACCTTATCCTAATCAAAGGTCATGATCCATATTCGCTGCAGCGCTGAAATAATAATAGGGTAGTTGACACTGTCAAAAATAAATGACTAAACATTAACCAATGCATAAAACATTTAAAAACACGTGAAAACATGTCGTACATTTAATGCTTTTTATGATTTTTAATTCCCAGTGGAACCACTAAGAGTACATGATTTGATGCTGTGAAACTATGACGTCATAGTGTAATATTTCATACAAAATTCCATATAAACTATCGTTTTGACATTTATTAAAAAGTAGCTGATTTGATAAGTCAGTCAACTACCCTAATTAGTCGTCTAACCAGATAGTTTAAACACGTAGCGCTAAATCGCTGTAGTTATTTCGTGACCAAAAAGTCGTAAGCGCCTTGAGTTTCTTGGTGCTTACGCGTGTCGTGTTTAAGCAACTAAGTGAAGTGCGGCCGGATGGCTGCACTTGAACGGAACATAGTGGTTATATGTGGCGTCTTCTCTATACGTATTAATATACATCAGTGTTTGTAAATGAGTTTTTTTAACGTTTTTATGAGTTGCGCTAGCATGATTTCACCTCAAATAAGTATGGCGATAAGTTTACGACATGACAGCGCCTTAACATAACCTATAGTCTCATTTACATTAATTATTAGTATCCGTTTAACATAAGCCATTGGTTAAATAATTGCTATCGCGAGGTCTCCAGTTCGAATTCCGGCTTTCTTACATTCTCGAAAACATTATGTGTTAAAGTTAATGGGATGGTTATGGGGCAGTAAGTTTATGGTTAAAGTTATTTCTTGTTTCTTTATTAGCTGACAGGGTTTTTATACTTTGGTGACTCTGTTTTGAGCACTAATGACTTTTAGGGTTTCGTACCTTAAAAAGTGCCAACGGAACCCTATTACTAAAACTCCAATGTCCGTCCATCATCATCATGCCACGGTTGGACAAAAGCCTCCCCCAAGGATCTCCACGCTGGCCGCAGTAGTCTTGCGGACTCAAACTCTAAAAGTATTTATTCAGTTTAGGCCCTAATAAGGCACTTATGAATGTCAACAGTTACAATTATTACAATAGACTCTACCACCGGTTCTACATACACTTAAACTGAGAACACTTCGGCAAGAAACTCAGCCAAGCTTAGTTTTTTGTGGATCTTTCTTTTGAATTTATTAGGTTGGGGAAAAAGTCTTTTCGCATTATAGTATGTATGAACTTGTAATAAAATCTCTTTGGCTATACTATTTGTATCTGGCTGGTTTAGGTATCATTAGAAAGTTTAAATTTTAAAGAACATAATTCCAAATTCAAATTAGGAAAATGTGTGATTTTCATTTGTTTTTCGTACTATCAAGATGAGTGAATCTAATGAAGAAATTCGATACATTTTTTTGTTCTCTCTTTATAATATTTAAATCTGATGTACATAAATATCAATATGTGTCACAAATAAATACAATTTCTTTCTTTCTTTCTTTCAAGCGAGACAGGAGAGACGAAATTTTAGTAAAAAAGATGGTTTTATGTTATTTAAAAAGAAAGTAAGACATTTTTAAAAAAGTAAGAAAACTATTCCCTTTCTAATGGATTTCAGAATGTACATTAATATTTTTCAAGTTATTTGAATAGCCCAAATAAGAGAATGCATTCTTAGTTTTAAAAAAGGGCATATTTACGTTTTTTTTCTGACGATACTAATGAAAAATCCCAATTTAAAACAAAACTTTTCCCCGTCACATATTCTCTAGTTTAACATATATTTTTACCAAATCTCTTGGAACAAAGAATACAGAGAAAAACGCATTTTAGAATCATCATTTCACGTATAGCATCGCTTTACAGTTAAAACTACCCGTATCTATATACCAAATAGCCCATAAGCTGACGCTCCTTTTCATCATCACCATATACCCATCAACACCCGAGTTTAACACCTAGTATTACAGTTAAACGAAATTACTTGGCCAAAATGCGAAGGTCACTTTTGATGTGGTGCGAGTTTTAGGTGAGAGCGTTTTATTTATTCAAAAAACAATAAATATCGTGGGACATTCTTCATACACGGCTACCTGAGCCCAAACAGACAAGTAATATCTCTCTACTCTTTGACGCAGAACGGATCGCTCTACTCTGCGTCTACCTAAAGAATGCCAACAGAACTCTATTACTAAACCTCTGTTGTCCGTCCGGCTGTCATCGGGCTGTATCTCTTGAACCGTAATAAGTAGACAGTTGATTTTTTTTATAGAATGTTGCCACTGTAACAACAAATAATAAAAATGAAGAATAAAACCAACTTCAAAAACAATTAAAAGTATTTGTAGAAACTCTTTTGAAGTCAGCGACGAAGAGTCAAAATCAGCTCAGCCATTTCGAACTTAACACTAGGTATTAGTTATTTTACGCTGGTTATTTTTTATATTTATATATGTACTGTTCTTTATTTGTAATGTCAAATATAAAACTGTTATTTTGATATAAGAAACAAACACTTCAATTTTGTTTATTTTTGTTTGAAAATTTGTCGCCAAGCACCTACCGATATGTTCCGGCAATTGCACTTGAGAGCCAGTTGCCTTCTCGGTATTGTAAATGGTCGGCAACACATTGGCAAAACCTCTGGTATTACAAATGGTGATAGGCTTGGTGCCTACCTGTTTGTCAACAATCTGACATAAAAAAGAATAGACGATTCCGCTGACCGCTTATCCCATATCCCACACCATAATTTGATGGGTTTCGCCGGATTGAATGTTATTACAGTGATTCAGTCGGGCACACCTTCCAACTGGCCTGCGAAGGTGCTGATGTTTAATGCAATCATAATGGCCCTTACCATTATTCCCTTTTCTTTTTTATTTTCTGTGAAAGTTTGTTACAAAGGGACGTGGTTTGATTGAATGAAATGTTTAGGCCCTAAACTTTAGGGTCTATTGCAGTTGAATATTACTTATTCCTATTGTTTTGGTTTCATATAAGTTAACTTAACAACGTGTACTAAAAGTGGTCAAATTCTTCACAGGTTGATTTTGCAGGGTTTTTTTATATAATAAAGTCGGCAAACAAGCATACGGCCAGCGGTACGGTAAACGGTTACCATAGCCTATGGACGCTAGCGACACCCGGGACAGAGACCATATCTAATCCGTGCCACGGGTACCACTCGAGCATTGCCGACCCTTCCCCCCACCCCGATGAGCTCTGGCGACCTTACTCACGCGCAGGAACACAACCAGGTTATTTGGCTGCGGTATTCTGTAAGGTGGAGGTACTTCCCCAGTCGAGCTGCTCTTGAAGCGAAAAATCGCTATGCTCTACCTCTCTTAATGGTACGGTAGGTATGGTAGGGTAAGCCGAACCTTATTAGAGACGACAAAAAATAGAAAAGGAAAGATGTTAGGCCACCTTATACGGTACGATGAACTAATAAAAATCAAATCAGCTACTTTTTAATAAATGTCAAAACGATAGTTTATAAGGAATTTTGTATGAAATACTTGCTACACAATGACATCATAGTTTCACAGCATCAAATCATCTACTCTTAGTGGTTCTATTGGTAATTAAAATCATAAAAAGTCATATGTACAACATATTTGATGTTTCCACGTGTTTTTTAGATGTTTTATGCATTGGTTAGTGTTTGGTCATTTATTTTTGTCACTGTCAACTAGCCTATTATTGTTTTCTTGTACTTTTTTGTGTTCGTCTTTCTTTCTTTCAAAAAATATCATAGAAGGAAAGCGAGGAAGGCCTACATTGACATACACCTTAGTCTTTATAGTATATAGACTAAGGTGAAGGCAAAATTGGACGTCGTGTCGTATAAGGAGGTGCAGGAAGCAGCAAACAACAGGGAGGAGTGGAAGAAGCTACACCGACAAGAGACAAGCTCTTAAATATTGATGATGAAGCCGAAATGGCATTGAAAATACGTCGTACATAAAAAAAAATTGTGCAAAACAACTATAAATAAATCAGACAAATGCGAGTTAAACTCGCGTGGAGAGGGTTCCGTACAAAGTTTAACTAAGCTCCATAAATATTTTTAAATCTGACCCAAATTAGTTGATGGTAACTATAAAAAGTTTTTTTTTTTTCTAATAATGAAACATCGATTTATCGCCCCCGAAACCCCCTGCTTACCAAATTTCATGAAAATCGTTCGAGCCGTTTCCGAGATTCAGATTATACATATATATCCATGAATTGCCGGTTTAAAGGTATTAGATAGACTTCTTATAGGTTTTCCTGTAATCTATAGGCAACTGTCATCTGTATTTTTTTCAAAATCTTTGGCCCAGTAGTTTCGGAGATAAGGGGGGGAATGGTCAATTTTCACCAATTTTTCGCCTATTTTCTTAAATAACTTCAAAACTATTTATATTAAAATTCTAAAAAAAATATCATTGAGATCCTCACAACAAGCCCTTTCATTTGATATGTTACACAATATTGTCTGCAAAACTTTTTATGTTTGGGTTACCGACTTACATATGTGTACCAACTTTCAACTCAATCCAGTCCAATATTTTCGGATAGATAGACAGACAGACGCACGAGTGATCCTATAAGGGTTCCGTTTTTTTTTTCGGAACCCTAAAACTATTGGCTCCATGAGCCCGCGAGGTTTTCAAAATTTTCCTACCTCTCACACCTGATCCCTTGAAGTTTATTGGATGAAAAAGATGTTCGGACAAAATTTGCGCACGAAAGGGTAACAATATTTTTGTGAAAATTTTACGAAATGGCTGAAATATATTTTTTACGTTTTTAACTAACGGTTCGGAATACATTTAAAAAAAAAACAAAAACTGAATCGACAAAAATATGCTACCTGTAAAGGAGAACAGCCGGAAATCCGGATATCCACCGGACATACAAAAACGTTTTTGCCCAAGCTGAAATGGAGACGCTTCGCTCGGTCAATTAAATATTTCCATACAAAGTTTAGTTCCACAGTCGAGTCTTTATGCTCTCTCTTTTACGAGATAAACAACGATATATGTATGTTAGTACAGAGAATGTTTGAATTAAAATAGATAGTTTAAAAAAAAAACCGAACGAGAGCGAGTCTGACCCGCGCACCGAGGGTTCCGGAATTTCCTATGGTACTTTAAATGCCATACACTTCTTATAGGTTTTCCTGTAATCTATAGGTAACTGTCATCTGTATTTTTTTCAAAAATATTGGCCCAGTATTTTCGGGGATAAGGGGGAATGGGTTAATTTACGCCTATTTTCTTAAATAACTTCAAAACGATTTATCTTAAAATTATAAATAAAATATATTTGAGATCCTCACAACGAGTTCTTTCATTTGATATGACACACATAGGTGTATACAAAACATTTTTTTTTTATTTTCTAATTTACCCCCCAAAAGTAGCCCCCATGTTTGAAATTCATTTATTTACGTAACACGTCCACGTTTGGGTCACCGACTTACATATATGTACTAAGTTTAAACTCAATCCAATCCAGTATTTTCGTAGAAACAGACGCACGAGTGATCCTATAAGGGTTCCGTTTTTTTTCTTTTGAATTTCGGAACCCTTTAAAATTATCACTATAAAACCGATCTTATCGTCACGGTTAGAAATTTTATTCCGTCCATCCAAATCACCATTGATTCGGAATCCACAAAACGATGTGTTCATTGATTATATAAATGCGTCAAATTATAAATGTGGGGTTTTCAAATAACTTAAGTGAAACACCTACGCGCTGTCTGTTCTGTTTCGATCTCATGTCGCTGATAGTTATGTAGTTGGGAACACTTGAAGCTATACTATGCTATAATGATGATTCTAAAATGCGTTTTTCTCTGTATTCTTTGTTCCAAAAGATTTGGAAAAAATATATGTTATACTAGAGAATATATGACGGGGAATAGTTTAAAAAAAAAAAGGGATATTTCATTAGTAACGTCAGAAAAAAATCGTAAATGTGCCCCTTTTTAAAACTAAGAATGCATTTATCTCTTATTTGGGCCATCCAAATTACTTGAAAACTATCAACGTACATTCTGAAATGCATTAGAAAGGGAATAGTTTTCTTACTTTTTTAAGAAGAGGCATAGTTTCTTTTTTAATAACATGAAATCATTTTTTTTACTAAAATTGCGTCTCTCCTGTCTCGCTTGTCTCCGTGAGATTAGTAAGGGATGGAGACGTTCGCGGAGACCCTCCTCTTAAACAATACAAGATGCATCATAAATGGTGATCATACAAAATACATCGCATTCTCCGTTCCTTACTAAACTGACGGAGACAAGCCAGACAGAAGAGGCGCACTTATAGTAAAAAAGACAGTTATATGTTATTAAATTAAATAGTTTTCTTACTTTACAAAAAAAGCTTATTTTTTTTAAAGTAGAGCGAGATAAGAGAAAAAATCATTCATAGTTTTAAAAAGCATATTCACGTTTTTTTACTGACGTTACTAATGAAAAATTACAATTTTTAAAAAAACTATTCCGCGTCACATGTTCTCTAGTTTAACATATATTTTTTACAAATCTCTTGCAACAAAAAACTTAATCTAGAATCATCATTTCTCTGATATCGTCGCCTTAACTATAGCTAATTAGCATAGCTTTCTATATCCCCAAGCTCATCACCAAGATACCATCTCCCGCCCACATCAGATCCGATACTCTAGATAGTACAAAGCCTAATCAATTCACTGGGACACACGACTGCGCATGTCGTTAATTTAACTATGATTACGTGAAATCTATTTAATGCATCATTACTTTAATTTAAAATATCTGATTTAATTGCTTTATTTTTTTTGGGTTTCGTAAAATGGGGCTCTATTACTAAGACTCCGCTGTCTGTCTGTCCGCCTATCACTAGACTGTATCTCATGAACCGAGATGGTTGAAATTTTCACAGATGATGTATTACTGTTGCCGTTATAACAAAAAATACTAAAAAACAGAATTAAATAAATATTTAAGGGGGCTCCCATAAAACAAACGTGATTTTAATGCTGTTTTTATAGATAATGGTACGGAACCCTTCATGCGCGAGTCCGACTCGCACTTGGCCGGTTTTATTTTGTTTGTTCACGCATAAGTTCTTTTATGAAACGAATTTGATTATTCTTTTTACATTTGATTCACTATAGCTTCAAGGTAGTACCATTTTTAACCCCCGATCAATAAATTTGTAGCGTGTATCTGTGTCTGTCTGTCGCATCGTAGTATCTGAACGGATGAACCGATTTTGTTTTTTTTTTGTTTGAGAGGTGTCTTAATTGAGAGTTAAGACACCTTTAAGGCGATGATAGCTCAGTTGTAGTGACGTTGGATGCCGAGACGAAGGTCCCGGGTTCGAATCCTACAATGAGCTTGAGCTTTCGGTGAAGGAAAACATCGTGAGGAAACCATAGCACGGTGGTAGGGTACTTTGTAGTACCCGCCTGGCTGGCTACCACCCTCAAGTTGAAAATCTATCGCCAAGCACCTTTCGGTGTGTTCCGACAGCTGCACTTGAGAGCCAGTTCCTTTATAGGCTTTGTGTGCTTACCATCATCGGCCACATCATCACTGACCATGGTGAGATTGTGGTCAAACACAGGCCTATACGTAGTAAAAAAAAAAAAAAAAAAGTTATGTTTAAAGAAAATCTGCTCAGCCGTTTGAAGATCATCACTTGCTTTCCAATGTCATTCGGAGGTTTCTTGAAATTTGTAATTTTCGTTATAATTTCTTTTTATTTTTTTTTATGTTTATGATAATCCCTATGGTATTTTACTATGGTCAAGGACGTGCTGGTCTAGACTCTTGGGCTACGAAGGCACACAGCGGAATTCCTCAAAAGAAAAAGGCATAAAAAGTGTACTTAACACTGTCAGAGTTCCAACATCGTTATTTTATACTTTTGAATATTTTTAAAGGCGATTAGTTCTATTCTTTTTTATCAGACCTTTAGGCGACGATAGCGAAGGTTGCGGGTTCGGATCCTAAATGAACTTGAGCTTTCGGTGAAGGAAAACATAAGGAAAGAAAAAAGCACCAACGTCAAACTGCTTATTTTGCAATCAAATTCAATTGTAAAAGAAAATTTCAATGAGTGAAACATTGCAAATTAAATAGCAAAAAGAAATTAAAACTTTCATTGTTTTAAGTAAAAATTTCGAAACTGTCGTAGCCGAATTTGTATGGTTTTAATTCGATGTTTGTTGAAGTTAGGAAATTGTTTATTGGGGTTCCGTAGAAGTACCTACCTATTATTAAATTTAATTTATTTGACTTTTTGTTATACTACAAAGGTAGCAAGCAAGCATACGGCCCACCTGATGGTAAGTGGTTACCGTCGCCTATCGCTATTTTGCAATACCAGAGATATTGCCAATGTGTTGCTGACCTGTTACAATGCCGAGAAGGCAAACTGGCTCTCAAGTGCAATTGCCGGAACACACTGGTAGGTGCTTGGCGACCAATTTTCAACTTGAGGGTGGTAGCCAGCCAGACGGGTACTACAAAGTACCCTACCAACGTGCTATGGTTTCCTCACGATGTTTTCCTTCACCGAAAGCTCAAGCTCATTGTAGGATTCGAACTCACGACCTTCGTCGCGGCATCCGACGTCACTACCACTGAGCTAACATCGCCTTAGAAGGTGACTTTAAGTTTCACCAGCAGTTTTATACGTTATATTTTTCTTTATTTATAAAAAGTGTAAGCCTGTATACGCGAATGTATTTTTTTTTCTCTGAATACCTAATTGTCATCATCAATGTCTTTATATATATTAGCTTGCCGCCCCGCGGTTTCACCCGTGTTCCCGTGAGATCTTATGTTTGTAAGGGATAAAAAAACCCATGTGTTAATCCAGGTTGTCAGCTACCTCCAAATCAAATTTCATCAAAATTGGTCATGCCGTTAGAGCGTGAAAAAGTACCAAACATAACGAACACACCAACGTTCGCATCTATATTAATAATCTCGTGAAGGGGTACGGTAGACTCGATCTAAACCTTACCGGAATAATAAAACACAAAAAAATTAAGATTTCGAGTCGACAACATACCTATATCCGAAAAATTCGGATTGTCGAGTATTTTGTTTAATTCTAATGGTGCTGACTGCTGACAGACAAATTACAGTCTCCATATTGACCATTCTAGAGAAACGTCACTGACGGCAGATGACATTTAAAAATAATACTGGCCATATTTTCCTAATAAAATTTTAATGTACATTTTGGACTTTTTGGTGGGAACTTGCGAAGTGACGTTACGTTTTCATTTTATTTTCATAAAATCGTGTATTTTGAGTTTTATTGAATATTATCGGTATTATTTTGTCCAATAAAGATCAATACAAGTGCACTAGTGAAGTGAAACGACAATGATTACGTGTATAGTACTTAAGTAGGTAGGCTTTTCATGTTGTCACAAAAGGTCCATAAAACCCTAACACCTAATGAGACCTAACATAAACTGACTAACTATGTGATTGACTATGGCTTGAAAATGATTTATTAACCTGAATTCAAATTTACTTGACAAGAAATAAAAATACATGAAGAATATAAAATAAAATATAAAATGACAACTCAGCTCAACTTGACACTGGCAAAATACACAAAGTGTGATGCCAAAACGAAAGTCGAAAGAAATGTACATTTTTCATTGTTGCATTGCATAGTGATCACAGAGTACTTTTTATATACGGAAAATAGTATTTATTAAACACAATGAACGATGCTATACGAATCTATGCCTTGCTTTGCCTTTAATATTCCTTGAGAACCGATAACTACAGAAATATCTATCAACATTTTGTACCTACATGTGTATATTTCACCCGAGCGAAGCCGGGTTTTCATCTAGTATATAATATTAGTGGGATAACTATTCACGTAAGTAACCCTTTTTATCCGTATATAAAAAGGCATTTACAAAATCCGTTCGTCACAATCACAGTTTAACGGCTGAGCGTTTTGTAGGGGATGAGGGGATGCTCGTAAAGGGTGAAAATATTGGATAATATTTTATAGTATTTATTGGAATGGCTTTAGTTAGATATAAGCTTATTTACTAAGTCATAAAGAATGTTTTCGTTTGATACGACCTTGCTTCATCGACGAGTTCAATTACTATAAATAAACTGGAGATTTCAGCCATGGCAACCATAGCACCAGTGCCGGTTTTAGCTCTACCAGCACCCTGGGCGTGATGTGATGTGATAACACCCCCCCCCCCTTCTCCCGCCAACAAAAGGCCATTTTATCTTTAGACTTGAGAATTTATTTATTTATTTAGACTCGAGATAGCAGGACTCGCTCATGAGCGACCGGAAATAAAGGTGGGCCTGGCGCCCTGGGCGATCGCCCTACCGCGCCCTACCCTAACGCCGGTACTGCATAACACGGTGACGAAGAATACAAAGTATTTCCACGTATAGAAGGTGCAATGACATCTTTATTCAGAGGAGGCTCTCCGTGAATGACTCCGTCCCTTACTAAATTGACGGGGACAAGCGAGACAGGAGATACTTACGCAATTTTTGTAAAACAACGGTTTTATGTTATTTAAAAAATAACTAAGCCTTTTTTTTAAATAAGAATACTATTCCCTTTCTAATGGATTTCAGAATGTATGTTAATATTTTTTAAGTAATTTAGATGGCCCAAATATAGCATGCATTCATAGTTTTAAAAAGGGGCATATTTACGATGTTTTTCTGACGTTACTAATAAAAAATCCAAATTTAAAAAAACTATTCCCCGTCACATATTCTCTAGTTTAACATATTTTTTTTACAATTCTTTTGGAACCAAGAATACAGAGAAAAACGCATTTCAGAATCATCATTTCACGTATAGCATAGCCTCTCCTCGAATGACTCCGTCCCTTACTAAACTGAGGAAGACAAGCGAGACAGAGAGATACAATTGTAAGTCTTTTCATTTTGTCAGGCTTTTGGTTCGGACACTCTTGAGCACGGACACGAAATCCATATGGTGGAAAATCGATGGTTTCATTAAACATTTATCCCAAAGAAGCGCAATGAAGCTCGAAAACAATTTCGCCAATTTCCAACCACCAATGATGCGCTCTGATTGGTTAACTCAAGGACACACAAAATGTTAGAGACGGGTGATTGGTCGATACTGTACAAGTACGCTCGTGAATGGCTCCGAGTTCATATTTATCAGTACGAAATCACTTATTTCTATTAATACTCCAAAGGGGTATTTTCTCGATGGTATGAACACATAATCTCCCTGCCCTGTTCCCCAATAATTTGAGGTTATCCAACCAATAAATTTCCCCCTTAAATTAGTCGAGATGAAAAGTAATAAAATAGAATCTCATAATATAATTCCAAAACATTATTTTTTTAGTAGGTACTTACATCATCGCATGTACGATCAATCAAAACCCTTTGCGTCTACAAATAAAACATACCCTAAAACACTATTACACTAAACTAGACTTCTACACAAAGGTATTAAGTTCAAAATCCCTCGTGTTTAGTATTGAATAAAATGTCACGCGTATTTAGATGTCTGAAATAAATACACATAAATTAGATCGGATTTGTTTGAAATGTATTCTAATGTTTTGGCATTAGAGTTATCTTTTAGATAAGCCTTTGGGTAATTCTAAGCGAAAATATGACTATATTTTTTTTAAATCTAAATCCTACTAATCCTATTAATATTATAAACTTGAAGGTTTGTATGTATGTTTGTTGCTCTTTCACGCAAAAACTACAAAATGGATTTGGATGAAACTTGGCACATAGATAGATCATACTCTGGAATAAGATATAGGCTTTTTTAATCCCGGGAACATCACTATCACTACATAGTATAAAACAAAGTCGCTTCCCGTCTGTCTGTCCCTATGCATGCTTAGATCTTTAAAACTACGCAACGGATTTTTAATAGATAGAGTGATTCAAGAGGAAGGTTTATATGTATAATACAAGCATATTATACTACAGAAAAGCTGAGAAAAGCCGGGCGAAGCCGGGGCGGGTCGCTAGTAGGTATATACAAAAAAAGCGTGACTGATTGACTGACTGACTGATCTGTCAACGCACAGCTCAAACCACTGGACGATTCAGGCTGGGCATACATATATCTATTATGACGTAAGCATACGATTAGAAAGGATTTTTGAAAACACAATCCCTAAGGGGGTGAAATAGGAGATCGCGGGTGAAACCGCGGGATGGATAACTAGTTCTCCACAGAAGTTGATGCGCTAAGTCGTGGGAGTCTATAATTATTATTACCTAAATCTTTTCTTATTTCTATTAAGGTAGGCTTCCGAGTCTCGCGGCCAACGGCTGATTCGCGCGGCCGACAATCCTGGTAAAATGTATAGCGTCGGCCGCGCGCGTTTGTCGCGAGGCACGGAAGTGGCTCCATACATTCCCATAGGTTGACTATGGCCGCGAGCCTTGGACTTGTACCTTTAGAGGTCAGCTCAGCGTAGACTATATAACACTAGAGTCTTCGACTAATAATAATAGCGGATTAATTATATCACATCATAGTTTTGTGATTGTTTCTTCATCTTCATGTCAGCCGAAAGACGTCCACTGCTGGACAAAGGCCTCCCCCAAGGATCTTCACGATGGCCGGTCTTGCGCTACCCGCATCCTACGGTTTCACGCGACCCTCAAAAGATCTTTTAGAATGTTTAAATTGATTTTACTTACAATTTACGAAATGTTTTTTTTCGTTTGTGTCCTGTGAAGGAAATATTACCTGAAACAGACAAAATAATGTTTTGTTATATGAAATAAGACAACGCCAATCCTTCAGTAAATTAGTTTTTAAGCAAACAAAAACAAATCGTACAACTTTTTGATAAGAATTATGAGAGTTATTAATCAAAACAGTCCTTTAGGTAGGCGAGTACGTAGAGTACGTACTCTTTTAGTGTACTTTCCATTCTAAACAGCATTTTTAAAGCACAGTTGTTCAAATACAATTTAAACACAAAATCTAATCGTGGGCGGAATATGTCAACCACTTACATAGTTCATGATAAAGCAATTGCAGAAGATCAACTAAATAAAAACATTCAAATTTATGATTGCTTTGAAATAAAGATACAATATTGATACTATTATAAAATATAGTTTATAGTATTTCCAGTTTATTTCCTATACAGCAGCATTTTTATGATACTAAATGGTTTTTTTTTTTACTACAACTTTGTTATAGTCAAAGTGAGCAATACCGGGTGTAAAATTTACGTTTCTGTTTGCAGTTTTTTTAAGTTTCTATAAAAATGGAGAACAAATCGTATCTTTTTTAAAAGACTGATGTAACATTTTGACGCTGAGGCTGAGGTGTCTAAAATGGTGAACATAATCCATGGTTTTAGTTAACGTTACCGTCACGTACACCCAGTACCTTGCTTATGACAGGTAACAGCAGCCGCTTTGAAGAAATTTTCTATACCTACAGGCATTTTTGTTGACCTCCATTGCATTAATTAAGGGGTGAAAGTACTCATCACTGTGATCAACTTTGAAATAACGTTTTTTTAAGTGAAAACTTCTTTAGCGGCGTTGTGCACTTTTTGGGATAAGTAAAAAATGATAAACTCGCGTAAGGACACGTGACCTGATCGAAAATTCGTAAGACGGAGGGAGAGTAGACCGCCGGCGCGGCATAGGAGAGGAAGTAATATCCCCCTTTCTTCGCCGGCACTCCCGGAGTGCAACCCGTTGTTGTTTTTTTCAAACAAATTACAGCTTTGTTTGCAATAAGTCTTTTGATTCAGCATTATTGTCTGAATTGAGCTACTGCTTCACATGAACTGTGCTATGAATTCAGGTGACAATGATTAGATGTGAGTGGAAATGGAAATTTCCTGCACATTTTGATGTACGGTAAAATTGACACATTAGTCGCACTCAAGTGAAGTCGACTTAACCGTTTATGAATGTATTAGTTCCAGTTGATTTACCGTTTTGAATATTTTAAGCTATATTCCAATTTTATCTAATAACTACGATATTTTCAACTCTTCAAAATCTAAAGATTGTTTACTGTATTTATTTTGAATCTGACATTTTTAGGGTTCCGAAATAAAAACGGAACACTTATAGGATCACTCGTGCGTCTGTCTGTCTGTCCGAAAATATTGGACTGGATTGAGTTGAAAGTTCAAACATGACACATTTCAAACATGGGGGCTAATTTTGGGGATAAATTAGAAAGTTAAAAAAAAAGTTTTGCAGACAATATTGTGTAACATATCAAATGAAAGGGCTTCTTGTGAGGATCTCAAATATATTGTTTTTAGAATTTTAATATAAATAGTTTTGAAGTTATTTAAGAAAATAGGCGAAAAATTGGCGAAAATTGACCATTCCCCCCCCCCCCTATTTCCGAAACTACTGGGCCAAACATTTTGAAAAAAAATCAGATAATAGTTCTTTACCTAAAGATTACAGGAAAACCTATAATAAGTCTATCTAATACCTTTAAACCTGCAATTCATGGATATATATATATAATCTGAATCTCGGAAACGGCTCCAATGATTTTCATGAAATTTAGTATGTATTAAAAAACGTCGTTTAAAAAAAAACGAGCAAAGCTCGGTCAACCGGGTACTATTAATAAAATTAATAAAACCAAAATCATAATTATTTTATTTATCATTTTTATTACAATCGTATGATTAATCTGAATCTAATACCGATTTAGAAGGTTATCTATAGGTACATACATGAGTTATAGGGGTATGTGGTTAAGGATGTGACTGCCTAAAGGCTAAATGGTGTGATTTGAGTAAATGACCAGTCGTTAAGAGCTTAATAGTTCACTTACTAACATAAGATGTGACGTCAGCAAAAAGTCTGTGGACGGTCCGAGATGGTAATTTATTCCGCCCCGCGGTTTCACCCGCATCCGCGAGGTAATTTATGTTTTCCCGGGATTAAAAGTATCATATATGTTAATCCGGGTTATAAACTATCTGTGTTCCAAATTTCATCCAAATCCGTTCAGTAGTTTTTACGTGAATGAGTAACAAACATACATCACAAACTTTCGCATTTACCATATTAGTAGGACTAGCATTCCACCCCGCGGTAGCCTATGTCCTTCCATATCATAGTCTATCTGTATGCCAAATTTCATCGCGATTGGTTCAGTGGTAGTGATCAAACAAATAGATTGCTGTAAAACACTTTTTTTGACATGTATAGGCCACTACTATGTGGACAGACCACCGTGGTCAGTGATGATGTGGCCGATGGTGGTAAGCACGCAAAGCCTAGACGGGAACTGGCTTTCAAGTGCCGCTTTCGTTGTATTTCAACTTGAGAGTGGTTTACCAGCCAGGCGGGTACTACAAAGTACCCTACCACCATGCTATGGTTTTCTCACGATGTTTTCCTACACCGAAAGCTTAATCATTTAAGATTCAAACCCGCAACCTTCGTCTCGGCATTCGACGTCACTACCACTGAGCTATAATCACCATATACTTCTCTACATAGTATAAAATGAAGTCGTTCCCGTTGTCTGTACGCTTAGATCTTTTAAACCACTCAACGGATTTTAATGCAGTTTTTAGCAATAGATAGAGTGATTCAAGAGGAAGGTTTATATGTACATACATAACTATAGTACAGAAAAGCCGTGCGAAGCCAGGGCTGGTCGCTAGTATCCTACTAATATCATAAACGTGAAAGTTTGTATGTATGTATGTTTGTTGCTCTTTCACGCAAAAACTACTGAACGGATTTGGATGAAACTTGGCACATAGATAGATCATACCCCGGAATAACATATAGGCTGCTTTTTATCCCGGGAACGCGAGTGAACCGCAGGGGAAAGCTAGTGTATACATATATTAGTTAGTAAAAAAAACGCTTAAAATATTTAATCCATTTCCCTCGATATTCTGCAGTTATTGGTGCCGATTCTGTTATTTACGAACTTAACTAATATTAGACAAGTCATCTCTCTTTCATGTTAACCCTATTGAAAAAAGATAGAACATTTTTAATGCTGTCAGTTTAATCCATACTGTCGTAATGTACGGGTAAATAGTCGTGACCAATAAAGATCGCGCTTAAATTCACGTTGAAATGTGTGATCGGATTAAACTGACAGGACTAAAATATCTTGCATCCCATTCTTATATATACTATTAGAAAGAGATATAGTGAGATAAAATTTATTTAGTTCGTAAACAACAGAATCGGCACCACTATCTCCTTACGTAAAAATTATACACGAATCATAATAATAAATAATTGCCTACACATTATTACAGTATGACACAACTTAGATGTAGCATCGGCGAATCGTTTTCGTACACTTCACTTCCGATTTACACAACAAATAAAAATAATTCAGTATCGCGCCATTCAACGTTCAACAAGATCATTTTCGCCGATCATTTTTTAACACATGAGTAATGTTGTAGGCGCACTCTTTTCGGGAACGATCGATTTTACGAAGTTTGCCGATGCTTCATCTAAGTTGTGTCATACTATACCAAACAAGCGATCAAAATGGTCGCCGGTAACGATAATTAGCGTAATAACTGTAAATTAACACGAATTAATCGGTTAATTAGGCGATGAACCCGTTAATTGAAGGCGGATCTCTGGGTATCCGGTCACACCCGGATATTTGGTGCTAATATAATTACCGCTCGTGGTTTGTTTATAAATTTGATATTTTTATTGGTTTAAATGTTAATTGAATTGCACTTTGTAAATTAAATTAAACAATGAATTGTAATTTGTAAATTGATATTTATTTTACTGTTTATTGTTATATTTTCTACCAGTTATTTTTTTTAACCATAAAGACTTGTGATGCCACAGATTTAATGATGGGGCCGAAGGTGGTAAGCACTCGTCAAAAAGGAAACTGGCTCTCAAGTGCAACATTACATCACATTTTCAAAAGTGTGGTAGGTAGGTATATAGCGAGGCAGGCCAGAACTACAAAGTACCTACTTATAAATTTCTTATTTTCCTTCACTGAGCTTAACTTCAATGTAGGATTTAAAGCTATACTTAATTTAAAAAAAAAATAAAAAAAAACCGACTCCGTGAAATTTTTTATACTTAAAATTTTCGAAGGATAGAAAAAAGTTGAAAAATTAAATATATTTTTGGTTTTGAATGATCATGGTTGACAGTTTACACACGCAAATAAATATATTCACAATACATTCTATCATGAATGACTAGCCTTCTGGTGCAGTCGGGTAAAAATACATTCCAATTTAAAATCATAAAGATCCCAAACTGCCACGCTGGTGCGAGTCCACAAATCCCTCTCGTTTGTATTCCTCACAAAGTTACAAGGAAGTGATAAAGTAAGCGGGAATTCACATTAGTGTCCCAAACTGTGGGCTAACGAACTCGAGGTGCGGACAGACGGACGGTTGGGACGCTGCGGTTTGATTGTATTGTAATATTTACAAAAAGAATTAGTTGTTTGGAACGCTCACATTTGGTAGACATACCTTATGAAAATCTAGCAAAAACGACGGGGTGTTATAAGTTTGACGTGTCTGTCTATCTGTGTGTGTGTATGTGTCTGTCTGTGGCCTCATAGGTCCTGAACGGATGGACCGATGGTTTAGTTTTTTTTAAGGGAAAGTTCACTTAAACGAGAGTCTTCTCAGCCATTTGAAAATTATTTCCAATTTTCTAGTAAGTTTCGGGGGTTTCTACAAATTTTTATTTTTATGATATGCCAAAAGCAACCAGTCTAATGTTTTTTTTTTTTTTTTACTATGTATAGGCCTGTGTTTGACCACAATCTCACTGTGGTCAGTGATGATGTGGCCGATGATGGTAAGCACACAAAGCCTAGAAGGTTCTGGTTCTGGTTCTCAAGTGCAGCTGTCGGAACACACCGAAAGGTGTTTGGTGACAGAATTTCAACATGAGGGTGGTAGCCAGCCAGGCGGGTACTAAAAAGTACCGTACCACCGTACTATTGGTTTCCTCACGATGTTTTCCTTCACCGAAAGCTCAAGCTCATTGTAGGATTCGAACCCGGGCCCTTCGTCTCGGCATCCGACGTCACTACCACTGAGCTATCATCGCCTTTATGTTATATACGTAATAATATCTTACAACAGCTGTTGCACTAATGAGCGTATAGCTCAAGAGCTTGTGATAAAGTGTCCGATCCAAATGTCTAGCATACCCAAATTAACTTGGTTATTGACTATCTCTCTCTCTCTCTCTCTCTCTTGTACCAAGATAATAAATTGAGCTAACCAAGTCGGACCAACAACCCGACCTTCCGATATATTTTTTTTTATTAGTAGATTTTTACATTACAGTGAAAATAATCAGTTTTCTTTTTTTTTCTGTAATGCGTTTCTTTGTTATACGTTATATAAACGAAAAACCGCCCGTCAACAAAAATCACTTAACGAACCCGAAACGTTTGTAAATGAATAGAGTCGAGTCCAAATGTCAAATGTTTGCCGACGATAGAGAGAAATGTGTTATTTGCCTCCATGTTTGTTCACATTGTATCGTATAGCACACAGATTTAACATATGAGGCCGTTTAACCGTCAAAACCAACTTTTAAGCCCAATAAGGCTGTATAGCCTTAGCTTCAAATATAAGTAAATTTAAAAAGTTATAAATTCAAATTCAAAAGTGTCTTTATGTCATCCATAAATAAATAAAACCGGATAAGGGCGAGTGTAACTAGCGCACCGAGGGTTCCGTAATTTCCTACTCTAAATACCATATACATCTTGAATCTATTAAAGAACAGAAAAACTCTCGTTCCATATTTAAAAAAAAAATTCTAAAGACATTCTGGCAACAATAGAAGGCACCACATGATTCCAACATGACTAAATAAAGTAGGTCATTGTCCCGGCTAGTAATAAAGCCATACAACCTAGGGTCGAGATTACCTCTCTATTTGGCTAGCTTATCTCTGTCCCGCAGTGTTCTGTCATAGAGTAAAACTGTAAAATCGGATAAGATATGAAATTTTATTTGAAATATAAAAATAAAATATTTGTATCGCTATTCAATTAAAAGTAGATAACCGTCTTAGATTTACTTCTTTATTTTATTTACATAAATAAAAACTAAACTAAACAAATAAAAACTAAACTAATAACTACTAATTACAAAAATAATCTACTTCAAAATTTGGCATGGTACCCATGACACTTGCGGCGTTGCCTCGCTGAATGATCAGACTTAGCCTCTGGGCAAAAAAGTCCCTGGCTCTCAGATCCCCAGAGGCCAAGATCAAACGCTTGCCTATGTCTTGGACGATTTTTTTTGTGTCAGATGACCAAGGGCCCAAGGTTTCAACCACAAGCACCGCAAACACATAATCATCAATGAGATGAGAGTATTCCGGCGCTTGAGGAATTGTGCAATGCTTTATTTTATAGATTTTTTGACAAGCTAAATTTTTAGTGCTTAATGTTGTTTAATTAAATAAGTAACTAAGAGTAAAAACTTGATCCGACTCAAAAAGGAGGGGGTTCTTAATTCGTTGGAAAAGTTTTTTTTTGTATTCATTGTTGAATACCTCATCCATATCTATATATATAAAAGAAAGTCGTGTTAGTTACACCATTTATAACTCAAGAACGGCTGAACTGATTTGACTGAAAATTAGTGGGGAGGTATCTTAGAACCAGGAGAAGGACATAGGATAGGTAGGGGTAGGTAGGTAACGTAGACAGGGGCAGGTAGGGTAGGTAGGTAACGTAGACAGGGGCAGGTAGAGGTAGGTAGGAGTAGGTAGGGGCAGGTAGGGGTAGGTAGGGGCAGGTAGAGGTAGGTAGGAGTAGGTAGGGGTAGGTAGGAGTGGGTAGGGGTAGGTAGAGGTAGGTAGGTTCTCAGGGCAGGACAACGTCTGCCGGGTCAGCTAGTTTAATAAATAAGTTAATCCCAACTCATCTACACAATAAGGATGATGAAAAAAAAAATGTTATTAGTCCCTGAGATTACCAAAAAATTGTTCTTTAGTTCCGAAACAAAAAATAACGATGGTACAGTGCGTTAAAATTTCGCGTGACGTTACGTCTTAGTGCACTTTTTACAGAGAGATGACGTCACAAGCTCGATGCGACTTACCTTTGTAATTTTTTATTTAATTGATACATTAATAAAAAATAGGTACGTATCCAATACCGGTAAATATCCCTATTTAATATATAAGTAGATCCTTTTTTTAGTGACACAGAGAAATCCTCATGGATACCAGGCCGTACTCCGGGGGAAGTGGCCGGGTTATGTCAGACTCTTACTGACTAAAACCCTGGGGTGTTCCTTCTCTCGCCTTTTGCCGGCGGGGCCGCGGGACATTCCTCGAAGGTATATAATTAGAGCCTGACTCATCTACACAATTAAATAAACAAGTAAACTCCGACCCATCTACACAATTCCATCTTTGATCTTTGATTCCGAGACTGAGCGGCGCCGGTGTCAAATTAAACAAATCCCGTTGGAGTTATGACAATATTTGTATTTGCAGCACTCATCCCGCCGAGCCGAGAACTTGCTTATGCAGCAAAGCTATTATACTATGATGATGTAGTTCATTTAATTGTTGTTTTGTAAAAAAAAAATAGGGAATCGTGGGGCGGAAAGTTATGTATAAATTAACTCCCAAAAATACTGTAGGTGATGTAAAAACGTTTTACGTATGTAAAAACTGAAAATTTATAAAAAAAAAGTTACTAAATTTAAGTTAATTAATTGGCGCTGGAGATTTCACGTTGCTTATTTTTTTAATTTAATGACATTTGTTACCATTTTTGTAGATTAAAAATCAAGTGAAAAATTATCCAATCGAATATAAAAAAAAACATCAAAATTAAACTACCCTGTTAAATGTACCTAATCGTCAATAATAAAAAAAACGCATCGAATTGAGAACCTCATACATTTTATTCTTTTCGTCGTCGTTTGATAAAAATCGATACAGAAACTAGTATTTGTGGTTTGTCTGTGGCAAGCTATTTCTTTAAAGGAGTAGTTAGTCAAGCTCACAAATCGTAATTACTTTCCTTCCAGTATTGCAGGTGACAGAAACCAATTTAATCGTACGCTATTTAAGGAGAAACGTTTTATTTGAATTATGGTGTAGGTATGTTTTTTTATTCGAAGTAAGATTTTCTTGAGATTAAGAGTTCTCGAGTGGCGACCACGAACCGGAAGACGCAGCGAGGGCAGACCCCCTACAAGGTGGACCGATGATCTTGTGAGTGTCGCGGGAAACCGCTGGATGCGGGTAGCGCGATCTCCACAATGGCCGGTCCATTGTGGAGATCCTTGGGGGAGGCCTTTGTCCAGCAGTGGACGTCTTTCGGCTGACATGATGATGAAAATTTTCTTCTTGCCAATTTTCTGTTTAAGATTTAGGTGTAAAATTCAGGGAAGTAGATGCAAATAAATTGCGTTATCATTTTCGATTAGCAAGCGTCCACAGGCTACGGTAACCGCTTACCATCAGGCGATCCGTATATTTATTTCCCAACTGTGTTATAAAACATCTCATAGAAATGCGAGTGGAACTGCTCAGCAAATGCTAGTTAATTATAACAATAACTTGATAATCTGAAAATATGATTCAATTAAGCGAAGTAAACAATATTATGAATTATGTAATACTCAGCCCTGTTTCATTAAAATACTGTAATAATTAACAAATTAATAATTTGTATACATTTATTTTATCCTACTAATATCATAAATGCGATTGTTTGTGAGTATGTATGGATGTTTGTTACTCTTTCACGTAAAAACTACTGAACGGATTTGAATGAAATTTGGAACACAGGTAGTTTATAACCTAGATTAACACATAGAATACTTTTTATCCCGAGAAAACATAAGATCTCTCGGGAACGCGGGTGAAACCGAACACCGGTTATTTAAAACTATATTCCGCCCCGCGGGCGGAATATAGTTTTAAATAACCGGTGTTTTATTTATTTAATCTATATATTATACAGGCTGATTGCAAGATCGTTTAAGAAAAGTTTTTTTTTTCTTGGGATATGTTATTGCGTTTTGGGAAAAGTCAGAGAACAAAAGTTGTTAGTCTTCATGTACTTAAGTCACCTTTAAGAGGTTTGGCGTTAGTTATCAGTAACCCTATATGTCACCGTATCATTGTAAACGCCGTCAGTTCACAAAATATGTAGCAAAATTGCAAACTGGCGTAAAACAGCGACAACAGACAAAGATGGCGGCGCGGGGCATATACCGTTCGACCAATTAGCGCGCAAGGTCGCACGCAAGTATGATGCCCGTTCATAGTTTAACGGTTTTATATAAATAAATTATAGACTATCGTAAATTAATACGTTACACTGTAACCAGTATAGAACAGCGGCCGTAAAAAGGCCTCATGAGCAATATTGTTATACAATTCATATCTCGAATTTGTAACAATTTCCAATTTAGACAATTACACCGTAATCTGCTTTAAATTCCGTTTTAGCCCCCCAGTTCACAATTCTTCGACAGTTTACAATTTCGCGATATATATTATGAACTAACGACGTTCACAATGGTACAGTGACATATTACTTATAAATAATACCAAAATTAACCAAACTAAAACGTCAGTGATACATTCATTCATAATAAAACAGTAAAATAAATTATATACCAATAATTCAATGTGTACTTAAACTGTGTAATAAATTGCGGCTTCCGATAAATGTCTGAACATATCTCTTTAGCGGAGAGAATATATGTCCTTTTAAATTGTTAAATTCACTCGGATCTGTTAGAACTACGCCTTAAACGATCTTCGAGAGTTTACCCACTGCTCTATTTATACTGGCACTTAGTGTGTTTTTGTTTTTTTTACTTTGCCTTTTTTTATTAAGTAACCTTTTAGATATTTATGGACTACATTTCGTGTAAATAATTACCAAAGGATGAACCACATTTTGATGATATTTTTTAGGTATAATCATTTTTAAATACCTATTAGATGGAAATTTATGATTCGCGTATAAGATATATAATAATCTATATCTTTACTAATAATATTCTCCGGAGTTACTGGTCCGATTTAAAAAAATCCTTCACTGATAGGAAGTTACATTATGCCCGAAGGTTATAGGCTACTTTTTATCCCGGGAACGCGAGTGAAACCGCGGAAACAGCTAGTGAATTAATGTACGTATTAATTTTGCTTCTAAACCTATTGAAATTCATACATTGGTACCAATAAATAATGATATTATTTTATTTTAGAAGGTTGACAAGCAGGCAGGCAGTCCAAGTCCAGACGGTAAGTGGTTACTACCGCCTATCGCCATTTGCAAAACCGGGTGTTTGTATTGCCAATGTGTTGCCGACCTGCTACAATGCCAAGAAGGCAACTGGTTCTCAAGTGCAATTGCCGGAACACACCGGTATGTGCTTGGCGACAGATTTTCAACTTTTCTAACATTTATTACAGAGTATATAAGATTCATGTCAACAAAACTATCATAAATAATAAAGTTGTGGACTTACTGTACCTGCGCCACTACACTGAGACAAGTTACAAGCTTCCCCTTAAGAAAGTAACTTTTCAAATATCCGCCTTCATAACAAAACGAAAATTCTTTCTTCTTTCGTACGTGGTAAAGGTATGTGCGCATTTAGGTTGCTTTCGCCTGATTTCAATATTTGATCTCTCATTATGCGATCGTGGATTGAAATTTGACAAGAGAAATGTCAAATTTCAATACACAGCTGCCCTAATTTCGTATACATATATTAACCTACATTTAAATATCCTGCTCGGACATTCTTCACACACAGTTATCTGATCCCAAACTAAGCAGAGCTTGTACTATGGAAACCAGATAACTGATATACTACATATACTACTTTTTTTTTGTAAATACATACTTATATAGATAATTACACCCAGACACAGGACAAACAGACATGTTCATGCACACAAATGTTTGTCCTGGATGGGAATCGAACCCATGACCAGCGGCTTGATAGGTGGTGTCTTAACCAACTGCGCCAACTGGCTTGTCGGATACAGATAGCTATATCCTACGAAAGCATTCCTAAGATATATTTTATGAAAATTTCACCCCTAGGGGGTAAAATATAGGATAACCGCGGGGCGGGAAGCTAGTATTGTAATACAAAACTCATTTATTCAGTTTAGGCCCTGATAATGCACTTATGAATTTCGATAGTTACAATCATTACAATAGACTCTACCACCGGTACCACATACACTTGAACTGAGAACACTCCGGCAACAAACTCAGCAAGGCTTCTTTTTTTTGTGGATCTTTCTTTTGAATATAACAATACTTGAATATTTATTTTAAAAGTAAAACATAATGTTCTCAGAAAAAACAACGAACTTCCGAAAGTCTATGAATAAATATTTCATTTATTTATGTATTTATTATAGCACACAATATAGAAAATAATCACTACAAGGCAATTACATATATTGAAGGGTAGGCAGATTACAATCCATTCCATCAATGCCTAAACGCATCTTTGTAATTTTTTACTTTTACGCTAGAAACAGTTTCATATTGTTACGTTACGATTCCCGCTAATCGACAAGCACCTTTATAAACCTTAAGCCATTCCCGACTAATATGAACGAGCGCCTGAATTTCATTCGTCGATTAAAGTAAGATTTGTGGGTTACGTCGGGGAGTCTCACAGTTTTTGTGACGTTTCATACTAATGACTAGGAGCAGTGATGAATGATTCTAGATTCTGGTACCAAGCTAAAATAACAAGTATTTTCAATAGGGACTATGCATTTATTTTTCTTTAATATAAGTTCATTCATACTTATAAGAAGCAGTAAAAAAAAAACTATTTAGGATAACTATAAAAATAACTTTATTGCTATCTCTTTCTAGCAAAACAGAATTGAGCATGTAGTTTATATGGCCGTCATCGTATTATGACGTCACATCTTATGTCCGATCTCTGTGTCTAATTAGTAGTTTAAAATGCTTATATCGTCCGTGTTTGTTGGCCGATTTTTATTTAGATTTCACTTTTTGAAATCTTTTTTACGGTATTTTTATAAGATCATTAAGAAATGCAATAAAAAAAGTATGTATATAGTGTGTAGCTTGTAGTGTATATTATATGTGACATCATAGCTCGAACGAAACGAAAGGTGTCGTTTTAGCCGTTTCAAGATCCGCTCAGCCCGCATTTAGGATAATCTGTAGCGCAATAGGTGGTGTCTTAACCAACTGTGCCAAATGGCCCGTCATATGGTAATGAAGTTCATTGCATTTGACCTTTTTTAACCTTTTTTCTAGTTTTTTTTCGATTAACACAAATTATAATCCATGAGACTTAAGGTTGGTGTTCCAAAACCCTTTTACAAAGTGTCTATATTCCCTTAAACGCTGTAAAGATCAATCATCAATCACTTCTAGTTGACACGGGAATATCCAGATGCGAATATTTCCACGTGAACTAATTACGTTCAGACATACGCGTCTGTACTGAGGGAAAAATGTGTAACGAACTGTGCAGAAACTGGTGTATGGTGCAAGTGAGGAGAGCAAGCTGGTTAGCGACGTTTTATTTTGGACTAGCGACTCACCCCACCTTCGCATGGCACAAATCCTTTAATTTCTCAGCTTTTTTGTACTATAATATGTATGTATTATACATATAAACCTTCCTCTTGAATCACTCTATCTATTGCTGAAAACTGTATTAAAATCCGATCTAATTGAACAGACAGATAAGTGAATGCCATATCAGTAGGTATATAGCATTAATTTATATGTATATATTGAAATGTTATCTTTTCCTAAGCTGTTTTTTACAAGCTTTTATTTAAATTCAAATGTTTAGGTCGAAACGAAATATCTGTTACGTGATAATTATTACTTAAGGAAGGATTTAGTTTGTATGACACGGTAATAAACCTCAAAGTTGCATGGCAAATTATTTATTTAAAACCTCATAAGATAACTAATTGACTCAGACGTGACCTTGCGGAAATCCAACAGAAGACAAATATTTACTAACAGATTCTGCTGGATCTCCTTCTCTGTCAAGTCTCACACAAGAAAAATCTAATACTCGACGATAGTGGGTCTACTATGATGCTTCGTGAAGAAGCGAAACACGTGTCGATTTCTTGTTAAGTTTCCTTGTGTGGGACTTGACGGAGAAGGAGATCCAGCGGAATTAGTTACTAAATATTTGTCTTCTGTTTAATGTTAAAAGCTCATAACTCGATCCACATGCTCAGCATTTATAGAAAATCGCTGGTTATTTTCCGCGTAAACGGAATGAACTCGCGTAACAATAAAATTGTATTTTTCCTTTAATACAAAAACGTGAAAATATTTGTTCAAAACATAACGAGCTTTGTGAACAGCTTTTTGTCGTAAATAAGGCATGTTGGATTTCTCCTTTATTTTTTCGTTGAATTAAAAAGCGATGATTTTGTTACATTTTGATGTTTGTTTTTAGAAATGTTTTAATCCATAAATAAGATTAGATTTACAACTTCCAAGATTCGACCTATACCTATTAACATACGGGGCCACTTTTGGGTAGATAGAAAATTAAAAAATATAGTTTTCCAAAATACCTATACCGCGTGATAAATCAAATAAACGTGCTTGTTGTGAGTATCACAATTATTTTTTAAATAATTTAAAGATTACGCGTTAGCTTGGCCATACAAAGAGGGAACGCTGCCAGCCTTCTGGGAACCTTGCCGTTGATTGGCAGCAGCACACGCCTCGAGGAATTTTTTTATATATAGTTTGTATATTTCTTGTAAATAATCGTAAATATTGTACCTATTTAAAGATAAATAGTTTATAAGTTATTTAAGAAAATAGGTGAAAATTGTACATTCCCCCATTATCTCCGAAATTAATGGGCCAAAAATTTTGTATAAAATCTGAAAATAGTTCTTTACCTATAGACTACAGGATAACCTATAAGAAGTTTATGGTATTAAAAATAACAAAAGAAATTACGGATCCTTCGGTGCGCGAGTCAGACTCACAATAGGGTAGTTGACTGACATATCAAATCAGCTACTTTTTAATAAATGTCAAAACGATGATGTGAAACTATGAAACTATGACGTCATAGTTTCACAGCATCAAATGATCTACTCTTAGTAGTTCCACTGGTAATTAAAAATCATAAAAAGCATTAAATGTACAACATATTTGATATTTCCACGTGTTTTAGATGTTTTATGCATTGGTTAGTGTTTGGTCATTTATTTTTGACAGTGTCAACTACCCTATTGTCCGGTTTTTTCAAATGAGAGTCAAATGGCGAGTAACTGTTTATACAGAAAAAGAATATCTCGAAACATAATATCTTCCGAAATTCTACGAACTCGGTCAACGGAAATCCAGTTTGTATTTAACTGTTCATTGAAATCGGTTTGGAATACAAAACTTGGTGTAAATATTGTTTAGCAGATAATTAAATTATTTTAAGGATTTTCATAATTGACAATGGAGAATTAACGTTAAATTAAAGAGAGTCCGAGCATAGACCTTTCTATAGCTCGCTGAGCGACTTTAAATCTGTGGACCAGCCCAACCGTGAGTGTCCACGTTTCAGCACCGTATGTCACGACGGGTAGGACGCACTGGTTGAAGACTTTCGTCTTCAGACTTTGTGGAATTGGCGATGTGAATGAAACCACGGAGAAGATATAGTGCAATATACTTATATAAAGTTCCAATTACACTTCGACTGAGGATTTTGTCCATCATTTCAGCTGAAAGTCGTCCACTGCTGAATAAAAGCCTCCTCTAAGGATCTCCACGATGATCGATCTTGCGCTACCCGCATCCAGCGGTTTCCCACATAATAATAAATTAATATAAAGTAGCGCAAGACTGGGCATCGTGGAGATCCATGGGGAAGGTCTTTGTCCAGCAGTGGACGTCTTTCGGCTGATATGATGATAAAGTAGACTTAAAAGTGGGCCTGAATCTTGGAAAACAACGCAAAATATATCCACTCTTATTTTTAAATATTCCAATTTCAACCAAGATAACTAGGGTTTCCCGGGGTTTCACAACGGTTCTGGTATAAAAAGCTTATAGCACTCGGGGATAAAGTAGCATCATATGTATTAGTCAAAGAATTTTCAAAATCGGACCAGTAATTGATTACTACAACCAAACCAACAAACTTTACCTATTTATTAATACATATATACTATCGATACTAATAATCTTCTATAGGTATTTACTAATAATAAAACTGAAGAGTTTGTTTGAACTCGCTAATCTCTGAAGTTACTGGTCCGATTCGAAAATATATTTCACTAATAAGAAGCTACATTATCCCCGAAGGTTATAAGCTGCTTTTTATCCCGGGAACGCGAGTGAAGCCGCGAGTAACAGCTAGTAAAGCATAAAAGTTTTCTTCACACATAATTTCTTTTAGTTTAAATCGTCATAAATTCACAGTTCACTAGAAAACGCCATTATATCTACGAACTAACAAAATTGCTAAACTATTTCGACAATATCGTTAAAACTGTATCGTCATCATAATAAACAGGCCAGTATTTGGTTAAAAGTTACTGTTTATAGGCTGGGAGATGGGTGTTAAAATTCTTCATTAATTTTATAAAAAAAAACAGATAAAATATGTTGGTGATCGTCTAATCGATTTGGAAGCGGAAACCATATCAATTTGGTCACTTATTTTATTTTTTATATATAATTCCGATCTTATCTCTTAATTGAAGTATTTGAAACTGGAGCATTAGTTGTATTTGATTGATAGATACATTTATTTAGATCTTCTGTGACGAATTCAAGTTTTAGTGTCAGTTTAAATGTAAAACGAGATGGCTGGCGTAGTGATTGTATACTCTGACATGGGACATACATTTTTGTGCATAAATTTGTAGCTATTTTTAGTATCTGAATTCACATCATGTATTATGTAGTACCTACATAATTTATCTGCTTTCCATAGTACAACTTTTGCTTAGTTTGAAAATCTGTTTTATTTTACTTGAAAATCGTTTTTATTTATCATACGAAATTACTGTTATCATCAACTCATAACAAATCTTCTCAATTTCTTACCGGTATTCATCATTTGAGTGATTATCAATTTATTTAAATACCATAATAAGACTGGTGGTGCTGCTATATCAGCAGATAACCTCAAGCGGCGCAAATATAGTAGTTTTAGACAAATAAATTTATTTGAATTTTTAGATTCGAGCTACATTTTTGAGCTGTTTGGGGTCGAAACTCTGTGCCCGTGGGGGCCGCGTGGCCACCATCATTTTAAAGAAATATCAAAGCGCCTAGTCGATACTTGGGTCAGAGAATTCTGGTAACTATGCCTGCTGACAGCAAATTTTTCATTTAGTTTAGTCTTTTTTATTTATGTAGATTTTTGTTTATTTTGTTATAATAATAATACCATGTTAATAATAACCACATTTAACTCTTTCTTTTTTTTTTCAATTAGGTGCAACTTTAAGTATCCATCTCTTAGACTATATAACAACGCTTTAAAGTTAACACAAAAATGCGTTGAACAATGTGACTTAACACATTCCCGTAGATTTTAACTCTTGCTCACGATTAACTTACAATTCATGCTCTAAACTCATGCTGCGATAATAATAATACAAAATACTTATAATTATTATCGCAGCAAATTTTTTTTTATGCAGATTATATTTTGTAAATATAATAAAAGTTGAAAAAAAATGTAGATCATATTTTTTTAATTTCTTTTATAAAATCACTCTTAATTATCTAATTATTTAATTAATAAATAATAATAATAAATATTCTGGGACATTCTTCACACACGGTTATCTGATCCCAAACTAAGCAGAGCTTGTACTATGGAAACCAGATAACTGATATACTACATATACTACTTTTTTTTTTGTAAATACATACTTATATAGATAATTACACCCAGACTTAGGACAAACAGACATGTTCATGCACACAAATGTTTGTCCTGGATGGGAATCGAACCCATGACCAGCGGCGTGATAGGTGGAGTCTTAACCAACTGCGCCAACTGGCTTGTCAGTATTATTAATTATTTACTCTTATCGTATTTTGTTCAACTATTAAGAATATAATATTTTTCATGTGCTCATAGGAAAAGTTTTTTTTTCATTGGAGGATTTTTTTTCATTTTAGGATTTCCTATTTGAGGTTCAAAAAAACGACGAATCGCTTCGAGAAAAGGTAGGTAGTGCCCTTGCGCTTCGCTTGGCTCGTTTGGCGGGGGCACGACCGTGCCCCCAGATATTAATATGGTAGACTTTAAATTTGATATTATTATAAGTTATTAATTTACGGTAAAATAAACCTGAAATAATGTATACAAACTAAGAATAAACCCCAAACATGATTAACAGGTTAAAGTTTGTATCTCCTAATTTAAATAATTATTTATATATATCACATTAAGCTAATATACGGATTTTGCATATATTATTTGAAAAATAACTCTCATAAATCAATACCACGTCCAATTAAGGATTTAATATATTTTAATCCTTTGTTAAGGAATGCGTTGAAAAATAACATTTTTATAGATGTGTATAAAATTCAAATTAATTTTATCGCTTTGTAGAAACATATATTTGAGTGAGCATTATTTTTTTATACATTCCATTGATAAATAAATATCTTTAAAAAAAATAAGCTATATTTTTTTTATGTATTTCCAATATGTAGAATAGATTGCCAAATAATGATCGTAAGATGTTGTTTTAAGGATAGTCTTGAGTTTGTCAAAAAATTGCCAATGTGTTGCTGACCTGTTACAATGCCAAGAAGGCAACTGCTCTCAAGTGCAATTGCCGGAACACACCGGTAGGTGCTTGGCGATAGATTTCCAACTTGAGGGCACTACAAAGTACCCTACCACCATATTATGGTTTCCTCACGATGTTTTCCTTCACCGAAAGCTCAAGTTCATTGTAGGATTCGAACCAATGACCTTCGTCACTACATTCGACGTAAATACCACTGTGCTATCATAATAATATGGAACATAAATATTTTTATTGCGTATACTAAGAAGCTTAATTTTTTTAACAGATTCAAGAGTTTAGTATTTGATATTAATTTCAACTTGATATCTCCTTGAGAAAAAGGGTCTTGACACAAGGACAGACAAACATACAGATGAACAACTAACTTATCTTATAAGGGTTCCGGTTTTTCCTTTTAATGGCCTATAAAATTCCTTACATCATGCGGATCACGTGTGAAACTGCTATATGGAAAACTAGTATACTATAAATCTCGCTCCTAAGTTTAGTATATAGCCTATATAACTGTTCGCTTCATTGATTCTCAAGCTCGATGTTTGCTTTCAACTTTAACATAATATTTAACGTGGGATTTACGTTCTTAAGTCAGTTTTTACTTTAGTTTAATCTTTCCTATACTTTGTGTAAATTTTAGGGTTCCGGAACTCAAAAGAAAAATAACGCAACCCTTATAGTACTCGTGTATCTGTCTGTCTGTCCCAAAATACTGAACCCCTTGACCTAAACAATCTATATTGCGAAGATCTCAATTATTTTTAGGGTTCCAAAAAAAAAAAAAACGGAACCCTTATAGGATCACTCGTGCGTCTGTCTGTCCGAAAATATTGGACTGGATTGAGTTGCAAGTTGGTACACATATGTAAGTCGGTGACCCAAACATGGATGTGTTACGTAAATAAATGAATTTCAAACATGGGGGCTAAGCACGCGAGTTTAACTCGCATTTGTCCGATTTTTTTTTAATAATATTAAGATAAATCGTTTTGAAGTTATTTAAGAAAATAGCGGCGGCGGCGAAACTTGACCCAATCCCCCTATCTCCGAAATTACTGGACCAAAAATTTGAAAAATAGTTCTTTACCTATAGATTACAGGAAAACCTATAAGAAGTCTATGGTACTTAAAGTACCATAGGAACTTCCGGATTGTCCGGTTTATTTTAATTGTTAGTTAAGTATTTTAATTTTTGTTTCCTTATATTATTTCTTGTAAATATTTTAGTTCTTAGTTTAGTATTTTAGTGTTTCCTAAAATTATAGCTTGTAAAATTTTACCAAGAAAAGAAATTTATTTGTGTTTTACATTATATCTATATTAAGTACTAGCTGTTCCCCGTGGCTTCACTCGCGTTTCCGGGATAAAAAGTAGCCTATAACCTTTGGAGATAATATTGCTTCCTATTAGTGAAATATTTTTTCAAATCGCACTTATAACACCAGAGATTTGCGTGTTCAAACAAACAAACTCTTCAGCTTTATTATTAGTATCGGTATTTTCTTAAACTCTTCTCTCTGTTCTAAAAGAAATAATGGTGCCGATTCTGTTGTTTACGTACTAAAATAAATTTAATCTCACTATATCTCTTTCTAATAGTAAATATAAGAAAGGGATGCAAGATATTTTAGTCCTGTCAGTTTAATCCGATCACACATTTCAACGTGAATTTAAGCGCGATCTTGATTGGTCACGACTATTTACCCGTACATTACGACGGTATGGATTAAACTGACAGCATTAAAATGTTCTATCTTTTTTCAATAAGGTTAAAATTAAAGAGAGGTGACTTGTCTAATATTAGTTAAGTTCGTAAACAACAGAATCGGCACCAATGTAATTAAATGATCACACCAATAAAAATACGCTCGGACATCAGTAGCATACCACCTTTTAGATAAGAATCGGCTTAATGGGATTTTGATCGGGGAACGTACGTAGGTGTAAGGTGCGCCAGTTAACCCTGAACGGTTTAGTTTTATTGCGTTATTTAAATTTGTTACTTAGTGTTAGGATTCCACACCTTAAAAGGAAGAATGGAACCCTTACAATCACTTGTTTTCACGTCTGTCTGTCTGTTAATGTGTCCAAGGTGCTACAGCAGAAGTAAAGGAATGAATATGAAAATACGTAGTTACTAGCTGTTCCGCGTGGTTTCACTCGCATCCCCGGGATTAAAAGTAGTCTATAATCTTTGGGACTGATGTAGCTTCCTATTAGTGAAAGAATTTATCAAATCGATTCAGTAGTTTCGGAGCCTATTCAATGGAAACAAACAAACAATCATTCATCTCAATCATAATAATTAGGATAGATAATCACATCAAAGTATTTTAGTTTCCATAGTACAAGCTCTGCTTAGTTTGGGATCAGTTGTGGACCAGGACCGGGACCAGACAGGAACGTATGTGAAGAATGTCTCAGGATTTTTTTACCTTTTTACCTAGTTGTCTAGATGTCTCGGTTAAGTGGAGGCTATATGCATATTATGTCTCCGTCCCTTAAACTAACGGAGACAAGCGAGACAGGAGACTTAAGTTTTGTATAATATACAATATTTACAATTATTTACAACAAATATACAAACTATATATAAAAAAAATCCTCGAGGCGGCCGCTGCTGCCAATCAACGGCAAGGTTCCCAGAAGGCTGGCAGCGTTCCCTCTTTGTATGGCCAAGCTAACGCGTTGGCGGAAAAAGCTCCCCGCCCGCCGGTCCCCTGTGACCTTAATTAATTTTGAAGATAATGTTCGAGAAAATCGGCGAGCCTCGGACCTCCAAGGACCCATGGTCTCGACCTCAAAAGGTAAAAATAAATAATTTTGTATTAAGTGTAAGCGGTTGTAAAAACTATGTAGATATTTTTTCCGGGCTGCGTAACATTTAGTCTCCCTGGACGAGGAGCAATTTTCACTGAAATTTTCTCCTGGGTGTTCTAACTTTGAAGTTTGGGACAATATATAAGATACAGCGGAATAATTAATATAAAAGCTAAGTTGATTCAATTATTATATTTATTTTATCTGATTCCCATAGCTTTTCTACATTTTGTTACTTGCATATGCAAACAGTGCTACAATAATTATACAATAATCATGTGTAAAATAAGATGCATACAAAAAAAAAATTAAAAGATTGAGACGAATAGAAAACATCCTCCTTTTTTGAAGTAATAGCAGCAATAAACTTATTTAATCTCACAAAATCTCTTTGTAATAAAAAAATATAAGAAGAGACAAAATAAATTTAGTCCTGTCAAATTAGTCCGACTACTTGTTTCTACGTGAATCGCCACCTTTATTGGTCCCGACTATTTACCCGTAAATGACGATGGCACACATTATTTTGACAGCATTACAATGTTATTTTTCAATAATGTTTATAAGAAAGACTAATATTAGTTTAGTTTAATTGGGCACCATTAACTATTCCTACATTTAGGTATAACCACTGGGAATGGATAGAAATATGTTTTTTATTGAATCGCTAACCGCTCATATTATCTTGTTCAAATAAAACTTGAATAAGTCACATCAGTCACAAGTTTGCGAAATCCCTTATCTGTCAAAATCCCGGCGAAACGCCAACTGTGGTCCGGGACTCCTACCGCGGGTGCGAGTCCCGGGCATGCGGGACCCTGTTATCATGATTTGTGCTACTTCACTGTTTGTATAGGGAAGCCAGATATTAGGAAATTAAAAAAAATACTACGTGATTTTTTAATCCAAGTTCAGGAAGCTCAGTGGTAGTGGACGTCGGATGCCGCGACGAAGGTCGTGGGTTCAAATCCTACAATGAGCTTGAGCTTTTGGTGAAGGAAAACATCGTGAAGAAACCATAGCACGGTGGTAGTGTACTTTGTAGTACCCGTCTGGCTGGCTACCACCCTCATGTTGAAAATGTGTCATGCACAATTAATACCGGCAATTGCACTTGAGAGTCAGTTGCCTTCTCGGTATTGTGACAGGTCGGCAACTCATTGGCAATTCCAAATGGCGATAGGCAACGGTAACCACTTACCATGAGGTGGGCCGTATGCTTGCTAGTAATATAAAAAAATAAAATAAAATGATGGGACCCACCATGAAATAATGAAAAAATTTTTCATTCATCTATTGTTCGGTCAAAATGTCACTTTCTGTCCGGCAGCCGACGAGGCAACACGTAGTTTGCGGGTCTACTACGTCCTGATGATGCTTCGTGGAGAAGCGAAACACGTGTCGATTTCCTGTTTAGTTTCCTTGTGGGACTTGACAGAGAAGGAGATCCAGCGAATTGGTTACTAGAATAATTGTCTTTTTTTATATATATATTTTTTAATAAATGAGTTTTTGAGTTTGAAATCTCCTATTTTACCCTCACAAGGGTTGAATTTTGAAAAAGTTGTTCATCAACTTTACACAAAACCACACAAAAAATGTGTGGTCATATTTAAAAACTAGCTGTTCCCCGCGTCTTCACTCGCGTTCTCGGGTTAAAAAGCAGCCCATAACCTTCGGGGATAATGTAGCTCAATATAAGTGAAAGAATTTAGAATCCGACCAGTAACTCCAGAGACTCTATATCCTAATTTAAAAACCCGCTGTGCAAGTGAAAAAAATCAATTTTCCTCTCCCTTATCATGAAACCACACACGCCCCATTAAAAGTTATAATACGTATTAAACTTAAAACCGGGCCCCTAAACTTAAGTTGTAATAAGGTAAAAACCGATAACAACCGGTAGTCGGTAGTAAAAACTGGTTGAACCGCGCGAAGGCGGGTATACGTTAATTACTGACTCATTTTACTTTGCATAATTATATTGTTAAAGAGTTTCCTTTAAACTAGCTAATTGCTTCGGTTTCACTCGCGTTCCTGGTATAAAAAGTAGCCTTAGTACTCGGGGTTATGTAGCTCTCTGATAATAGGGTAGTTGACTGACACATCAAATCAGCTACTTTTTAATAAATGTCAAAACGATAGTTTATAAGGAATTTTGTATGAAATATTACATTATGACGTTATAGTTTCACAGCATCATATCATCTACTCTTAGTAGTTCCACTGGTAATTAAAAATCATAAAATGTACAAAATATTTGATATTTCCACGTGTTTTTAGATGTTTTATGCATTGGTTAGTGTTTGGTCATTTATTTTTGACAGTGTCAACTACCCTATTAATGATTTTTTAGAACCGAACTGGTAACTCTGGAGATGCGAACATACAAACGTTACCTCTATGATTTATTATCTATATATCTATACTAATAATAAATAAGAGTTTGTTTGAACGAGCTAATTAATCTCCGGAGTTACTGGTCCGATTCTAAATTCTTTCACTAATATGGAGCTACATTATCCCCGAGTGAAACCGCGGAAAATAACTAGTGTTACACTAGTGTAACACGGCATATTCTGCATTTATTTCTACTATATATTTTAATTTTACAGTTATAACCCTACTAATATTCTAAATGCGAAAGTTTGTGAGTATGGATGGATGGATGGATGGATGTTTGTTACTCTTTCACGTAAAAACTGCGGAACGGATTTAGATGAAATTTGGAACACAGATAGTTTATAACCTAGATTAACACATAGGATACTTTTTATCTCAGGAAAACATAAGATCCCTCAGGAACGCTGGTGAAACCGCGGGGCGGAATCTAGTATTATCATATAAGAACCAAAAATACATCTCTATTAGTTTAAAAAAAACGCCCTGCTGAGTTTCTTGCCGGAGTCTTCTCAGTGCAAGTGTATACCGGTAGTAGAGTCTATTGTAAAACTGTAACTGTTGACGTTCATAAGTGCCTTATTAGGGCCTAAACTGAATAAATGAGTTTTTGATTTTAATTTGATTTGAAAGTAAAACAAAGTCGTTTCGATTTAAGGATAATTTTTCAGGCCCTCAAAATCCCTCTGTTTACAAAATTCTCGTCACTTTGTAGTACAATAGCGATTTGTATGAAATATTGTATTGTTTAGGGACACAATATATCAAATTGGTGGTGGCTTTTACGTAAATTACTTATTTTTTCTCATGTTTATTTATCGTTAATAATTTACGATGACAAACTCGTATTATCGTAATTTTGTATTTTACCTTTATGTGATAATTTACTAAATGTTATGTTTTATAAATCGAAAAGAAATTAAGTCAATTTGTAATAGGGATGATAACTGGGTAAAAATAATTAATTCTGTTTAGTCCGACAGTTAAGTTATCAAAAATTATTGAATATGTATTTTTTATTTTATCAAATCAATAAAAAATTACAAAGATAAGTCGCATCAAAGTTCAGGAATGGGGGCATGTGATGTCATCTCTCTGTAAAAAGTGTACTAAGACGTGGCGTCACGCGAAATTTTAACACACTGTATCTTCGTTATTTTTTGTTTAAGGAACTAAAGAAAAAATATGTGTCCAATATGTTTTGGTAATATAACTGTAACACAATTAAATAAAATCAAATGTATAACTAAATAATGTCAGGGTTATTTTAAATACAAAAGATAATTAAAAAAAAATATTTTCTCGATGTCGATTGAAAAGATAAAATATAAAGTTGGCAACACCCCTGGCTTTGCAACAAACCACTCTCTTTAACAACACTTCGTAGAAAAACAAGCAAGAAAGGGAATTCTTTCTGAAACGTCGACGCATCATTAATATCCCCTGACCTTACGTAGGTATTTGTAAACATTACCCTAATGCGTTTTTGGTCTAATGATTTTCTTGAATGGTATTTTTAACAGTAGAGTGCGAGGGTGCAAAATTATAATGAGAAATAAAATAACAGAAGCTTTCACGTGGGTATAAAGGAGTATGGGCATACCTGTTTTACTTATTAAAATGTTGATACACTCATAATTCGGTTTCGGCCCTAGAAGAGCAATTACTAATAATTATTATTTATTCTCCTCACAAAACATTAAATAGGCAGTAAAAATAAATAAACTTTAAAAGGAGATAATAAATATATGGGGGAGAAGTTATTAAAGTTACTACCCCAAACACTAAGTTTACCAAAAGTTACATTACAAAATAAAACCGATAAAAAATCTTTAATATAATACATACATATTTATAAAAGTATATTTTGTGAACAGAATTGTTTGGTTATTTGGTCTAATATTTAACAATTTCATAATAGACACTTAAATCAAAAAGTAAAACCATGTGTTCATGCATTCTTAGTTTTAAAAAGGGGCATATTCATCAGATTTTTTTCTGACGTTACTAATGAAAAATCCAATTTTTTTTAAAAACGAATCCCCGTCACCTATTCTCTAGTTTAACATATATTTTTTCCAAATCTTTTGGAATAAAGAATACAGAGTAAAACGCATTTTAGAATCATCATTTCTCGTATAGCATCGCCTTAAGTGACACAATATTAAACACTAAAAAAACTGCCCAGTCTCCTTTTGAAAAATCATAATTTTAATACAAGAAACCTTCATACATAATTATACTTAACTTCCAGCCAAGATAGATCAGACATGCAGGAATCAAACCAAGTATAAAATTATGTTACCCCACATCAATGCTGTTTATGGTTTAACTCTGAGTGATATTATCATTTTGGGTATCCACATTGAAACTTGATAATCTGGCCCTTCCTGAACTCAGCTCGAAACAAATTTATCTCCCTTTAGACTTGTTGGTTTCAAAAGGGCATATTGTTAACTAGCTTCCGCCCCGCGGTTTCACCCGCGTTCCGTGGTATTTTATGTTTTCCCGGGTAAAAGTAGCCTATATGTTATTCCAGGGTATGATCTATCTATGTGCCAAGTTTCATTTAAATCCCTTGAGGAGTTTTCACGTGAAAGAGTAACAATTAAGTTCTGGATATTTTGATATAATGTAAATGAATTAGGCGAAGTCTAGTTAAGCTTCTATAACTCCTGAACTAACTTTTCTTTAAAGTGCATCACATGGACTACCAACATTAATTAAAAAAAAACATTAATTTAGAGGGGAGGGATGCCCTATTTTATTTCAAATAAGTTGAATATCTCGCAAACGAATACCTAAAAAGTCCGTCAAATGGACTATTGCCTTACAACGAATGTATGAACCTAGTTATATAGGCGTATATAAAAGAAAGCTTTAGAGCGCCCTTGGGCCCATTGGCTGACATGAACTAAGTGGAAAGTAGAACACTGGATAGCGTATAAAATCGATCCATATGTGCTTTAGGATGTACATTTTCAGTCTATTAGGTTATCTTGTCTATGAGCTCATTTTACACGACTGAAACACTTGACTCAAAAAGTGTAAAATTTCTTTATATAAATACTAGATTCCGCCCCGCGGTTTCACCCGCGTTCCCGAGGGATCTTATGTTTTCCCGGGATAAAAAGTATCCTATGTGTTAATCCAGGTTATAAACTATCTGTGTTCCAAATTTCATCCAAATCCGTTCAGTAGATTTTGCGTGAAAGAGTAACAAACATCGATCCGTGGAAATGGAAAAGTAGCTGTCAGAAGGCATCGTTCAATAACACTAGCGACATCGCCACTTTGGATGGCAATCCCGATTCTCTGACCCAAGTATACGCCAGCATTCTGGTCACGAGATGCTTCGACCAGGCGTTTTGATATTTCTTTATTGATGTGTAATATCTTTCCTCTTGCTTTCCTTGAACTGTGGGAGTGATTTGAAAAGGGACGGAAGTCGGGAAGCGCGCGCTATTGATTTGACCGTAGAGCTCGCGCGGTGGTAGTGTTAACCTGGCAAATGGTACCAAAACATTTTCTGAGAGGTTGGTACTGTCAGCCAACAGTCAGTGCCGGATTAACCAAGCGCAGGGCCCATAACAAACTATGTCGGGGGCCAATACTTTGCTACGGACTTTCGAGTATAAAGTGGAAAAAAAATTGCAAGACTGAATGCAAAAATTAAACGTATTTTTAGTATCACAGTATCACTACATAGTATAAAACAAAGTCGCTTACCGTCTGTCTGTTCCTATGTATGCTTAGATCTTTAAAACTACGCAACGGATTTTGATGCGGTTTTTTTAATAGATAGAGTGATTCAAGAGGAAGGTTTAAAAGTATAATACATGCATAATAGAGTAGAGAAAAGCTGAGAAACGCCGGGGCGGGTCGCAAGTTTCAAATAAAATACAAAATAGTTTTCAAAGATTGTATTTAAAATAGAAAATATGTAGTTATTTTGCATTTTGTATTTGCATTTGAAATAAATCTAATTTCTGTTAGAATCCTCATGTCATCCCAGATGATAAATATATGTATATATAGGTACATACGAGAAATTTTGCATCCTCATTTATTTTGCGGTTACATGGGATCTCGTTTCCGGCATCTCTGTTTCCTGACTTCCAACCTCCTTCAAAGCCTGGAGTGAATAAGCTTTTTCGTGGAAGCGTGCTCGCGTTTCAGCTTCGTCATCCTACTTTATGGGCGAATGTGTGTGTACGCTTACAAATATTAAAATCACAAGTGATTCTGTTTGTTATGTCTTAAGACTGGTACGTCAATAAAAAAAAAGCATAACTAAAACCATAAACTAAATTGGCACCAAAATTAGGCATATTATTTTCCACCGTGTGTAAAATATAATGGTTTAATTAATCGTTAAGATGCTTGTCTCACTGTCCGCGAGTGTTCAGCGAGGCGGAACTATAAGTGATCAAACTAATCTGATTTGTCCGGTAAGGTTGTGTCCGGTAAGGTTGTTGCAGGTCCGGTAAGGTTGTTGCAGCCATCTGAGGCTACCAACTTAGTCCTTTCAAAAAAAAACTAATCTGACAGGACTAAAATATCTTGCATCCCTTTCTTATATTTCTTATTAGAAAGAGATATTGTGAGATTAAATTTGTTTAGTCTGTAATCATAGGTATAATAAAATAATATTATTCTTTTTTAGGGTTCCGTACCTCAAAATTAAAAAACGGAACCCTTATAAGGTCAACACTTTGTTGTCCGTCTGTCTGTCTGTCAAGACCCTTTTTTTTTCAGGAACACGTAGGTATCAAGCTGAAATTCATATCAAATACTCAGGTCTGCCAACGCAATCGTAAAAGATACAGCCGTTTATGCTGCAAATTTTATTTATCTTTATCGCTAACTATATGGCAGTTGTTTTACGGAGCCAACGTCAGTCTTTTTAAACGTTCGTACTTAACAAATTAATGGGACAAGTAATGTAGTAAATCTAAGGGGATTCTGTCAACAGATGTTACATAAAGGGTTCTAAACGAAAATATATTTACTACCTTTTTCTCATTGTTTCATCCGCGATTATTGTCACTATCAGAAAAAATCTTAATATACCCAAAAACTGATTAAAAGAGTTACAAAATATCCTGAGATATTTTTCACTCACGGTTATCTGATCCCAAACGAAGCAGAGCTTGTACTATGGACACCAGATAACTGATAAGTACTACTTTCGAACCCACCTGCGATGCGATAGGTGGTATCTTAACCAACTGCCAACTGGCCTGACAGACTATGAAAGTTGATACGAGAAGGGGAAGACCGAAAAAGAGGTGGATGGAATGTGTGTAAGATTATATGAGAAAGAAAGGAATTAATTTTGTTTTTTTTATTTTAGATCCCCCTGATTAGAAGTGGTCATCACCGCGTAAGAACATTTGTAATACCAGGGGGATTGCTAACCTTGAACACCTCTTATTACGTCTTTTTTGAAGAACCCCATGTCGCAGCGCTGAGAGAAAACCTTGATGAGTTCATTCTATGTCCGAATATTCCGCAACTCGTGTATCGTTGTCCTGACGATCGAGGCGGCTAGAGAATGTGAGGATGAACTCCACAACAACTGTGTGCAGTGCGATGATAGAATAATGACGATGGCAAGAAGTTCTTGAGAACATTCTACGTTATATTTACGGTAATAGAAGGACTGAATGAAAGAAGAATAGGTACATATTGCGGCGACCACTAATGATTGGAAACAGGGCAGGGAGATGATGCAACGATGATGACGATGAAATAGCAACCACAGTAAATCCATACTAATATAATAAATGCGAAACTAACTCTGTTTCTTTGTTTCCTTTTCACGTCTAAACCGCTGAACCGATCGCGACGAAATTTGGCACGCAGTTAACCTATGTACCTCCAACGCAAAAACGACGGGGTGTTATAAGTGTGACATGTCTGTCTTTCTGTGTGTGTGTCTGTCCGTAGCCTCATAGCTCTTGAACGGATGGACCGATTTCGATTTAGTTCTTTTTGTTTGAAAGGTGTCTTAATCGAGAGTGTTTAGCTATGTTTAAAAAAATCCGCTCCAATTTTCTAGTGAGGTCCGGGGTTGCTTAAATTTTTTTTTTGCTATTTAACACAGGCCGTGTTTGATCACAATCTCACCGTGGTCAGTGATTTGGCCGATGATGGTAAGCACACAAAGCCTAGAAAGGAACTGACTCTCAAGTGCAGCTATCGGAACACACCGAAAGGTTCTAGTTATTATACCGAGAACGCGGGTAAAGCCGCGGGGGAGCTAGTATACTTCAGTAGCCAAACAATATGTGCGGTCACAATTCTAACTAAGTACTCATAAACATTGCCCTATAAATAAAGTTAAGTAAATAGGTAATCCCCATAAAATAAATGAAGCTTGTAAAAGTCAACAAGCTAATAATGCTTTGGTACCATTACTTAGCAGGGTACTTGACACCGTAAAATACCCAAAACTCACAGCTTAAGGTGAATCAGCCGAAAAGCCGCTGCAATTTGAAAAAACTAATCAAATTTGAATTTCGCGGGCTTTTCGGCACATCCCCCTTAATAGGGAATATGCTTGTTTTTTTTTCTTTAAAAGCTCATTCAAAAAGAAACAGTAGAAAAAAAAGGTAATAAGCCATCAAAGATTTATCTCTATCACTTTCTAGCAAAACAGATTTTAGCATGGAGTTTATATGGCTGTTGTCTCCTATGACGTCACAGTCCACGTCAGATCTCTCTCTATATTTTTTTGTAGTTTAAAATGCATACATCTTTTATACGGTGTTTCCATATTTTTTAAGAAATGCGATAAAAAAATTATGTCTGAAACCTATTTCTCTACTAAAAGTAACCGTACACGGCATTAAAATCCGTTGAGTAGTTCTAAGCGAACAGACAGCGGAAGCGAGTTCATTTTATACTATGTAAAGATTATCTTTTTTTTTATTTTTTTTTATTTTGGCATCACACTTCGTATATTTTGCCAGTGTCAAGTTGAGCAATGTAGGTATTTTTATATTATTCATGTAATAAATTCTCGTCAATCGTCAAGTTTCAAAGTTCAAGTCATGTTAAATCTTCTTCGAGTCATAGTCAGTCAGTTTAGTTAGGTCTTAGTACGATGGTAGCCGTTCTACTAAAACTTTTCATGGACTTCTTGAGACAACTTGAAAAGCCACTATACACGTAATCATTTCATTTCACTTCACCGGTGCACTTGTATTGATCTTTATTGGACAAAATACCATCTATAATATTCAATAAAACTCAAAATACACGATTTTATGAAAATAAAACGAAAACGCAACGTCACTTCGCAAGTTCCCGCCAAAAAGTCAAAGATTATCTTAAAAAGCCCTCTCGGTAACTATGAAAACTTCATCGTAGTGAAAATCGTATTGGTTTCCGAGTTATTGATTAAGTAACGAGCAAACTAAGGCGATGATAGCTCAGTTGTAGTCACGTCGAATGCCGAGACAAAGGTTGCGGATTCGAATACTACAAAAAGCTTGAGCTTTCGGTGAAGGAAAACATCGTGAGGAAACCATAGCACGGTGGTAGGGTACTTTGTAGTACCCGCCTGGCTAGCTACCACCTTCAAGTTGAAAATTTGTCGCCAAGCACCTACCGATGTGTTCCGGCAATTGGCAATATCTCTGGTATTGCCAATGGCGATAGGCGACGGTAACCACTTACCATCAGGTGGGCCGTATGCTAGCTTGCTACCTTAGTAGTATATTAAAAAAAAAAAAAAAAAAACAGAGATGTTGCGTATTCTAAGCTTTAAAATAAGGTAACAATTCCATTTAAATACATTGGAGAGTGCTCTACGAGACATTTCAATTAATTATACAGTCGTTTAATCGATATTTATGATGTAATTAAAGATTTTATTTCTATAATACCCTCGTGTTTCGTAACTTGAAACCTAAGACACAGTATACGTGTATTAAAGTAAAACAACGTTGTAGATGCATGACCTACTGCGCGAGAATCCTAATAATATTATAAACGTGAAAGTTTGTATATATGTATGTTTGTTGCTCTTTCACGCAAAAACTACTGAACGGATTTGGATGAAACTTGGCACATAGATAGATCAGACCCTGGAATAACATATAGGCTACTATTTATCCCGGGAACGCGGGTGAAACTGCGGGGGACAGCTAATCGCATATAAAACAAAGTCGCTTCCCGCTGTCTGTACGCAGATCTTTTAAACTACGCAACGGATTTTAATGCAGTTTTCAGCAATAGATAGAGTGATTCAAGAGGAAGGTTTATATGTATAATACATGTATAATATAGCACGCAAAGCTGAGAAAATCCGTGTGAAACCGGGGCGGGTCGCTAGTTATAAAATATTTTTAGGACTAATAACATAAAAAGTATGTGCGTTTGTTTGTATAGATATTAGCAACCAATGACTAAGAGGAATTCGATGTCAGACACTCTGGACTAAAAGCGCTAGACTAGAACTAAATACAATCCATACTAACATGAAAATGCGAAAGTAACTTTGTCTCTCTGTCGGTTACCTTTTTATATCTAAACCGCTAAACCGATCACGATGTAATTTGATACGCAGATAGCTAATGATATTGAGAAGGAGATAGGTTACTTTTTATCCTGGGAATGCGAGTGAAACTCCGGGAAACAGCAAGTAACTTAGAAACCTCGTATGAAACTATATAACAAAGCAAATCGAATTTAAGTATCTGTCTTACATACTTTTATTGAACTTTGTTAGCTACCTGTCAAAACATGTCACGGATATTACCTATTTGAACTACTAACTTTTATTTACTAGAACCAAGGTGATCAAAACATTGTCAAAATGGATCAAAAATTAAAACGTTTATTTATTAACGAAAATGTATTGATCAATGGCGTTTATGATAGTGATGTGACATTTGATCCGTATTAATATTTCTTTTATCGATTTTATTGGATTAGATCGGTCGTTCGTTAGGATTATTGTAATTTTGTTGAAGTTCTATAATAAAATATTTTGTATTTTTTTATGTATTAAATTATGATGTTTCGTATATACTTAACCTTTTTGTATCATAAATTGCTTATCGTTTACATTAATTTCGGTGTGAGAATTAAATATTCGAAGGGTTTAATACGTTAAAAAACTTATATACCTACTTGTACTTACATTAAAATCAAATTATTCAAATAATAATTAATACCATAACAAGTAAAATTGAAAATCCAATTAGGTATAACAATAAAATTGTGAGGGTACTTGAAAAAAACCATGTAATTAAATAAAATGTTTTATATTGTAAATAAATGAGATAAAGCCAATATTTCTGAGACAACATTAATAATATCCAAGAAGGAAGAACCTTTGTTCTTCATCACAATATGAAAAAAAAAAACAAAGTTACAGGAATAAAAAATATCGATAACGTCCCATCACTATGTCTCACGCATTTTCCCAGGCTTAAACCCCACGGCATCATCCAAGTCTATGGTAATACCTGCTAATCTCCGATTTAAGACGTGCGTGGAACCTCGATATTTTCCGTTTCACGTGGGACTTTTCGGCCTTGTGTATTGTTTTCGCTTGTTTCCCACTGAGGTATATTACTAGGTATAGAGAAGACGCCACACATAACCACTATGTTCAGTTCAAGTGCAGCCATCCGGCCGCACTTCACTTAGTTCCTTAAACACGAAATGCCTAAGCGCCATGAAAATCACGGCGCTTACACCTTAAAAACGTTCTAGCGCTAAGTGTTTAAACTATCTGGTTAGACGACTAATTATTGTTTCAGCGCTGCAGCGAATATTAACATAATGCAGCATGACCTTTGCTTACGACAGCTTCTCTATACGTAGTTATATACCTCAGTGTTGTTTCAATGGGTTAAGGATCGTTCCGTAGATCTTGGATGATTGATAACCAAATATTATTAGTTTTTTTAATTACTACCAAATGTGTACCCACCTATAGCGGGAAAAGTGAACGCAGACCCAAGTGATAGGGGTCTCTCACACTACGCGGAAATTCCGTCGCGGCGTATTGCAATGACTAAGCGACGGAGCGATCTTCCGCGTGGTGTGATTAGTAATCTATTAGCAATAAAATGTAATGGCCGTCCGTGACGGAAGATCCGCGAAGGAATTTCCGTGTAATGTGGGGCTTGCTATACACTATCGGTCGGTTATTCCTAGCGGTTTCGCTAGCGATACCTGGATAAAAAGGAGTGTCCTTCTCCATATTATAGGCTATCTGCATGCCAAAATTCATCACATTCGGTTCAGCGGTTGAGGCGTGAAAAGGTAACAAACATTTTCGCATTTATAATATTAGTGAGGTGGGATATGCACCAAAATCAAAATAATTAAAAAAAACAACGGGTTGCACTCCGGGAGTGCCGGCAGAAGTGAAAACTTGAACATTAACGTTGTGCATAACAGCAGGAGCAGGCATACATTTTCGCCGCGCGGTAGAAAGAGAGGGGGATATTACTTCCTCTCCTACGCCGCGCCGGCGGTCTACTCTCCCTCCGTCTTACGAAAAATGTATGTATGTAAGTATTATTTATCATATTTATGTATGTAACTCATTTATTTAGGTTATAAGTAGGTATAGTATGACACAACTTAGATGAAGCATCGGCAAAATTCGTAAAATCGATCGTTCCCGAAAAGAGTGCGCCTACAACATTACTCATGAGTAAAAAAATTATCGGCGAAAATGATCTTGTTGAACGTTGGAAGGCTTGATAATGAATGATTTTTATTAGTTGTGTAAATCGGAAGTGAAGTGTACGAAAACGATTTGCCGATGCTACATCTAAGATGTGTCCTACTGTAGTAGATAATATTTTTTTATTTTTTTCTGGTTCCCACTAAAACCAGCGTCGTAGTAATAGGCCCCCCCTAGTGCTGCGACATTATGCTGAGTGGGAAACCATTTCAGCTCCATAGTGGTACTTAGGTTAAGTTCATTTTGTTTTAAACAATGTATGTTTTGAGCTGAATATTTTTTTTCTATTTTATTCTAATTTTCGATCAGGTCAAAAAGTTCACAACGCCGCTAAAGAAGTTTTCACTTCAAAAATGTAAAATAATAGTTCGCGGACTTGCGTTTCTCAAGTGACGAAAAGCTAGTTATTTTAGTATACGTCCTCTGCAGATTTCCACTTATAAAGATTTTTTAAACCACTATTTATAGTACCTATGATATTTTCTATCACTAAAACAGTGTTTAGTAAGCCGCTCGCACACTGCGCCACCACAAATCATTCGGAAAAGCGCCGAGTGAGGGTAGGGCGCGATTTATTAAAACAAACACGTTGCGAGCGTTCCTCTGTCTTCAATTTAGTAGATATTTCATTTTTGAAAGTAATGGAGGTTTTTTTTAATATGTTCAACTTACTTACCTTAAGATATTTTCTAAAAAACCTTTCTTAGAAGATGCCTACATTTCCCCCTTTCATGGCACTAGGACCATTTATTTAGGCTGTGCGTCGTTACGTAAATTAGCGATCAATCAGGATCATTGAATTATATAAATAAGCAAATCTTTTTTTTTTGATTGAAGTTTGACTTAACAATTCGAAGCGATGTGATAGGATACGGCACTGTGCGTACAAAATACAAAAGAACTACATTAAATACTCCTAGATCAGGGTGGATATCACGATACTTCATAGTAAATTAATTACTCCAATTATTGACAATAAAGCTTGGGTGTAGCGCTCGCTCTTGCAGGGTATAGCAGTAACTGTTAAAGAGCTGAGAGGGAGAAAAAAAATTGCTGAGTTTCTTGCCGGCTCTTCTCAGCAAAAGCTACCTTCCGAACCGTGCATTAGACTGAGATCTATAGAGCGTACTTAGACTTTGCTCAGACTATACCGTACAAAGTCGGTATTTAAAACGCAATATTTGAATCTCTCTGAGTGTGTGCTAAGCAAAGCCTAAGTGCACCTAATCGACGACTTACCAAATACTTAGCTAAAAATTAAAACACACAAATATTTACTTTATTACGTAGGTTTATACCCTAAGTAAAGTCTGAGTAAAGTCTAAGCACGCTCTATAGATCTCAGCCTTAGAGTCTGACAATTCATAAGTGCCTATGAAGGTCTATTTGAATAAATAATAATATTTCATTTCATTTCATAGGTTTTATATATATGACTATATATATATATATATATATAAAATCTATGAAATGAAACTATCCAGGCCAATAATGACCCGGATTTGACCCGTATCTAAACCATAACGGAATTTGACCGACCTTGCAATGACAGAGGTCATGTGTTTGATGTGTTGCCTTTGAATAACATTTTACCACCCGCTGAGGAGTTACTATATATAGTTGTTTCATAACTTGATCTATGACAGACAAACTGACAGGGTGACCGCTTAACAGTCTTGTCTTGTTTGTGGGAATATAAAAATACTTTGCCTATTTCTTCGAAAGTAACACTAAAATATTTTCATATTTTTTTTTTTTAAATATCAACATTTTTGTTTAGCGTTAAAATATGCTGCAATGTAAGTCTTACTGAGTATAATATTATTAGACTAGCTGTTCCCCGCGGTTCCACTCGCGTTACTGAGATAAAAGTAGCCATGGGCTTACCTAAGACCGTTCATAATAAAATTACGTTAATTTATGAATAAATACTAAATACTAGAAACAAAGATAAAATTGTTACACCTAGATTCAGGCTAGCGAAAGTCAATAAGTCTTTTCTCGGGAACTGCATTCGCTTTTATAATAAAATCCCATATGAAGTAACTAAGATGTCTTATAATAAATTCAAAGAGCATGTTAAACATAAGTTGATCGACAAGGCCTACTATAAGGTGGCTCATTACATAGAAGACAAGAATACATGGTTGTAGTAGCTTCTCTCTGCACTTGCAGCCCCCTGGCAAGTGATAATTGTATGAAGTTTATGTATATTTAAGACAAAAACTGTAATTACATACATAAATTAAAAAAAAAAGATCCACCAAAAAAAAAAACGCCTTGCTGAGTTTCTTGCCGGAGTCTTCTCAGTTCAAGTGTATTCCGAACCGGTAGTAGAGTCTATTGTAAAACTGTAACTGTTGACGTTCATAAGTGCCTTATTAGGGCCTAAACTGAATAAATGAGTTTTTGAAATTATCACTCATGTAATTTTCTAATCTATATCTATCTATTCTAATAATAAAGCTGAAGAGTTTGTCGCGCTAATCTCCAGAGTTACAGGTCCGATTCGAAATATTCTTTCACTTATAGAAAGATACATTATCCCAGAAAGTTATAGACCACTTTCTGTCCTGAGTACGCGAGTGAAACCGCGTGGAACAGCTAGTAAAGTATAAAATATAAAATGTGAAACTGTCCCCAAATTAGTACCTACACTAATAAAAATTGTTACACACTTCTTTATATTTATACTTGTGTTAAACATTAAGGTGACGACTTTTACTTGAGAGCTTGAAAGTCGGTTCTTTTCGTATGTTAATTTTATGTGGCTAATTAACGAAAATTTCAATATAAATAGTGTTGAGTTAATTAATGACTGTCGTGATTGGCGGCTCATTAAATCAATCATTGGCTTCCGAACGAGTTAGTTTCAACTCTAGTTCATTGGTTAATAAGTTAAACAAGAAGTTATGACGTAAGAAAATGTCATCATTTCTTTATAGGCAAGTTTTTATCAACAATATAGATATCGTGATGTAAAATATACTTATCGGTAAATAACAGCTCACTTAAAGTGAGCTCTTATTTTGTTTAGTTGAATGATCGTAGTATTAGATGATATTTTGAAGATTTGTGACTTTATTATTAGGTGCTATGGTTGTAATTAGGTTGAACTTAACATTTCTCTCTGTTTGTTAGTAAACAAATGCAGCTGTAAAAGTATATACAGCTTTAATAGATTTCCCTTTATAGTGGACAACCGTGCGACGGCATTTAAACGCTTTTGTTTCTGAGAACTTATTTTGAAAATTTCATGTGGAAAAACAAAGTAAACTAGCTATTAGCTAGCTATCAGTGACCTTCGCTGTCAGATGGCCGACGCCCAATAGGATATATTCACGCGGACAGCAATTAGCTTGGATTTTGTACGTGTCCCGATATCTATGATATTGTTGATCGAAGTACGCAAGCATTTATTTTTACAAGCTTTTAGTTTCACCTGTCCCGATGTTTGTCATCAAACCTTGCAAGTTTTTGATCCACTTCCCGGTTACCGGTATGGTATTGGAATTTCTCTGTGATGATGTTGTAATGCGTGTAAAATAAAAAAAAACTTAAACTCCAACCGTAGTTACATTTAAAAACCAGCGAATTAAAATGAACTTTATTATTAAACTACACTGAAGCTAGATTACTTACCAAGTATCAATGCAAATTGCGCTTACCTGAAATACAATACAATAACATTTTAATTATATACTAAAATGCGTTTTACTCTGTATTCTTTGTTCTATGAGATTTGGAAAAAATATATGTTAAACTAGAGAATATGTGACGGGGAACCATTTTTTTACAAATTGGGATTTTTTTGTAGTAACGTCAGAAAAAAATCGTAAATATGCCCATTTTTAAAACTAAGATTGTATTCTTCTCTTATTTGGGCAATCCAAATAACTTGAAAAATATTAACATACATTCTGAAATCCATTAGAAAGGGAATAGTATTCTTACTTTTTTTAAAAAAGGCTTAGTTTCTTTTTAAATAACATAAAACCATATTTTTTTACTAAAATTACGTCTCTCCTATCTCGCTTGTCTCCGTAAGTTTAGTAAGGGACGGAGACATACGCAGATAGCCTCCTCATCTTTCAGAATCAATCCTTCAATCCTTAAAAAATCCAATATGGACGATTTAATACGGCAATAAACGGTATTATGATAAAAACAGGAGTTGATCCAATCACATTACGAGTGCCATAACCGGTAACATTACATCGATTGATTGGTTCAAAAACATATAACTTAATTCCGCCATGGCCAATGTTTGGTCAAATGTTTGCATGAATCATAAAGCTGTTTGAACGCTCTAATCTCTGTTGTTACTGGTCCGATTTAAAAAAATCTTTCACTAACAGGAAGCTACATTATCCTCGAAGGTTATAGGCTACTTTCTATCCCGATATCCGAAAGAAAAGCTAGTTGTTTAAATAAGACAATAATCTTCTCTGTAGTTGGATGAAGTGAAAGTCAAGATCTTAGGTCGGCAATACATTGGCAATACTTCTGGTATGGCGATAGGCGACGGTAACCACGTACCATAAGGTGGACTGCATGCCAGCTTGACAACCTTCTAAAAAAAAAGTAGAAAAAACAAAATTTATAAAAAAAAAAACTAAAATTGTAGATAGTAATCTTAACTTAGTTTTAAAAAATAATAAAAACCTACTAATAGCCACACGTTGGTAACAAAAGTTTGCGATCGTAAAATACCTAATTTGTCAAGGGGGACATAAAAAACATAATGTGTGCGCCAACTCAGCGGGGCGTTGCCGAGATCCAATCTGTAATGGTGCTTCACACTAGCGGCGACAATAGCAGCGACCTTCATCACATACCGAAAACTTACGTCTTCATAGTTATCTACCAAGTGATTCAAAATAAATGTATACAACTGTTTGTATCATTTTTTTAGCTGCATTATTATTACAAAAAAAAAGTCTTTGCGTTGGCTCGAGGATTTTTGTTGATTGTATTTTGCATAGTTATTGTAAGTAATCTATACTTCTGATATATACTAATATTACAAAGAGGAAAGATTTGATTGTTTGTTTGCACTGAATAGGCTCCGAAACTACTGAACCGATTTGAAAAATTCTTTCACTAATAGGAAGGTACATTATCCCCGTAGGTTATAGGCCTTTTTATTCCGGGAACGCGAGTGAAACCGCGCGGAACAGCTAGCTGTAAATAAAAAAGTAGGTACAAAGAGTACCTTTATCATTGTAAAAAGTTTTAAAAAAAAGTTTTAAAATTTTTTTTTACCATTTAACAGTTTAAAAAAAACTTTTTATCAATATATCACAACATTATGCGAAATTAAGTACACGTCGCCTCTTTGAAATTTCTGTAAGTTGTTTTTTTTTCTGCTTGAAGCCTCGTTTATTTCTCTACACTTTTGGTAAGTGTAGAGCAATACCTGCGGTACAAATTTATGAAAAAAAAACATGAGTAAATATGTCACCCGAATAAATCGCTACGAAAAACACAGTAAGTACAATCCAAACCTAAAAACCTGTGAATCAAAGTTGAAACTGTCAACGTCACCTCCCGCCGTGAGAACGAATAAAACCTCTCGATTTAGTTTTAATCGATTATTTATGTAATCGCATATTAAGCATTCGATTAAGTTATGACCACTTTGGCCTGATTTTAAAATTAATCTTTTTCTCGTTTAATAGGTATTTTGGCGGAAATTAATGATTTCGGTATTGACACATCTACTATATATAAGTTGTCTTAATTCGTAATTCTATAGTTGCTATAGAAGTAACTAAACGATTTACTAATATTTTAAAGAAGCAAAGTTTGTTTGGATGTAGGGCGTAATCATCGAAACTACTGGTGTGATTCTGTAAATTCTTTCACTAAGATATTATTGATTACTAATTTATTACAATGATCGAATCAGAAATGATGAGATCCGCAGGCGAACTAAAGTAACCGACATAGCCCGAAGAATTGCCAAACAGAAGAGGCAGTGGGCGGGGCATATCGCTCGTAGAACCGACGGCCGCTGGGGCAGAAGGGTTCTCGAGTGGCGACCACCAACCGGGAGACGTAGCGTGGGTAGGCCCCCCACAAGGTGGACCGACGATCTTGTGAGGGTCGCGGGAAACCGCTGGATGCGGGTAGCGCAAGACCGGCCATCGTGGAGATCCTTGGGGGAGGCCTTTGTCCAGCAGTGGACGTCTTTCGGCTGACATGAAGATGGATCTACGTTTACTGAATTATAGATTAAATGAACATTATTACAAAGACACATAACTCTCTGGCCACAGTCATCCGCACCAAGATACAACGTAAATAGTTTAGTTTCTTTGCTACGAGTTCCTATGTTGTCATCGGTCAAAAGCTCAAACTAATTAATCAAGTACGACTCATGATTTCGCAGTTAATTAGATCGATACACAGTTGGTAAAACATGACATCATTTTAATTTATTATTTCTAAACGAATCCATTTATCATCAACAAGTCTTTCGGTCGGTACATTTGTATTTTTAAGGTAAACTATCAATTTGTATGTGATTAAATTTACACAGATCAAAATAAAATGTAGGTATGTAATTTTTGGTTGTCAGTTGCAGCGTCAGTCAAACGAAAGGAATGCCATAATAGGCTAGTTGACAGTGTCAAAAATAAATGACCATACACTAACCAGTGCATAAAACATCTAACACGTGGAAACATCAAATATTTTGTACATTTTAATGCTTTTTATGATTTTTAATTACCAGTAGAACCTAAGAGTAGATCATTTGATGCTGGGAAACTATGACGTCATAGTGTAGTATTTCATACAGAATTCCAAAAGAACCGACTGAAACGTTGCGTGGACGAACGACACGGTAAGTGCAAGAATTAAAACAATTTAGCTCAGTCAAGTATTTTATATTCACTGCTTAAAGCGGTATAAATTGTAAATACCTAAAGGCCCTAAATAAGGCTAGAAGCAACAATACTTCTTTGTTTTTATGATCCGACACATGGCCTCAAGAGACGTTACACATTGAAGTTAATTATCACAGAATACATAATAGATCGGTGAACTAAACACTGTGTCGAAATTGACCTTTTTGAGACAGTTTAATTTATTACATAATTATGGACTTTTTAAGATAAAGAGTGTGGTATTTAGGTATAGCTGACTGACTAATCATATGGAATTTTGTCATCATTATCAAAAATCCTACACAATTACAGGAGCTTGAGTGTTACCAAGAAGTTTGACAGTCACTGGTCCTATAAGCCTTTTTTGCCGGTTTTTACCATTTCCATTAATAGATACTGAGGCTTGGTGACAATGGCACCACCTCAGAAGTATACTCTTGGCAATATTTTATTTAACTTTCACTTAAGGCCGAAAAATTGCGTAAAAAAATCCTTTTTTCAAGTCGGTTATTAAGGGAACGCGAAACTGCAGGGCAGGAAACTAATATACAGGATTTTTTTAAGTGGGCGTGGTAGATCAAATCCTAAAGTATATGGAATAGCGAAAAATGCTGAATGGAGTCTCGGGGCCGATTTTGATAAAAACTAAAACTGTATACTTGGATTTTCAAAAATATTATTTGCCTTGCCGGGAATCGAACTCATTGATTTTGAAAAAAAAAACACAGCCTGTATTATTGCTACATCTCATAGTATCGCTTATAATGATCAATCTGGGAAGTAATGTTATATGAATAGAAAGCTACATTATTCCCGAAGGTTTATAGGATACTTCTTATGGGAACGTGAGTGAAACCGCGGGGAACAGCTAGTCCTAGAATAAAGTTCTTCGTAGTCGGACACTCTTGCCAGAGTGGTCGTGGTTATGATAGGTCTCAAATCTTGAGTTGCGGCTTTTGCAATGCGTCTCCATTTGGCTCTGCTGCAAGCATTGCGGGAACACTCGGTCATGGTGGACTGTGTGGTGGAGATTATGAGGTCAGACCATCTAGTCGGGGACCGACAACCTGGGGGCCAATTCCGCTAAATTACAACGATTGTCATCCAATTTAAATTCAGTTACAGTCCAATCCACGATTGGATTATGATTAGATTGTAATCGTTGCTGCCCTTGGCAATCGAAACATTTGATTGGATTAGAATTTTTTCGTTTACCGAGGGCAGCAAATGTTTAGTGGAATACCACTAGATCGAACGTCAACTTTAACTCAACCATGATTGGATCCCGATCGTTGTCAGATTATTAGTGGAATATGAAAACGTGTAAAAGTCGTCATTCAGCTGCGATCCAATTGTAATCTAATCAATATTAATTAGTGGAATTGGCCCCCTGATCTTTTCCCATTAATTCTGCCTTGAACTACCAATTTCCATTGAGTCCTCTTTGCGGGTAACATGGCGAAGGAACTTCAAGATTCGTATCTGAACAGAAGGTACAGTAGAAGTATTATTGAGTTTATTAATTGTCTTTTGTAAAACCATAGAGCAGAAATACGTAAGTAAATTCAAATTCAAATTCAAAAGTGTCTTTATTAAATGAACTCATTGCAAGTATTTTTAATCGTCAGTAGGTATTATACGAACATATAAACGGAAAAAATACATTATTGAAATGAAATAAGAAAATCTTTCGACGAAGTTACGTTGCGTAGGTATATTTTCTTTAGCGCTTTCAAGGTTACAATTCTAGCCTCAATTACTTTAATGGATGATATATTTTCTTTTTCATAAATATTCTTTGGGAGTTCAAGACATTGTAAGCAAATATTACTAAACAAATAAACATACCTATACAATATGGAACTACAAAGAGCGATGGAAAGGGCTATGCTTGGAGTTTCCCTGATCGAATCAGAAATGATGAGATCCGCAGGTGAACCACAGTAACAGACATAGCCCGAAGAATTGCCAAGCATCGCTTGTAGAACTGACAGGTTCTCGAGTGGCGACCACGAATCGGAAGAGGCAGCGTGGGCAGGCCCCCCACAAGGTGGACCGATGATCTTGTGAGGGTCGCGGGAAACCGCTGGATGCGGGTAGCGCAAGACCGGCCATAAACACATGCCTACACATTGTAAAAAATAAAATAATTTAATAGAACTATAAAAAAAAACAGAATATTATTTTATTTCTTAAATTGTATTCACGACCATTTAAAAAATTATGAAATACAATTTATATATTCAATACAAACAAACTAACGACATCATAAACAAATATGTCATATACCTACATAGTGGCTTGTCAACGTCTTTTGATCTTTGCAACGCCCAGTTTCCGTTCGGAGAAGGGCTCAAGTTAAATTGGTCTTTTGGGTCTTTTTGGTCGCATTCACAGAATTAATTCCATGTAGAAAGTTAACAGAATATTAATAGTTATCAGGGCATAGGTTATGAGACGTTACGAGCAAATCCAAACATATTCGATCGTGTATAATGTTTGTTTATTTTCTATTCGTTGAATTATTAATTAAATGGAACACTCTTTATAGGCGTGTTCTTAGGTTAGAGTGATTTCTAGGCTATACAGGGTGGAATTTTGTAATGCCACCTGGAGGGGAAGTACTCTTAATACTTTAGATAGAAAATTTTACTCAAAGGAAACATTCCTTTATTTTTGAAAAGAAAAAAAACGGCATTAAAGATTTTTAAAAATTCGCTTGCCGCACACGGTAATCGAACCGACTAAAATCTGTAAAAGTTGCACCGTGTACTTCTATTGCATTGATTGTTAGGGTCAATGAAATCTTAAATTATTAATTCAATCGGTCAAGTTAAAGCACTTTTACTCAAAGATCTATCTGTGTACTTATGTTATTCATTAATTATTATCATTGACGTCATTTATCCATCGAAATGACGAATTACTATTTAGATAAGACGATTGCAATTTGCACGTGTTTGTAATGCAGACTCCTTTCTTAGATGTGACATAACTGCGTGTATGACGTAGTTTAAATATGGAATGTTACATTTACATTGAAGGTAACTAGAAATGAATTCGTTAGAAGAATAAATTTGTGTATCCAAGAAAATGGAGCCCATTTCGAGCAATTAATTAGTTAGTTTAATTTTTTTTACATAATTAAATTAATTTAAAATTTCATTGTTTTCATGTAATTCAATTTATGAAGTTTGTTAAAGAGATTTCATCCTTATTGACCCTAACAATCAATGCAATAAAAGTACACGGTGCAACTTTTACAGATTTTAGTCGGTTCGATTACCGTGTGCGGCAAGCGAATTTTTAAAAATCTTTAATGCCGTTTTTTTTCTTTTCAAAAATAAAGGAATGTTTCCTTTGAGTAAAATTTTCTATCTAAAGTATTAAGAGTACTTCCCCTCCAGGTGGCATTACAAAATTCCACCCTGTATATAACATTAGGACAAGAGCGAGTCAGACCCGTGCAGCGAGTGTTCCGTACAAATAAGTCGGATTGTACCATAATCTCAAATTGCAAATGTAAAGTAATTGCAAAAACATTTTTTTTATCTATCTATACTAATAAAGCTGAAGAGTTTGTTTGTTTGAACGCCCTAATCTCCGGAGTTACTGGTCCGATTTGAAAAATTCTTTCACTAACAGGAAGCTACATTATCCGCAATACTTTTTATCCTGGGAACGCGAGTGAAACCGCAGGGAACAGCTAGTGTGATATAAACAATCTATAACAAGCCAGTTGGCGCAGTTGGTTAAGACACCACCTATCACGCCGCTGGTCATGGGTTCGATTCCCATCCAGGACAAACATTTGTGTGCATGAACATGTCTGTTTGTCCTGTGTCTGGGTGTAATTATCTATATAAGTATGTATTTACAAAAAAAAAGTAGTACCTATATGTAATATATCAGTTATCTGGTTGTCCATAGTACAAGCTCTGCTTAGTTTTGGATCAGATAATCGTGTGTGAGGAATGTTCCAGGAATAAAAATTATCTTGTGCTATGAGACTTTTTTTGACAAATTTCTTATTTTTAAATCATCGAGAAATAGTTAATCTATAGGTTTTGAGTTACTTGCAAATTATTAAAATTTGCGCCATAAAAAGCTGTATTTTTTAGGGCGTTAACTCAGACGGTTGATTTTTACCGTAGAGCTTAGTATTTGATAAGAATTAGCCCCCAGGTCGCTTTCAACCTTCTGACATAAAATAAACATAAATAAAAAAAAACAAAGGTAGCTAGTAAAAATTGGAACGACAAATATAAATTACGAATTGATGTAACTCGAGTTCACTTGCAGGCCTTTTGTTGCGTTTCCATTGTCGGGTGCGTTTAATTATGTACTCAACTTAATTGGGTTTGTATGAACTCACTTGTGTATTTTATTCCGTACTATTTTTTTTTTGTACGAGGCAATTTTGCGCTTCGACTTTTCCGTTTTTTTTTCATGAATTAACCTTTTTAGGGTTCCGGAACTCAAAAGAAAAAAAACGGAACCCTTATAGGATCGTGTATCTGTCTGTCCGAAAATACTGGACTGGATTCATGTAAATGGACTGGAGTATTTTTGAAAGTTGAAATCTCTTTTTTTCTTTATAATCTTAAGAAAAATTGTTTTAAGTTATTTAAGAAACTAGGCGACAATTGACCATCCCTCTCCTCCCCTTATCTCCGAAAGTACTGGACCAAAATAATTCTGGAGAAAATAATTCTTTACTTATAGATTACAGGAAAACCTATAAGAAGTCTATGGTATTTAAAGTAACATAGGAAATTACGGAACCCTCGATGCGCGAATCAGACTCGCACTTGTCCGGTTTTTTAAATAAGACCGTTTTTAATTTTAAACTCACAACAAAAATGCTCAAAAGTGGAAACGTTACACGTCATACTATTAAACTGATTATTGTAGTGAAAGTTTTTTTTAAGACCCCATTCCCTGAAAAACGCTAAAACATGTGTTACGGTTTCCCAAAAATAACGGCAAAAACCCACATTTAATAACATCTCAAAGACATTTTAAAATCTAAACAGGTATATCAACAACTTCACCTAGCCATATTTTTGAAATATTTTCTCATTTCCAGAAAAAAAACATAATAAATTATCTCAAAACCTAAAATTGACCTTTGCGGTTTTCCAAATTTACATTATTTCGAATGAATTTATTATAAATCTTTTTGTATAAAATAAAACTTAAAAATATGAAACCCACTTTCATCGTCTCAGTTTTTTTTACAAACTAACACCATAACAATAATCTACGTTTAAATATTCATGAAATTCGTCCGCCATTTTTCATAGTAATTTGTATGGCGGAACGTCACCGTATTTATTTGAAATTGATTTGAATTATTTCGAATGCGTGTATCAAACATTTTCAGTACCTTTTTCGAATCAAAGGTGAGAGCACGCCAGTTTGAGCTCGACGATGAATTTTGTTTTTTGCATAAGTTGGGTCGCGACTGCTCAATAAGACATTATGACTGACTGTCAATATTGTTACTACCTACATAACTGTGATGTTTCAAAATTATTGAAAGTTATGAATATTTTAAACTCAAACTAATGCATACAAATATACAGATAAACAACAACACTAAAAATATTAATTCGTCTTCAGTGTCGCTCAATTAGTTCCTTCCTTTTTTTTCTCAAAAAGTATGCAATTACAGATGAATTTTCTACAGGCTTTCTTCTTACTTTCTTCTATGTATACAGGATGATTTTGAAATGGTATTTTAACCCGAATTCTAAGGATAGTGTACATCATTATCAGTAATCCTACAAAATTTCAGGTGCCTGAGCACTACCATTACGATGACAAGATTTACAAGTTTATCGAAAATCTCTAGTAAAAGCCTTTACTCGCAATCAGAATAGTACTAACAGGGCAAAATAGCTATATTATACCCGCTCGAGTAATTTAATTGATACTCAGTTAGACTCACATTGCAGTGTATATATAACGATGAACTAATTTATTGATTGATTGATTGATATCTTTCGTTTGTATAGAAATATTGTAATATTGTTTTCCACTCTTAACCGTGTGTGAAGAATGTCCCAGGATATTAATTATTATTATGATTTATTATATAAACTCTAAAATTTATTTTTCATGATTAATATAAGGTATACATCAATGCCATTTCGGCCTACTATACTATTTAAAAATCAGCCTGTATAATTCGTCAAATCATGATATAGGTTAGGTTAGGAATATAATGATTTGGCGAATGATACGATTGGCCACCGACTAGTTCAGACAATGGGAATCATTTCAAATATTGGATTAAGTAAAGTTTAATAAACATAAATATAGTGTAGTAAAAAGAAATAACATCTTTCCATATCACAAATGGATCTTTATATATAATTGTAAAAAGCGAACATGTTTATTTTATGATTTGTAGCGTTTTGAAGTCGTCTCTATTCTTTGTTAAATGTTTCTTTGTCTTAATTGTTTTCTCGCTGGTCGAGGTGAAAAGTTGCATGTTTCACACGAGAGCATTTTTTTTTATATCTCGTGCCTTTAAATCACTCACTGTGGTTAGTAGTTAAAGAATTTTAAAATTAGAATCACTGCTACGCTCTTGATTCAATTCTAGATTACATACTTCATTAGTTCATGTTTTGAAATCCGCACTCGTAGCGAAAAATAACTTTGCTTGCGTTATTTTTGTAAGAAGTAGTCAAAAATTGAATCACGGGCGATTGATTTTAATGTAGACTACTGAGCACAATGAGTGTTTTAAAATGTATTTCACACATTGTTTTCTCGTAACAATGTGTGAAATATTTTTTTTCAATTCTACCAGCGAGAAAACAATTAAGTCAATATTTGAAACTTGTTCTATTAACGCTTTTGGAGTTAGTCAACTATCTTCTATCTTCTTTTAATATATCATAGAAATAGTTCAAACAATGTAATGCTGAAAAAAATTGATATCCGCCATTACGATTTTAAGTTTTTTTTTTTGAGATGTTGCGTTTGGAAACTACAGTGCTTGACATTTGTATCAAAACTGAACATGATATTTTTATAGGAAATTTGTTATACAATTTTATATAAAAATATTAAGTTATTTATTTTAAATATTATTTCGTGTCCTTAAAAAGGCAATAGTAAAATTCATAAACTTCAATTTCAAAAAATAACACACAAAATGTTTTGCCTATGTGTTAAATCGCTAGGCTAAAATGATTTTCTGATCAAACCAGCGTCCATTTTATTTTAGACTAGATGGTGGTAGTGCTCTAGAAGGCGGTGTTCGTTCGAATCACTTTTCTTCAGGCTCGCAGCAAAATAGCTTTTTTTGTTTTTACACGTCAAAACTGCTTTTTTCGTGCGAGAGAGGTGAAAATGTTTTTAATACTTTCAAAAATATAAGGGATGATACGCTACCGCGAGATGCCTAGAACCACGGTAATATTATAATCATTACCGTGCTAGAACGGTACATTGTTCATTGACCGATGATAAATAAAACATCATATAAATTGTTACTAGCTTTGCGGGATACGAGTTAGTAGGATAGTTCAGTTAGCTCTCCTACTATAACCAAAATTAATATAAAATTATTATATGTAAGATCTGGTACGTACTGGTTGTACCGTGGTTATCTAAATAACATGTAGTACGCGGACAGTGGCAATCCACCCATTTCTCTGTTAAAATGATGACGCAAATGTGTGAGTAAAATATGTCAATGTGTGTAGTCTATGATAAATTCCCACGCTTGGAGACTAGCCTCTTAAGGACCAGTAACTCCGGAGATTACCTCCTATCCTACCTCCAATTACCTCCCTCGTTCGCTCAGGATCCAATATGCCGCCTGAGACATAAGACACTGCTTTATCCCCTTGGTGCATAATCTACCAGTAGGTATAGTATGACATAACTTAGATGTAGCATCGGCAAAATTCGTAAACTCGATCGTTCTCGAAAAGAGTGCGCCTGCAACATTACTCATGTGATAAAAAATGATCCGCGAAAATGATGTTGTTGAACGTTGAATGGCGCGATAATGAATGATTTTTATTAGTTGTGTGAATCGAAAGTGAAGTGTACTAAAACGATTTGCCGATGCTACATCTAAGTTGTGTCATACTATACCTGGTTGATGATACCCAAGAGGGGTCCTAACTTACCTACTCAACAAATTATTATAAAAACATTAATTTATTTACTTTAAAATAATTTTTACTTTTAAAATTTTATTAATAAAACTTACCTAAAATGTATCTATCTATAAGGGTTAAGGAATAACTGGGCTTTTTTATTTTTATTTTATTTATACCTGGTTGATGAGCTTTGCTCGTTTTATTTTAACGACGTTTTCTAAAAATGATACCTAACACCTCGAAACCCCCTGCATACCAAATTTCATGAAAATCGTTGGAGCCGTTTCCGAGATCCAGATTATATATATAAGAATTGTTCGTTTAAAGGTAATAGATTATTTATATCACTAACCTACTATGGTATCCATTTTGTAATTTACCAAAATAGTATTTCCATAATTTCAAATCGCATCCATATGCAAATCTATCGATTTAAATTCAACATTAAATCGATACTTTTGACTGATGCCCGACTGAGTATATCGAATGGCGTAGTTAATTAAACATCGATTATTATAATTTGATTTGATCAGTTGCGAATGATAAATCGATTCGGGTTTCGTTCATTTGTCAATTTTTTATCCATGTTAGATTTTTTTGTCAGTTAGTTCTAGATTTTTTATTAATAGTTATGCGTATTGTACCCTACACCTACCTACCTATACCTACCTACCTACACCTACCAACCTACACCTATATATTTTTCTTTTTATTAGAACCTTCTCCTGACAATAACAAACACAACAAAAGAAGAATTAGCGAAATTGGTCCAGCCGTTCACGCGTGATCTCGTGACTAAGGGAAATAAGGATTCATTTTTACTATAAGATTACAAAAAAAAATTGCCAAATGCAGAAGCCAACCATAGGATTCCTTAACACTTAATTAGGGAATGAGAAATTTCGATTGTAAAATTATACATAAGTATTCAGCTATATTACGATACTTAAAAAAATATTTTTTTTTAATTTTTGTTTGTTCCGGCTAATTTCCGAAACGGCTTGACCGAATTTGACGGGAGTTATATTATGTAGTAACTTCATTCATTTTTTCCACGCAAAAGCAATCCCGGGAACACGAGTGAAACCGTTAGCTGGCATTCTAAATACTGTATAATCTATGATTATTATAGACAAATATAAACTAACGGCGAACTATTATGCAAAATACAACCTATACGTGTTAATATAATGGATATTTATTGTCAACTGTAACTTGATATACCTACCTACTTAAAATGTTAAAACTACATTTATATTCAAATTACATCATAAATCTAGCTCAAATGTTAAAAGCTTGTATGTATGGCTTTATAAGTACAGTATTACTGGTAACTAACGCAATACCATAATATCTATACTAATATTATAAATGCAAAAGTTTGCGAGTACAGTATGACACAACTTAGATGAAGCATCGGAAAAATTCGTAAAATGGATCATTTTCGACAAGACGAAAATGATAACAGTTACACGTGTTATTGTGAGTCAACCATAAAAGATAGACATATACTGTTCCGGGATATTTTTTAGACAATTTTATGTAGAATATTTCCGTCATACATGATTCCTATGTAACTTTAACCATTAAGGCTGCACACGCGACGGAAGCTTAAAAATTGGAGTAACTTCTCCCGTTTTCCCAACATTTCCCTTCACTACTCTGCTCCTATTGATTGTAGCGTGATGAAAAGTATACTATAACCTGCCCAGGAGTATGAAGAATAATTGTACCAAGTTTCGATAAAATCCGTCGAGTAGTTTTTGTTTCTATAAGGAACATACAGACAGACAGACAGACAAAAATTTTACTGATTGCATTTTTGGCATCAGTATCGATCACTAATCACCCCCTGATAGTTATTTTGAAAATATATTTCATGTACAGAATTGACCTCTCTACAGATTATTATAAGTATAGATTTCCGCAAGGTCACGCCTGAGTCAATTAGTTATCTTATGAAAATGGTCTTGTTGAACGTTGAATGGCGCAATAATGAATGATTTTTATTAGTTGTGTAAATCGGAAGTGAAGTGTAGATATACAATTTGCCGATTCTTCATCTAAGTTGTATCATACTGTACTCGCAAACTTTCGCATTTGTAAGATTAGTATAGATATTATGGTTTTGCGTTAGTTACCAGTAATACTGTAGGAATAAACCATATAGATAAGCTTTTAACATTTGAGCATGTTTGTTGCTCTTTCACGTAAAAACTACTGAACGGATTTGCATGAAACTTGGCATATAGATAGATCATACCCTGGAATAACATATAGGCTACTTTATATTTCGGGAAAATATAAGATACCTCGGGAACGCGGGTGAAACCGCGGGGAATAGCTAGTACTTGGCCTGTGTTTGACCACAATCTCAACGTGGTCAGTAACGATGTTTGACTCCGGTGAGATTATGGTCAAACAAAGGTCTATACCACTTTTTACATTGAAAAGAAAATACGAAAGTTACTGACAGAAATGTTGAACAATTTATTTATTATTACCTGGTCCCGCAGATGTTGTGCCTTAAGAATATATAAAAGAAACTGGGACCTACCTACCTACTCTACCTACCTATATACCTTCTTTTTTTCTTATTTTTTTTTCATAAGAAACCTCCTGGCAACAACAAACACAACAAAAAAGAATTATCGAAATCAATCCAGCCGTTCACGCGTGTTCTCGTGACCAAGGGATTAATAGGAATTAATTTAATTTTTATATATATTACATAAGGATTAAATAATTAAAGAATAAAGTAACGCAGTAGGTACCAAAGACAACAGTCTGCAGTCAATTTATAAGGAAAAACATGAATATTCCAAACACTCAGTCATTTAATGTTTGTACCTAATCTATATAGCACTTGTACATAGGCTAACAATATTAACTCTCTGCTGTGAGTGACAGATACCTACTTCATAATTAGAAACAATTTTTTTTTTTTAATTTTTTGAATGAGTTACACAGTGATTTTGAAGGTATGTACATACTATATTTTTTAATTTGGAACAAAAAAATGTGATGCCTATTTACTGAAATGAACAGTTAACGCTGAACTGAGATTAAGGGTGCTTTTCCATCAGTACTGTGCTTTGCTAGGTTGCTATGCATGTGTTTGATTCATCGGCACATAGCATAGCACTGGTGGAAACGGGTTCTACTATACTATGTTTCTTATGTGGACGGACGCGTGCTATGGATGTGTGCTCCCCTTACATTCCCTACTGTCGATGCATCGCATAGCTCGAGCTGCACATCTACATAGCATCACTGATATTATTATGATTATTAACTTTATTTAAACACAAACTCAAAACTCATTTATTCAGTTTAGGCCTTAATAAGGCACTTTTGAATGTCAACAGTTACAATTTTTACAATAGAGTCTACTACCGGTTCCACATACACTTAAACTGAGAAGATTCCGGCAGAAAACTTAGCAAGGCTTCTTTCTGTGTGGATCTTTTTTTTGAATTTATATAATTACAGTTTTTGTTTTTTGCTACATCACCATTATCACTAGTGATGTGGCCGATGGCTCACCATTGTGGGTGGATTTTTCTTTCTAATTGTATTGGCATGATTCACTTAAATGACCTAATTTCTATGCATATTGATGAAGCAAACCTTTTTTTGTGATAAGTTGATAGGCAAGTTCACCTGATGGTACCTTGCTGAGTTTGTTGCCGGAGTGTTCTCAGTTCAAGTGTATGTGGAACCGGTGGTAGAGTCTATTGTAATGATTGTAACTATCGACGTTCATAAGTGCCTTATCAGGGCCTAAACTGAATAAATCAGTTTTTTATTTTGATTTTGTTAAGTGGTCACCGCCGCCGATATGAGCAATATTAGGGGATTGCCGACCTTGAATAGCTCTTTTTACACTGTATTTGACAAAACTTATATTGTAGCGTTAAATGTCGATCTTAAGTGAGTTTTTTTTTTATAATTTCAGAGTTGTTTAGCAAATTGAACCCAACATAAGTTGTGAAGAGACTGATCCCGAACTAAGCCAGTGATAAGATATATTTTTAACTTTCCGTTTGACAACCAAGTCACAAGCGAGTCGCCCGTCTCTTTACCCGATTCTGCTGCAATGGATTCAAATTTAACTATTTCCATGATAAGTGTAGATGAACAGCTTAAGTTTTTCACATTACTTAACACCATCTCCATTCTATTTATATTAAATATAATTGCATCTACAATTGCAATGTTTCTAGGCTGTATATCATGGCTGACACTAGTTCCATTCCGAAAATTTAACAATTATGTAATCCTAAATACTGTTGCAGCATTCTTGTTATTTTTTACTACATTTTCAATTCTATCAATTTCAGTATCTACAGGGAGTTTTAGATTGAATATACCATATCTTTTTTTAATGTTAACAATATATTCTTTAAATCAATGTATTGTCATGTGGTTATTGGTTATATGCGTTATGTTCTACCTTGATATTGTGAAAGTGTTCGACGTTAATATAAGCAGGAGATATATGAAAAGCGCTTTAATTGCTTGGGGTGTTCCATCAATAACAGGAATTACTTTATTTATCGCTGCATTGACATTAGATGATGATATATTTCATGCTTTATTATTCGTTACGAATGTTTTGTTATCATTACCTTTACTTATTAATTTGTATATATACGTTAGGGTGTTAAGGTGTCTGTTGATAAGTGTTGATGTGAGGAGATCTTGTGAGGTGTGTCGGCGCGTGATGTTAGCCACGTTTATGTTTGTGATGAGCGGGACAATGATGATGATTGCAATAGGTATGTTGGCTTTTTTAAATACATATTTTATAATAGTTGGATGTGTAATTTTAGTATATTTATTTCAATGTTTATTAATAATTTTTTTCTTTTTTTTTATAAAAACAAATCGAGTGTTATGGTGGCAGGTTATTAGGAATAGATTCGTACAAAATATAATTTCAATAATACTGATATGATACTAAATATATATATGTCACCGGAAATGTATGAAACATAGGAATTTTACACAATTCCTGTGTATTTCTCCTAGGAAATTTTATTTCAATAATCATACTAGGAAATATATAAATTCTATTGAAAAATATAGGTTGGGGTTATTTATTTTATTTTGCATAAATTTGAAAGTATTCGCACAAAAATAAATTTCACTTACAACCCCCCAAATACCGCTATCCTTACAAATATCCCGAATGTAATACTCCGATAGATATTTAGGAAATGTATGGATTTCCTAGGAAATGTATACAATGACAGATTAGATACTTTTCCGTTAACATATATATGTCATGAAATATTAATATACATACAATTTAACAATTATAGAATGACTGTAGACCATTTATATCTCCTCTCTCCTATACCTCTCTAGAGATGTTGCTGTGCCCGACAGGGTCCACGATGTATGTATTACATAATTACCACCAAGTGTACATATTGAACGCAATTAAAAAAAAAAATAGAGAGTCTAAGCCTGACTATTCAGCGGGGCAACGCCGCCAGCATCCTACCATGGATAATTTTGATGAGCTTTTATTTTCGATATCTTTTAAGTTTTTTTTTTGTACATATAGTTAGTTTTAGTTTAGTTTATATATAGTGTAGGTTTAGATTGCCAAATATTTAGATAGTACTCAAGTCCTAAATTGAATAAATGAAGCGGTCTTTATTAATATTTTAAAAAAATACTGGAACATACTTGAAATGATGATTCTAGATTAAGTTTTTCTCGGCATTCTTTGATGCAAGAGATTTGTAAAAAATATATGTTAAACTAGAGAATATCTGACGGGGAATAGATTTTTTTTAATTAGGATTTTTAATTTGTAACGTTAGAAAAAAATCGTGAATATGCCCCTTCTTAAAACTAAGAATGCAATTTGCTCTTATACTACTCGGTAAATGACTTGTTAATTTTAAGAATTAATGATTATTGTAATTATGACATAATAATAATTTCAGATTATGATTTTTTAAATTAAACTTTTTGTAATTATCAGTTGTATTGTCATCATAGTTAATGTAATATTGCCAATACCTATGGCAAAACATTGGAACTAATATTTATTGTGAACATCTCTTTTATCCATGTATCTGGCAAATAAATATCTATCTGAACCATTTACTTTTCTCTGACAGTCGTAAAATAACTCCTCGAATCTCACCAGGCCAATAGTTTAAGAGATCGTGCTTTATTATCCCCAACTTATCCGATCCTGTTGTCATGCCAGAACAATGTGGTTGAAACCCCATTAAAACGTTGCGTTGCGTCGTCGCAACGAAACAACGCATTGTATGGCACAAACAAGAAGGCGACGACGCAACGCATAAGCACATAAAGCCGGAATTACATTACGAAATTAGTGGCACGCATGTTGAACTCAGTTTCACGAAAGTAGTTTCGATATATGCGAAAGTACTACTAATTTCGTAAAATAATTAGTGTCGTGAAATCCACAGTATCGCAGTAACCATGGCCCCATAAGCATCAAAGCTATATTTTTCTATATTCAATGTAGCTAAAGAGATGTAAACTTAAAAAAAGACTATCAAGAAAAGAAGACGTTGGTGGATTCGAGGATGGTTAACAAGAAAGTATTTGGGTGCAATGAAGTGATAAAAATACACACGTCCGCACGGCCCAGGCCCTTTCGCGACACTAGTTTCACGTCGCATCTACACTAAGAAAATAGTTGCATGATACTAATTATGCCAAAAATCGCGCAGGTCACGAAACTGATTTGCATTAATGAAATTAATGCATGCATTATGAAAATATTACATTACACGTGAAACTATTGGTAAAACTAATGTCACGAAATTAATTTCATGCCACTAACTTCGTGATGTAATTCCGGCTTTATGAATAACTAGCTTTCCGCCCCGCGGTTTCAACCGCGTTCCCGAGGGATAAAAAGTATCTATGTGTTAGTTATTTAGTTAATTAGCTACCTCCATACCAAATTTCATAAAAATTGGTCCAGCCGTTTGAGCGTGAAGAAGTAACCAACATGCTTTCTCACAAACTTTCGCATGTAATATTAATAGGATAAATTTAATAATTTCATATTAAATTGTCAATACTATGAGACATTTAAGGAAAAACATTATCTCTTCAACCATTCGACGTCTGTACTTCATTTAATACACAAGAAGGTACTAAGTACGAGCTTAACTGTTTTAAATTAAATACCCATTGGTTTATATACATCACTTTATAAAAGGTAAGTAAATATTAATATTTGATATTAATTTAATTAAAATTGCCGGAGTCTTCTCAGTTTCAGCGTATGTGGAACCGGTAGTAGTCTATTGTAAAAATTGTAACTATCGACATTAAGTGCCTTAACAGGGGCTAAACTGAATCAATAATTTTTGAGTTATAAATAATAAATAAATATCCTGGGACATTCTTCACACACGGTTATCGAATCCCAAACTAAGCAGAGCTTGTACTATGGAAACCAGATAACTGATACACTACATATACTACTCTTTCTTTTTTGTAAATACATATTTATATAGATAATTACACCCAGACTCAGGATATACAGACATGTTCATGCACACAAATGTTTGTCCTGAATGGGAATCGAACCCACGACCAGTGGCGCGATAGGTGGTGTCTTAGCCAACTGCGCCAACTGGCTTGTCTGTTGAGTTTGAGTTTGAAATGAGGAAAAATAATTATTTTTTACTACAGAGATCAATTCTGAAATCTACCTACCTCTCCATAAGTAAGAGCTGATTTTCATACTGCAATCTCAATGAGGCTATTGTGTAACTTTGATTCAATCAGTTTTTCATTTAAACTTGTTTTCTGGTAAATTTTTGACATTACGATAACTGCTTATGCATACATTTTGAAATCGTTTAATTTTCTATTGATTTAAAGTTTTTTTTTTTATGTCAGAAGGTTGACAAGCAGGCAGGCCGTCCACCTGATGGTAAGTGGTTAAAAAAATCCGAATGTCTCAATTATTACTACCCTATCTTTAACTGCAAATTAATTACAAAGCACACAATTCCTGTCGTGAAACGCATTCCCCGTGGAGCCCGTTTATCTGTGGCGCAATGTTTGTCTCAACTAATTAAAGATATTATTAAGGTGAATACAAAACATGCATGGGAACATCTCCTCACTTTTCCTTATAGAATTCTACATGCCCCCCGCAGTGCCAATGGTAACTTATCACTAACATCTATCATAAAAGAAAATTGCCGTTTAAATAATCAAATACCACAGGATCTCATATCTAAAACAATCCCAACCCACTCTAATTCTCGATGTCATCCATATCATTACATTGAAAATAAATTAAATGACGGTGATATCCGTGGTGCTGCGAGGTTGTTGTTCTCCAATGATGCTATTGCCAATAACACAGCTGAGACTTTAGAAGTTCTTAAAAATAAACATCCATCTCCAGCGTCAATTTCCCATCTGCCCGATCCACTAAATTCACATTTAGTTTCTAACATAGCTTTAAATTGTAAAGTAACTGATGTTACCGGCGCTTTGTTAACTTTTCAGAATGGTTCTGCTGCTGGGGTTGATGGCCTATCACCACAACATTTGAAAGATCTCACGTGTGGTCGTTGTGGTGATATCGGGGTTACTCTTCTTGAGGATCTCACTGGCCTACTCAATTTAATGTTATCTGGAGAGGTTCCGAATGACATTGCAGCAATATTGTACGGTGCTAATCTCTGCGCTCTTAAAAAAAAGACGGTGGGATCAGACCTATTGCAGTTGGCACCGTATACCGCCGCCTTGCTGCCAAGATTTGTTGTAGGTCGAACAAAGAAACTATCAGAGATTTCCTCCAGCCCATACAACTTTTTTTTTTTTTTTTTTTTATTTATTATCAGTACATAACATGGTTTAAAAAAAGTTATATAACAGCATATTTAAACCACAGAGGTTTGTCCTTATGCTAAAAATGATCTACATAGATTAGCCCATTGTCTGCCTATCTATACACATAGTTAAATTACCTAATACACTACAATATATTAAATTAAAACAAGATACAAGATATATTTAACAATACGATATAATATAATAGATACTATAATACTATAGGAATAAGAATGACGCAAGCAATATAAATACAATATTTATAATTATATTTCCTAAGCAAATCAACTAGCACGAACGAGTCAAAACTCATTAGTATTAACCAAGTTGCTTAGGAAGTATTTCTGTAAAAGTGGCTTAATATTTTTTTTTGTTATATTATTTTCCAAACTGCGCGGTAGTTCGTTAATTAATCGCGGAATCAGGTAACTCGTAGTCCTCTCACCGAACGTGTTATTGGCTCGCTCGGTGCGCAGGCGGCTATTAGTAACAGCCCGTGTCTGTACAGAGTGTTCAATTTTGTGACGTAAATTTTGATTAAAAAATTGTTCTTTTAGTAACATATACTGAAATTGCTCATAGACTGGTAAAATTTTGCAGTGTTTAAACAAGCCAAGTTCGTCACCATAATATTGTTGTTTAATGGAAGAGGATACGATTGTTTTTAGAATTTTTAGAACTAGGTTTTGGCTCTCGAGGCGGATGTGAAGCTGCGGTTCATTCACTAAGAACCTTTCTAGATAACAAAGGTGGGGAAGTGCTGCTAAAGGTGGACATCAAAAAGGCTTTCAACTCAGTTGATAGGGGCGCCTTTTTGACACAAGTTATAGAAAAAATTCCAAATTTTTTAAATCAATGCTATAGTAAACCATCAAATTTAGTTTATGGCGAGAATTTGATTCAGTCAGCTGTAGGGTGTCAACAGGGTGATCCTCTCGGACCGGCCATTTTTAGTTTAGCTATTCATCCAATCATTAAGCGTCTCAAATCTAAATTTAACGTCTGGTATCTTGATGATGGGACCCTGGGAGGAGATTTGACTACTGTTTTAAATGATTTGGAACAGTTGATAAAAGATTTTCGCGATATAGGCTTAGAACAAAATTTTTCAAAATGTGAAATTTATCTTACAGACACTTGCTTAGAAAAAGGTTTGGCACTTGAACGGTTTAATTCTTTGGCTCCTAATATTAAACTTTTAGACAGTGCCTCACTTCGCCTCCTAGGTTCCCCAATCCTTGACGAATCAGTACCTAACTTTGTCGAGGAAAAAACACTAAATTTCCATAGTGCTTCTCATCGTCTTTTCAAAATTAATAAACACATGGCTTTCACAATCATCAGATACTGCCTTTTTGTCCCAAAATTTGTGTATTCTCTTAGGTGTTGTCCACTTTGGAAGCATCCCAATTTATTGCAAGATTTGGATGATACTATTAGAGATACACTCATCTCCATTTTTAACATAAATCTGGATTGTCGAGGTTGGTCTCAAGCCTCCCTGCCCATTAGGCATGGACGTTTAGGTATTCGCAAAATTTCTAATGTGTTCTTGCCCGCCTTTCTGTCCTCGGTTTATAGCACGGATAACCTTGTTAAGCGCATTTTGGCTATTTCTTGTCCAAATATTGAGGTGTCCTGCTTGATCGAGGCCAGAAATGCTTGGCAATTGGCCTGTCCGAATGTGGAATTGCCCAAGGTCCCTTCCTCGCAGCGGCTCTGGGATGGCCCCCTCTGTGAACTGGTACGGATTCACTTATTAGAAACGTCAACCAGTTCCACGGACAGAGCTTGTCTCACTGCTGTCATTGCTTGGGAGTCAGGACTTTGGCTGCAAGCCCACCCATCTTCACATATGGGTACACTATTGGACTCCAATACTTTTAGGTCTGCTCTATGTTTACGTTTGGGCATTCCCATTCACGCTTCACATCGCTGTCAGTGTGGCACTGCTGTCGACCAACTAGGTCACTACGGACTGTCATGCCTTAAAAGCGCTGGCAGATTCGCGAGACACGCCAGCCTTAATGACATCATCCGCCGGGCTCTTACCAGCGCCAACGTAACTGCTATTTTGGAACCAAATGGCCTGTTTCGAGACGATGGTAAGAGACCCGACGGGATGACACTTATTCCCTGGAAGTTGGGACGGCCTTTGGTATGGGATGCCACGTGTGTCGATACCTTAGCACCGTCTCATCTCCCAGAGACTATAAACAAGGCTGGTGGTGCTGCCATGTCAGCAGAGAACCTCAAGCGGCGCAAATATAGTAGTTTAGATTCCAGCTACATTTTTGAGCCGTTTGGGGTCGAAACTCTGGGTCCGTGGGGGCCAAGTGGCCACCATCTTTATAAAGAAATTTCAAAACGCCTGGTCGAAGCATCTCGTGACCAGAATGCTGGCTTATACTTGGGTCAGAGAATCAGCATTGCCATCCAACGTGGCAATGCCGCTAGTATTCTGGGAACGATGCCTTCTGACAGCGACTTTTTCATTTAGTTTAGTCCTTTTTATCTAAGTAGTTTTTAGTTTTTCTTAGTATGTATATTTTGAACATGTATATTCCTAAGAAAGAATTCTTTATTACAGAAAAAATAAATCAAGAAAATGAGAATAAACTGAAGGTGTCCGAGGACCTGTAAACGTGAAAAGGAGACAATCACTGTGGTGCGATACGCTGAACATCCAGCAGCAAAAATAACACCTACCTAAATCTACATTTTTCTTGAAATGGAATCATTGAATTCTACTATTTCTCCCTACCTAGAAGAAGAGAAATGGTTCATTAGATTATTGTTTCATATCCGTTTAATACTGTTAGTTACAAATGTATTCATGTCAACTATCGCGTTATGCATTGGTACAATATCGTGGCTGAAAATTCCTCAATTCCGACAGTTTAAAAATTTTATATTCCTTAATAATATTTTTGCTACGTTCATGAGGTATTTATTAATAGCAAAACATCAAATAGAACGTGGAGTACACCATCATAAATATTATTTTATTGTAATATTTTCATTTCATTTAGCTTCCGCATTGTGGTTATTGATTATATGCGTTATATTCTACCTTAATATTGTGAAAATGTTCGATGCTAATATTAGCAGAAGATATGTGAAAAGCGCTTTAATTGCTTGGGGTTTTCCATTAATTGTAACAATTATTTTAATGATTTTGACATTACATTTGGATAAGAAATCTTATTATATAGTGACATATATTGAACATATAATGTTAATGTCACCTTTAATAATTAATTTCTATATATATATAAGGGTGTTATGGTGTTTGTTGATAAGTGCTGATATGAGGAGATCGGGTGAGGTGTGTCAGCACGTGTTACTGGCTACCTCCATATATGTGATGAGCGTAGTTTTGATGTTGTTTGCATTTTATTTCATATATTTTCTAAGAGAAAAGCAGATCTACCAATATTATTATTCCACTATAATTAGTTTTATCCAAACACTTTTTGTAAATATATTTTTTTTTTCACTAAAAACGAATCGCATGTTATGGTGGGAGGCTTTTAAAAATTAAATACTTCTACGCTACAAAGAATTGTTATTAGGGTTCCGAAACTCTAAAGAAAAAAAACGGAACCCTTATAGGATCACTCGTGTGTCTGTCCGTATGTCTGTCTGTTTTGTGAATTATGGCAATACGTTTATTTACGTAATTAATATTTATTTGATATGCTAAATATAATAATGTTTCAAACAAGACTCATACAAATAATCTAATTTATATTATTTGTATGAGTCTTGTAGCTCAGTTATTATACTTATTGATGTAATGATATAAAAAAAGCAATTTAATGACTACAAAATGTTTAACCTTAAATCTAATGTAACTAATACAGAGGTAAATAAATCTTTTAGTATATTAAATTATTCTATGCTATTATTAGTTTTTCTTTGTTGCAAGAGATTTCTAAAAAATATTATGTTAAGGGTATACCTTCGGTTGGAGCGTTGAATTCAAATTTTATCACGTTTTTTGCTAATTGCAGCTCAGTTATAGGTTGTAAGTTATCAACTGACATATACGACTATTTCATGAAAATGTTACTAATATACCTTGGAGGAATGTGTTGATGATTTCTTTTGTTATTAATCAGTAAATATACTACAATTCTTGTCGCAAATAACATGTTGATAACTTACGACCTATAACTGAGCTGCAATTAGCAAAAAACGTGATAAAATTTGAATTTAACGCCTCAACCGAAGCTTCCATCTTAAATTAGAGAATACGTGACGAGGAATTGTTTTAAAAAAAATGCTTTTTTTTTAAGTAACGTCATGTATTTGGGCCATCCAAATAATTTGAAAATATGAACATACATTCTGAGATCTAATAGAAAGGGAATAGTTTTTTAAATAGCATACCTAAACATGTTTTTACTACAAGTAAGCCTCGCCTATCTCACTTGTTTCCATCAGTTTAGAACGGAGTCATTCACGGAGACCATCCTCTTAAAATCTTGTGTAATGAACCCTAAAAAGAGTTCCAAAATTGTATCCTGTAGGTAGGTATGTTATAACAATTTTAAAAACAAAACGAAGACAAACTCCATGTCTGTAGACAATTGGTTTTGTTCAATATAAATAATGTGCGATCCTTCAAAGTGTGAACCACAATCGCTTACAACAACGTTCGATGTATTGGAGGTTGGGTCACAGTGTCAGCGGTAAAGAATGCTTGTAATTTTAGGAGCGTTTTTTTTTACTTGACCTTTATGTGTTGTCAACCTCATTTTATACCTTTTTTGTTTGGTCACTATAAAATAAAATAATGTTGTTTGCTAAAACATTGTTTACCATTAAATTACATATTAATAAATAAATAACCTAATATTATTGATGTGGGTATTGTATCGTTTTTTAATGCATTTTCCTGTGTTTGTGGTTCTTTTGTGTGCGTCAATTTCTGATGAATAAGTTTATTTTCTTTCATTCTAATACTTGAAATGAAACCAAAATACTTAAATAAAAAAAATCGCTGCCAAGTGGAAGTTAAAACTCTTAAACTTAACATTACATACATTTTACATTAATAACATTTGTAATTGTTGATGTTGGAAAGGGAGCTTCTCATCATCAGAAGGAGCAATTACAGTCCAAGTGACCATGACGCAGAATAAAAATAAAACTATTCAACTTGATTGAATTGAACTGAATTGCCAATTGTATTTTTCAAACTGTGAGTAGACTTTGTAAGCCTTACTCAGGGGGTAGCAAAAGAAAATAGGCAAGTGTTTCTTAGTCTTACACTACAATTAAAAATACCTATTTTTTTTTTTTTATTATATTATATTTAACAATATGATATTTAATACGACAGGAGTAGCAACATACATACAATATTTACAATTATATTTCCCAAGCAAATCAACCAACATGACGAGTCAAAACTCATTAGTATTTAACAACTTGTTTAGAAAGTACTTCTGCAAAAGTGGCTTATTATTTTTATTTGTTATATTATTTTCCAAACTGCGCGGTAGTTTGTTAATTAATCGAGGAACCAGTAACTCGAAATAATTACCTGTTTTTAAATGAATAGTAGGACCTAAAAGAAATCTTTCAAATCACAAATATTTTGTTTGTACTAGGGGGTCGCTAGAATTTGTAAAGTGAAAAACCCTGCATTATATAGATACAATCTCAGTTCAAAACTGATTTCTAAATAGAGATAATTATTAACATCACATTAATATTTAATACCTACTTTGAAATTAAATACCTAATCATCTTTTATTTTGACAGGTATTTTCTCCGCTACCGCTCTTAAAAAGCTTATAACGTTCAAGCTATTACTAGAACCCCACACCACACTTTTATTGCAAAAGTTTGGATACCTCCATCGTCGGAATTCAGACTCTAAGTGCCAACTTCACCCATTTGTGCGATACAAATTTCACAGTTCTGTTGGGAATTGAAAAATGCGATCCGCTCGGCTCTCATAATTATATTGTTTTCATGCGATAAGCTTTTTATTACATCTGTGTTTTGTATAATAACTTTCTTTAACAGATTTTTCCTTTTGTTACCTTTCTGTGAAAAATGTTTTTGTGAAAAAGTTGTTATATTTTGATGGTGCTTTTAAACTCGAATTTATTCCAAACTCAAACTTTACTTGCGTACACAGATTAAACGTAAATATTTTCCCAGGTTCCAATGCGCAAATCCAAAACATACCTTAACCTTACGCGCTAATCTCTGAATCTACCAGGCTTCGAAAAATTCTTCGAGTAAAACCTCCTTCAAAAACCACCTTGGAGCTATTATACTGGACCCAACGCAAAAAGAATTATTAAAAACGGTTCATAAGTAAAAAAGTTATGCATGAACAAACATAAAAAAAAACAGACAGACAGACTCAGCATAAATTGACGGGATACGTTACCACACTGATTTTCAGCGGTCCCCATGACTTTTTTTGATGTCAGAATATTGATAAGCAGGAGTTGACGCCTAGATGCATGATTTTATCGTATGCCCACAAATAACTTATCTATGCAAACAAAAACTGCGCCTGACTGAAAAAGATGACTATTTTTTTTTTCTAGTTTCCGACTCATTCTGAACGTAGACTTTGCTTTCGCCCGCAAACTTTTCCAATAAAAACTCCAATAATAAGATTCGTGACGTACCAATTCCTACCTAGCCAGAAATTCATTGTATGCCGACGTAGACCACAGTGTAACGGTAAACAGTAGAAGAGTTTCAAATAGAGATTACTTTAAAAAAAAAACACGAAATTGTGCAACGTTATTTCGTATTTATAAATGATAGACAATATTTTTATCCTTTGAATAAGCTTATTTTTATCTCAGTGGGATTAAAACTATGAGAAATATGTTTTTTTTTTAAATACGTAGATCTCAAGAAGAAATACAAATGGCTGCCACATAGAGGGGTTGGACCCGAGTGTGTCATGTATTTTTGTATAAAAAGTTTAAAATATAAGTACCTAAAAATATATCGCTAGTTCATGACCAAACACACTGTATATGTATAGTTTCGTTATATCCGTCCTTCTGTATATGTCTCAGCCATTTGTAAACTAAAAAGTCTACGTCGCTCAAATTTGGCACACATAGATAATCTCTCGTCGTAGCCGTTCTCTTCATTGCTGAAGGTCGTGTCCGTCCTGAAACGCCATTGTGACATTAGTCACAAGTTGTCTCCAAGCTCCCCTATCCTCGGCTTTCCTCATAGCGGTCACAACTGGGAGGCCTGTGAGAGCAGTGACCTGATCTGTCCATCGGCTGGGTAATCGTCCTCGGGGTCGCTTTCCTTCCCCCTTTCCTACCACAACCAGCCTTTCTAGGTTATCTGGTTCGATATAAATACTACGAGTAGCTATAACCTTTGAATTTTCAACCCTAAAATAGGAGATCGTGGCGAAAATAAACTAATTATCAAAATTATGTGAACTAACTTTAAATTAAAAGAATCCGCATTAAAATCGGTCTATCCGTTTAGGAGCTCCCATGCCAAACATAGGCGTCAAAATTAATAATACGTTTTCCGTCGATCTGTCCCCAAAATTTCATGGTGATGATAGCTCAGTTGTAGTCACGTCGAATGCCGAGATAAAGGTTGCGGGTTCGAATACTAGAAAGAGCTTGAGCTTCAGGTGAAGGAAAACATAGCACGGTTATAGGGTACTTACTAGTTTGTTTACCCTCAAATTGAAAATCCGGCACCAAGCACCTTCCTGTATGTTCTGTTATTTGAGAGCCATTTCCTACATCATCACTGACCACGGTGAGATTAAGGTGAAACACAGGCCTATACACAGTAGTAGAAAGTAGAAATAAAAAATCGCCAATATAAATTCAATTAAAAACTCTTTCTGTTTCAAACTTTTAAAAATTTCATCCACTGCTCGCTGAATTCGAGGTATTGGTACTCGAAAATTGAAAAGTACAAATATTTGGTTCAACGTAGACTACGATATATTCCAAATACCTATCTCGCGTATTTGGAATATATTGTATCAAATACAATAGGAAATATGCATGTTTTTTTTAAAAAGATGACAAAAAGTGTGATTAAAAATAAATTTGGCCAAGAAACACAGAACATATAAACATTTTAAACTACTAATTAGGCAGTGATTAGACAGAGAGATCGGATTTATTTAAATTTTAAAGTAGGAAGAAGTTTGTAAGCAGCACCAGTGAATGATAAGTTGAGAGGGAACCGTTTATCCTGGATATGCTATTAGGATAAAACCCAAGTGACTAAAAGAGTCATGAATATGCAAGTTGATGGATATACGGGAAGGGGAAGACCGAACAAGAGATGGATGGATTGTGTGAAGGATGATATTAGTAAGAAAGGAGTAAATGCCGATATGACGGATAGAAGAGCTGAATGGCAGAGGAGTACATATTGCGCCGACCACAAATGATTGGAAACAAGGCAGGGAGATGATAAATAGGTAAGGTGATAGCTCAGTGGTAGTGACGTCGGATGCCGCGACGAAGGTCGTGGGTTCGAATCCTACAATGAGCTTGAGCTTTCGGTGAAGGAAAACATCGCGGGGAAACCATAGCTTGGTGGTAGGGTACTTTCTGGCTACCACCCAGACCCTCAGGTTGAAAATCTGCCGCCAAGCACCTACCAGTATTTTCCAGCAATTGCACTTAAGAGCCAGTTGCCTTCTCGTCACTGTAACAGGTCGACAACACATTGGCAATACCTCTGATATTGCAAATGGCGATAAGCGACCTTCTGACATAAAAAAAATACGGATAGAAGGGCTGAATGGAAGAGTACATATTGCCGACCACCAATGATTGGGATCAGGGCAGGGAGATGTTGAATAGGTATAAATAGGTTTATGTGAGACCACAATCGAACTCATGACATAACTAAAGCAACCTCTTTGGCCCTTATTAGGTTTGGCTCCAATTGACGGATTTAAGGCTTATATGGATAATCTTCCACGTAATACCTACATCCCACTACAAATCCTTAGTAATAAACCTTTTAATCAATTTAGTTACATAGTGGTGCCGATTCTGTTGTTTACGAACTTAACTAATATTAGACAAGTCACCTTTCTTTCATTTTAACCTTATTGAAAAAAGATAGAACATTTTTAATGCTGTCAGTTTAATCCATTCCGTCGTAATGTACGGGTAAATAGTCGTGACCAATAAAGATCGCGCTTAAATTCACGTTGAAATGTGTGATCGGATTAAACTGACAGGACTAAAATATCTTGCATGCCTTTCTTATATTTACTATTAGAAAGAGATATAGTGAGATTAAATTTATTTTAGTTCGTAAACAACAGAATCGGCAACCATTGGCCCGATTCTGTTATTTAGAAAATTACATTTAATCTCACTGTATATCTTTCTAAAAAAAACATAATTAAAGGATTTTATCGAACATTATCTTCAAAATTAATTGAGGTTACAGGGGACGGGCGGGCGGGGAGCTTTTTCCGCCAACGCGTTAGCTTGGCCATACAAAGAGGGAACGCTGCCAGCCTTCTGGGAACCTTGCCGTTGATTGGCAGCAGCACACGCCTCGAGGAAATTGTTTTATATGTAGTTTGTATATTTGTTATAAATAATTGTAAATATGGTTTAGAAAGGGATAATATACATTAAATAGCTGCCGGCTACTTAGCCCAAAGACTAAACCTCGCAACACATCGAAGCAATGCCACCGCAGCATTCTAGGTACTCTGCCACCAGGGTTGTAGTTAGGGGAGATTTTTTATTTAGAATTAATTCATTTTTCATATATTTTTTTTATTAGGTAGGTACTTTATTTTAATTTTAGGTAGTAAGTACTAATGTATAACTTGTTTATAAAGCATTAAAAAACATACATTTTAGTGATGTCAAATTAGTCCAAGTTAATGTAATCGCCACTTTTATTGGTCACGACTATTTATCCGTAAACTACCTACGATGGCTCGTAAATTTGTTACAATCTGTTCGTGCAACACACTGTTTAGTGTATAGACGATGATCGCCTAAACAAATTATACGTATCGTTCCTTGTATAAAAGGTAGCCATGTCTTTCTTCATGGCATAGGCCATCAGCGTGCCAAATTTCATCGAGTTCAGCAGTTTAGTTGTGAAAAGGTAACAATCAGATTTGAATAAAACTAAACACATAAACAAATCATACATTAGTTCAAAGACTTTTTTTTTACCATCTATAGGCCTGTGTTTGACTACAATCTTACCGTAGTCAGTGATGATGTGGCCGATAATGTTAAGCACACAAAGCCTAGAAAGGAACTGGCTCTCAAGTGAGTGCAGCTGTCGGAACACACCGAAAGGTACTTGGCGACTCTCTTTATCTCGAAAATTTTAAATCCCTTGGGAACGCGTTATCAGGACGGAAGTCAGTCATGATAAAAACCAACTAATTTGAGTTGTTTTTAGCAAAAAAACCGAGGACTTAATATAAAAACATGGACCTAAACTAACAATAAATAGGATGAAAACATAAAACACGTCGCAACCCCAACAGCTTCAGCGAGGTAATAAATTCAACATGGGCGTAAAAAAATATATTTAAACGACAAACCAAACATAAAATATACCGTTTTCAGAACACTTCCGCGTTTCAATCGGACCTTATCTCATAAAATGTCTGCGTAAAGTTAACTGTAGGTACCTATCATCGGATCCTTAGGGAAGAATGCAGGATGGGGTGCTTGTCAATAAACGGACGACAGAGCTTGTATATTTGGAACGTGGTTCCGTTGAATTTATACAAAAAGCGTTATGTATGGTGTGGGTTGGGATTTATACCTATAAAATCTAAAAGAAAATGATAACTGAGTACTTATTTTAAGTAACTAGATGTTCCCCGCGGTTTGACTCGCATTCCAGGGATAAATAGTAGCCTTATAACCTTCGGGGATAATGTAACTTTTCGAATCCGACTGGTAGATCTAGAGATTAGCGCGTTCAAACAAACAAACTATCTATAAAAAAAAATATATTATAAAAAATTAAGAGTCAGACTCGTATTTGTCCGGTTTTTTTTTAGTTGCCTCTTTAGTGGTAGTTACGTTGAATGCCAAGACGAAGGTCGCGGGATAAAATATTACATTTAGTGAAGGGAACCATAGGGAGGTGATGATACTTTGTAGTACCCCCCTGGCTGGCTATCTCCTCTACTACACATATAACTAAATAGATGGACCATAAATCCTTGACCTACATAAACATTTCAAAAGCTTTATTTAGGTAATTAAAACTAAGCTAAGTTTTATAGACAACACAATGCCTGCTCAGAGTTACGACTTATATGTCGTGATGAAATTCTAAACTAAGTCAATAAAACTAAAATAATTTAGTTTTGACACTAATAAAGCACTATTTATGTAGGACAATCACTGAATTATAATCAACTAGCTGTTCCCCGCGGTTTCACCCACGGGATAAAAGTAGCTTATAACTTCCAGGGATAAGGTGGCTTTCTATTCGTGAAAGATTTTTTCGAATCGATCCTGTAACTCCGGAGATAAGCGCATTCAAACAAACTCTTCAGCTTTATTATTAGTATACTTTAAATAGTGTTGTATGTAGAAAATATTCAACATTCTCTATGAATCTCTAATAATAAAAGAACAATAAGATGACACTTACGTCAATAAAATTAAATCTTATTTAATTTGGAAATAAAGTTGTTTTTCGTTACATTATAATTTTTATTAAGATCCTTAAATAATTTCATGGGTTTAAGGGTGGGTTGAAGTGCTATTGATTTTCGCTACCTTGTAAAATTCTGACATAGAAGAGGGTTACTCTTTAGATAGCCCGCTGTCACGTCTTGTCGATGATATGTATCTGGTTTATGTCTTCCTTTTCCTTTACACACACACCTGCGTGTATATTTATCTCATTTAAGATGACAACCACATGAAAATCCGTTCTTTGATTCGCGAGCAGACAGACGGACAGACGCGGTGGAGGACTTTGTTTTTAATCCCCAACGAAAATAAAGTGTTATACATTTGTAGTGTGTATCTGTGTCTGTCTATGGCATCATAGCATATGAAAGGATATCATATCCTTTCATCATATGAAAGGATCAACCGATTTTAATTCTGTTTTTAAGCTATTGCATAGCTTCTATCGCAGGCCTTGAGCGTGGAGACCGAATCCAGAAATTCCGTAACGAAAATAACCTAACACCCCCACTCCGACCGGCACAGCGGTGATACTTTTTAGTTTTGCCATCTATCGATGAATAGCAGAACTTTTAATGACTTTTTGAAATATCACGCTTGTCTCTTTAGTTCAGCAAATCGTCTCTAGGTGGCATTTGTTGTATCGGACCACGCTCAAAAAGTGTAACTTAAATTAATATCAAAGAAAAAAAAACAAAGGAAAAAACATACTGCATAAATAAAATAAATTAATAAATAATTATAATTGCATAAGTTGATAAAAACAGCTATGCAATAGCTTTACCGCGGCAGTCTCCGAGTGCCACACGTCTTTTATTTTTTTTAATGTTTTCATAATCGAGAGTGTTTTTATTTTTATTTCAAGAAAATCAGCTCAGCCGTTTGAAGATCACCTCTTTTGTCAAGTGTGTCGGTTTCTTATTTTAGTTACATTATAATACTAGCTGTTCCCCGCGGTTTCACTTGCGTTCCCGGGATAAAAAGTAGCCTATAACGTTCGGGAATGTAGCTTCCTATTAGTGAAAGAACTTTTCAAATTGGACCAGTAACTCCGGAGATTAGCGCGTTCAAACAAACTCTTCAGTTTTATTATTAGTATAGGATATAGATTTAGTAATAAGTTGAGATTCTGCCAAAAAATATAGTAATTAAAAAATATATATATATTTAATTAAGATTTAACTAATTGTATAAAAAAATCTATAGTACACGCAAGACGGCTGACGTAATTTGACATCTCCAAGGGGATAATAAGACCGTGCACTTTGTACCCTGCTCCCTTTTAATAAGGCCTAATTAAGGAGGTATTAACGTATAGAGGAGGGCAATTCACTTAGCTTGCAAACGATATTAAAGTCTGCTACGTTAACATAGAGTAAGAAATTCAACTGATTCTTGTCCTGTTAATTTTGTTATAAAGGTAAAACTAACTTTTAATATTCGATTAAACATAAATAATATTTACAATTATTTACAACAAATATACAAATTATATATAATAAATAACCTCGAGGCGGCCGCTGCTGCCGATCAACGGCAAGGTTCCCAGAAGGCTGGCAGCGCCAAGCTAACGCCTTGGCGGAAAAAGCTCCCCGCCCACCGGTCTCCTATGACCTCAATTAGTTTTGAAGATAATGTTCGAGAAAATCGGCGAAAAAGCGGCAAAAATTAATAATTTGGGCCAATAGAAGCGTATTTTTTTAATTTGGAATTTATATAGATTTATAGTAATTTACTGTTTTACTGTAAGTTCTTCAAATAGACAGGTAATAAAGTGAACTGTGTCCTACAGGTTCTATTTTATACTCTTTATAGTAGGGGTGAGTGTTACCGTCGTTTGTGCTATTATCGGAGCTTAGGAGGGTATTACTCGCCTGTACTGTGTGAGGTAGGATTTGTAACGAGGTGTCTGAGGGGTTTCTGACACGTATTTTATGGTTAGACCTTCCCCGCATTTATGCTTGACTATTGCAATATTAAAATATAATAAAAATGGATATCCATATATACAAAGAGAAATATACTATTTTATATTACCATTCAACATAAATGGCCTATACATAGGTACATATATATACCTATATAATCAAAATATAGTTACAATTATTTACAAAATAGTAACAACCTACATATTAAATAAAAGCTTCCTCGAGCTTCGGCTGCCTCGAGGAAGACCAACGCAAGGTTCCCAGAAAGCTAGCAGCATTTATTCTTTGGATGGCTAACTTAAAAAAATGCCCGAGTCGAAGGGTTCCGTACCATCGAACATTAGATATTTTATTTTCATTATGTATTTTTTATAGCGACAACAGAAATACACATTCTGTGAAAATGTCAACTGTCTACATATAACGGTCATGAGAAGCCCGCTGACAGACAGATATGGAGGGACGTACAGCGGAGGCAATCTGTTGTATACCAAAATGGTGCAATCTCGCGAGATAGGAAAGCATCTAAATTATAAACTAACGGTGTTCACAATCATACGGTGACATATACATACTAGTTTTTAAACGACTTCAAAAATGGAGGAGGATCTCCATTCGACAAATGTTTTTTTTTATATGTTACGAGATTACTCCTCCACAAGTGAACTTATTTTTGAACATATTTTTCCATAATATAACCTTCATCATGTCAGCCGAAAGACGTCCAATGTTGGACAAAGGCCTCCTCCAAGGATCTCCACGATGCCCGGTCTTGCGCTACCCGCATCCAGCGGTTTCCCGCGACTCTCACAAGATCGTCGGTCCACCTTGTGGCCGTCGGTTCTACGAGAGATGTGCCTTCAGTTTGGCAATTCTTTGGGCTATGTCGGTTATTTTGGTTCGCCTGCGGATGTCATCATTTCTGCTTCGATCTCGCAGGGAAACTCCGAGTATAGTCCTCTCCTTTGCTCTTTGGGTGACCTTAAGCTTTCTTTTGAGGCCCATCGTAAGCGACTATAAACCTTATTATGTAAGTAAATTGACCTTGAGTGTAACGGGTTGAGTTTACTCAGAATTACTAAAGAGAATATACAAAACCTGTGGGAATATACGAGTGTTTAATTTTTTATTCGAAGCCTTGAAGTTTCGAGCACACTTCAAAAACAAAGTTTAATACATTTTTAATTAATGTTTGTTAATTACTGTTAGTTGAACGCGAAGTACCTAAAGTAAAATAAATTTTATGATATAATAAAATCTACTTACACTCATAAAATAATTTCAAAAACTACTGGGCCGAGTAACATCGGCTAAAAAAATAGGGCTTTAAATGTATTTTAAATAAAATAGGGACACAGGGGACCGGCGGGCGGAGAGCTTTTTCCGCCAACTTAGGTTGGCCATCTCAAAGAGGAAACGCTGCCAGCCTTCTGGCATAGAGTTAATAATATACTGCTTCTAGGAACCTTGCCGTTGATTTTATATCTAGGTTTGTATATTTCTTGTAAATAATTGTAAATATTGTTTCTTACACTGATCAAATAATTTCAAAAATCTATTTAAAAAAAACCTCTAGTAGAATGCTATATTATTACTGAGTAACATAGGCTTTAAAATATTAAATACCTACGAAAACTCAAATATAATAAAGCGTAAAAAAATACAACTAGTACTTATGTACATCACGCGAATTGCGAGTGAAACTGCAATGCGGAAAGATAGATCCTAATAAATATGATAATGGAATTGAGTGTAAATATTACAGTATTATTTCTGCATGGAAAGTCCATTTTCTGAATAGGCTAGTTTACAGTGTCAAAAATAAATGACCAAAGACTAACCAATGCATAAAACA